>OU383781.1:61361562-61474062 GCA_910950805.1 Acrocephalus scirpaceus scirpaceus
AAATCAATGAAAAATATATTGGATTTAATATGTTTGGCTTAGGAAATTTGTTTTGTGTGCTGCAGCCTAGCACAGCTTGCTCTGAGCTTACCTCTGTTTGAATTAGAGGGTTTCAGCTCATGTGCAGCTCAGACATTGGCCCACAAGACCGTGAAGCGTAGCTGATTTTTGGAGAAACTACTAAGTAGTTTCTATAGTGATAATGATGTACTATGTGCACCTATTGGGAATATATAAAATTAGAGAGAATTTCTGTTTGCTTTGGTCCTCTTTCTAGAATAATTACAGGAACTGCCATTCATTCCCATTCTGTTACCCTGATTATTCTAGAATAACCTGGTTATTAAGGTTTAGGCGTGTTTAAGAACATACTGCAAAGTGACAACTTGTCATGTTGGTATTATCAATACTTTAAAATTTCCATATTAGTGACCCAATTTTCTCAAGATTCCTGAGTGTTTAATTTGGTGGGGAGAAGGAGGGAGGGGAGTAAATGATGCCTCTGCCTTTTCTCTATTCAAAGTAACCTTAATTTTATGTTTCTGAATAGAAACCTTTCCCTGAGCGGCTGAAAAAAAAAGAACAATTCTGTCTAAACACATTCTTAGCTTGAAAATCCTTCTGCTCCCATCAGATGTGGTGGGGAACGCTTTGAAATCTCCCCCTGCCCATGGCACAAGTGCCATTGTTAAATTCAGGGAATTATGGAAACCAGAAGTGCTGAGTGGCCAACCCCAAACCTGCCTCCCAGAACAGCACCTCACAGCCTTAAAACCCCACCATGTTTGAGGAAATATATTGAAATATAAATGAAATATATTCCCTGAAATAGCACTTTCCCTCTGAGGCAAGACATCCTCCACGGGGCAGGTGTACAACAGCAGGTATGTTCTCTGAGATTTGGAATTTCCCTGGCTAGGAGGGATTTCTCCTGCAGAAGGAGCAAAGTTTCACCAAACGAGGCACAGCAAAGGCTCTGCTCTGGTGAAGGTGCCCATAAAGCTGTCCAGAACCACACTCGGCTGACGTAGTGACAGATTGGGCAATTCTGCTGTGGTAATTACTCAATGCTTCAGCAAATGGTAACTAAATCCTCCGGAAATCAAAATGTCTAATTGCGCGCGCACATATGGCGTCGCCCCAGCCGTCCCACGGAAGGTAATGGAACCAGCACACCCAAACCTTCCCGGAATTCCCCCAGCTCCACAGCCACCAGTGACACTAAACAGTTGGCATTTGGAAGAGTGTTTAGGGAGAAAAAAGATGGGAATAAAAGAGCTTTTGGGAAACGTGGTGAGCTACAAGCAAACCTGGGGTACAACAGCAAAATTTAGGTTAACTTTGTCAATAAAGATAAAAGGTTTATGCTGTGTTGTTGCTGCTCTAATCTCTGTACAGGAACCATTTTACTGCCAAAATTGCAGGGATGAGTTCAGTGTTTGGGCTGGGATGTTGACACACAAGGTTCAGAATCCACACAGGTCATGCCAGGGGAGCACAGAGGATTCCTGGGCCACAATTTGCTCATCCCAGGTCTTCTGGAGCCCAGGACCATGGGGGACACCTCTCCCAAGGCCCACGTTGAGCACCAAACCCTGCTGGCTGAGCAGGAGAGCAGGAAAAGGACCTTGTCCAGTGCCCACCAACCCTCACACTGAAGGAGGATCCAGACCAGAAAAGAGATGCAAAATTTTGTCTGAGAGCTTTGCTTGGCACAAACAGTGGTGGCAGAGGATGCTGTGAGGAAGAGGAGACAAATTCAGGCCCTTTCATCCCACCAAAGCCAGAAATGTGGGACACCATCCTTCAACCAGGGTCTGAGGTAAAATTCTTGGTCCTTTTTTGCTCCTGATGAGGCTCAAAATCAGGAAAACCAAAAGGACACCACTCATTGCAGGGGCTAAATGAATTCTAAAATGTTTATTTTAGAATTACTTCATCTGCAGAATTGCTAAAATATGACCTGGGTGTCCATCCATCCATCCATCCACCCATCCATCCATCCATCTATCCATCCATGCACTCCTATTGCTGCTCCACCGTGTTTTAAGCTATTAGAATTTCTGCTGTCAGAAAGAGGCAAAATCCCCCTTCTTATTTCAACTATCACCTTCAATTGCAAACATTCAGCTTTAGTGCAGGAGGGCAACATTGAATTAATTATTAATTGGGGTTTCTGGACCAGTTTCAGCCCTTTTTTTCTGGAAGACATAGTGCTATGTTCTACATTTTGTAATTACCAGGCAGAAAACCTGCATCCCTCACATCTCTTCTTCTCCAAAGAATCCCAACCCCCCGTTCTTGTGACTCTCCTCGGAATTAGGAGTTCTTCTTTTTATTTCTTGCTATTAATGTTTAGAAACTCTGAGGGTGTATGATTAATGCAGGTAGTGTGACTTTGATATAGGACAAAGTAGCATTAATTGTATGATATACATTATTTTTAAAACAACTACATTGTCTTCATCTTGCATAATTATCTCTTTGTTGCTGTTAATCAGGATTTCCCAAAGTGGCACACAATAAAAAGCATTAAGGTTTATGTCAGCAGATCCAAATCTGGAATCAAATCTATCTGTACCATCAGGTGCCCATTAGGCTGGTGGAATTGCACATTAAAGACACTCAGACAATGCAGACGCTTTTTTCTTGCAGTAACTGGGAGAAAGGAGAAATTGGAGCTCTGGAAACAGATGTAGGAAAAGGCAGTTCCTGCCCAATCCATTACAGACGAGTGAAGAGAGGGAAAAGAGGTGAAATATTCACTCACTGATGTTTTTGAGTGGTGTTGTAGTGAATTCCAAGAATATCTTGCCACTTGAAAATATCCTCAAGATTTTTTTCACTCAGATTTTAGGGCAAGGTTTTTCCATGTGAAATTGTAAATAAAGAAATCAGGGAATGCTGCACAAAAGGAGCTCCCAGGGGTCAGCAGGGCCGAGCAGTGCCTGTTCCATGGGTGCCACTCCATGGGGACACCAGTGGCCACTGCCCCCCTTCCCCACCTGGGACTTGGGATGAGTGTGGAGCACACAGGTCCCCAACAGGGGCAGAGCCAGGGCCAGGGGATGCAGAAAACCATCCAGTCATTGGGGCAGCCTGAGGAACTGCTGCTCTGTGCCACCAGCAGAGCTCAGCCTTTGTTCTGGGGGCAGGAGCCATTTCCCAGAGAAGGAATGGACACCTGGACACAGCCATCCATGTGGGATTGGTGTGCAGGGTGAAGAGTATAAATCTTACCAGCTTAAATGGCTTTATGGCAAATGTTTTCTGCATTCTCCATGTTCATGATGGAGCTGAGTGGGAATTTCTTCCAAGAAGCTCATTTAAAAGTGGTGGAAACACAGAGGCTTCATGCTTTCCTTTCTCCCTTGATCTTCCTGCACCTTTTCCTTTTTTTTTTTTTTTCCCTTTCTTTCTCTTTGCTCCTTTTTAAGAAAAGACCAAAGGAAAGACAAGGGAGCCCTGGAATGTGCACACCTTGTCAAGTGCTTCTCCTGTGCCCATCTCAGCTGCCTGTTCCTTCCACAAGAAACGCTGTTGATGGAGAGGGAGGAGAATTTGTGTGACCATTTCCAGCTCTCCAGCCACACCAGCTCCCTGCAAAAGCTGGGCTCTGCTTCTCCTGGAGGGGACAGCAGCAGGGAGGGAGCAAGGGTTGGCTCTTGTCCTTCTGCAGGAGTTCTGTGGGCCCCAAAGCCACACGAGGAGGGAGCAAAGTGAGGCAGGGCAAGGGCACGACCCAGCAGGGCTGAGACAAGGAGAGGAGCGTTCAGAAAAGCAGGGAGGCACATCAGGCCAAAGGAGAAAATGAGCCTGGAGCAGCCAAGAACGATAATGCCAAGCACTTATGTTCAAAGCACTGTACAAATATTAATTAATTAATCCTCAAAGCCCGCTCTGGAGTAGATAAGCAAGTGTTATTATCCCCTCCTTGACGGGGAGTCGGAGGCAGCAAGGTTAAGTGTCACGTCCAAGGCTGCAGAGAAAGGCTTCAGGGGGCGTTTTTCAGGGAATCAACACTCCAAACCCAGCCCTGTGCTGCCTCCAGGGCTTGGAGCCATCCTGGCAGCGGGTTAACAACAGGCAGGAGAGAGGAAGGGTGAGGAGAGGATCCACCACCCCAAAGAAATCCTGAACACCTCTACAATCACTTCTGTCACAATTTTCACTCTTAGCACTCACAGTTTGGAGCAGCCCTTGAACCTGGCCAAGGATGGCCTGGGAAGAGATGAGGAGGAAGAGCCAGGTGTGTCCCTGGCTGTGCCATCCACCACTTGTTGTCATCACCTTGAGCATGTCCAGTTCCTCCTGTGACACAGTGACATGTTTGTCATCAGTTTCAAAATAAACTAGAAAGAGAAATTGATAAATATACAAAGTTGTGTTGATAAGGAATTTAAAAAGAGGTTAATTCTGACTCACCCCAGTGCTTTCAAGGCTGTGGCCCCAAAAGAGGGAGCTCCACCATCTAGGGAAGTGGAAGTGCTGTGTTTCTCCTGGAATTCCAACCATCTCGTGCAGGTTTCCCAGCAGAAAATCAATCCTTGAGTGTTTTCCATCTGAAGGAAAAGAGGAAGAAGGGTTCTTTCTGGAACCTGACCCAGAAATTAAGTAACAATGGATCAAGGAACTCCAGTTTGACCCACTCCCCCTGTAAAAGGCTCCAGTTGGAAATGTTTCAGGTTTGGGCCAATTTTTCAAAAGTAATGGATATTTAGAAAAAGTGAATAGAAAGAGAGGAGACTCGGAATATGGGGCCAGGAAAACACATTTCTTGGGAAAAAAAAGGACTTATAGGTCAAAGGTGTCTACTGTTCACAATATGGATTAGAGGGGGATTTCTGTGAGTTCTGGAGGGAGCCGGGGGGAGGGAGCAGGGAGAGGAATTGCCTTTGGTCTCTATTTGTTGCTCCAGTTCCTGTCCTGACAGCAAAGCAGCTTTGATTGTAAGATGAATGGTGGGGCAGGAGCTGCAGCTCTGTGTCGGGATGTCGGTGTTTTCTCCAGCACTTTTGACTTCAGGGAGACCAGAAAAAGTGAGGTGGGTGTAGGGCTGCCAGAAACAATACCAGGAACATCTGCCAATTAATCCATCACTCACTGCAGCAACATTTACCTTTCACCTTCCCAGTTCTGAAGAGTCACTGCACAATCCAAATATTGAATTGTTCCTGGCTGCAGCAAAAAAATGGGAGGATGTGGGGTTAAAAAAAGGGACCCATCAATAACAGGACAATGCTTCTGATTTCCTGTGCAGCTCATTAGACCTGGTCAGTAAATCTGGGCACTATTTCCCCAATATTCCTTTTAAACACACATTTGTATAATTCCTTCTCCCCCACGTTTACTGGGATACCTGGGAAGCAGCACAAGCACCAGGACTGGATGTGCTCCCATCCCCAAAAATAATTGTGGCACAAAACTTAGGATGGAAACTCCTCCAAGTTCTTTTTTAACCCCATCCTCTGTTTTTGCTGGGATTCATAAACATGGGCAAAGAGAGATGTGTTTCCAGGTTTAACGAGCCATTTATAACTAATTACTGAAGCTTATTAAGTACAGCTTTGGCTTAGGCATTTTATCCCTACCTTTTCTCTACAGTATTCACCAAAATTTGGCTTCCTAGGAGGAACTAATTGAATTTCATGGTTTACACATTACTTGCACACTCTCTTTAATCCCCAGCTCTAGTTTTTCTGTTACAGATTGTCCCAGAAGAAAGCCAAAACATTAACTTTGTATTTATTGTGTAAACAAGGGTGTTTTTAAAAATTCTATCTACACAGACACACACAAACTGGGCTGGAGCCTTTTCCAATTCTTCAGCACACAGGTGGAACTCCATTAAATCAGCACCAGCACCAGTGTGGAGGCTAAAGTAAGATCTTTTATAGGTGATTATGGACAAACAGGATCAGATCAGCCAGATATTTGTGAGCTGCCAGGGAAATTGGCTCCCACCTGAAGATTTGGATTGGTTTGACTCCAAATGTGCGCTGGGCATGGCTGTGGCACCTCCAGTCCTGTGTCCAGTTCTGACCGCTCAGGACAAGAAGGACATGGAGGGGCTGGAGCTGTCCAGGGAAGGGAATGGAGCTGGGAAGGGGCTGGAGAATCCCTGGGGGAGCTGGGAAGGGCTGGAGAATTCCTGAGGGAGCTGGGAAGGGGCTGGAGAATTCCTGAGGGAGCTGGGAAGGGACTGGGGAATTCCTGAGGGAGCTGGGAAGGGGCTGAGCCTGGAGCAAAGGAGGCTCAGGGGGCCCTTGTGGCTCTGCACAAGTCCCTGCCAGGAGGGGACAGCCGGGGGGGTCGGGCTCTGCTGGCAGGGACACAGGGACAGGAGGAGAGGGAACGGCCTCAGGCTGGGCCAGGGCAGGCTCAGGGTGGGCAGCAGCAGGAATTTCCCCATGGAAAGGAGGCTCAGGCTGTCGCTGTTGGACACGAAATAAAAATTATTGACTTCAATAAATTCAGAAGGCAAATGAGCATAGAAGGCTTTATTTCCAATTCATCTCCTTATTTTATAAGGTATTCTGATACAGAGTTAACATGATTGGTGAACAGGAGCAACACCTCTCTAATTCCATTGGTTAAATTAAAGAAACAGATAAACACCAGCTGGGGAAAAATGTTTTGAGAAAGAATATTATTTGCCTAGATTGTTTTGAGAAGAAGACCTTGTTGAGAACTTTCCCTTAGGAAAAAACTAGCAGTTGTTAGCAAGCTAAAAAATTCTCTCAGGCTCAGAAATATCAGACCCACACTCAGGCCTTGGAAGTGCCCAGGGAGGGTTGGAGTGCCCATCCCTGGGGGTGTCCAAGGAATTCCTGGAGGTGGCACTCAGGGCTCCAGGGACAGGTGGGGATCAGGCACAGCTTGGGCTCAGTGGTCTTTTTCACCCTCAATAATTCTGTGATTTTTAAATAATTTTTATATCATTTTATAATTTTATAATTTTAAAATATTTTAATAGTATTTTTAATAATTTTTATATAGCAAAATTTGTGAGATTAGCAGTTCAGTGCACATGGGGAATCTTCCCTCTTTCAGCTCCTCAAAGCTTCCAGGTCCTAGCAAAGCCTCTGGACACAGCATCTCCTCCCAAATGCTGGAGGAAATCCTGGGCCTGATGATGTCAAAGGGAATTTGTCTTTACCATCAGCACAATCAATATTTTACCTCAGTCTCTCTCCTCTTTAAGCATTTTGTTAACATCTGCCTCAGCACCTGGCACTGCCCAGGCCAACCCCCATCCAAGCAGTGACTCAATCCATCAGCTATCCCACGAAATGGGAGCATTTTTATATCCCCAAACACACAGTTTGTATTTTCAGGTATATTTTAAAGCCAGCCACAAGCTGCAGCCCAGCTTTAGGAAGGAGAAGAGGCACGAGGAGGAATATTCCAGGTAAATTTTTAATAAATGTGTGTGTGTGTGCAAGGAAAGAGCTGCAGCCCAAGGCGTTTTTAGCAAGCTACAGCGCTGTGCTGCTTGATCTTTACCACAACATTTCCTACAGAAACAGTGTGAGGAAGCTTGCCTGGATTTTCCAGAGGGGCTGGGGAATGCAGGTGACCTCCTGAAAAGTTCAAGCAACAATTTCCAGCACAAATGGAAGCTTTTCCAGGCATCCTCCTCTCTTTTGTTAACTGCATCTTCAAGGGGGTCTACAAATGCGTGGGTGAAAATAAAAAGCCACCTAGAGTTCACATTGTTTGAAGTTTTAAGGAGGAAAATGTTAAAAGGAAAACCCTCTCTTCAGTAGTAACACAGCTCAACCCACAAAATCATACCCCAGAATTAAATTCTACTAACAACAATTTATTTGGGTTGATTTTATTTTTATGAACACGGCCCGTGGGCTGCTGTTGTGCAAATCAGCTTCCCAGTGAGAATAAAAGTCAGAAAAATTGTCTCCAAAATCTCTTGAAAATGTAAAATAACTTTTGGGTTTTTTTCCATTCAGGCCTGTCTGAATAGCTGAGATGTGCCACGGTTAAAAGAACACATGTCAAAGAAAATAACAATAATAATAATAATAATAATAATAATAATAATAATAATAATAATAATCTGAAGCAGCTACTCAGGCCTGGGAAAAATCATAATTTCCAGTCAGATTTTGGCACAAAGGGGGAAGCAGCAGAAGCTGAAGTCTCAGAGGAGGGACTCTCAGGTTACCACAGAGCTGGGGCCATCCCACCAACCCCACCTCCAGTCAAAGGCTGCCAGGGGATTTCAGGGCATGGGGTTTGTGTTTGCCATCTGCACGTGGGCAAATCGTATCCAGAGCGGTTGCCAAAACAAATAAACGAGGGAGGGAAAAAAAAAAAAAAAAGGAAAAATAATTTTCAATTCTCTGAATGCTCTGCCTGAGGCACTGGAACAGATTCCTCAAAGCACTGGTGGGCCTGGAAGTGTCCCAGGGCAGGGACAGTGGGAGGTGTCCCTGCCCATGGCAGGGGTGGGATGAGCTTTAGGGTCCCTTCCAACCCAACCTATGCTGGGATTCTGTGATTCCCTGAGGAAAGGAAGATTTCCAGCATGGGGTGTCCTGGTGGCTCCCTTGGGGATGGAATTTGGTGATCCTGGATTGGTGATCCTGCTCCAGGTTGTGTTGGTTTAATCTGTGGTTTTACATTCAGCAGGGCAGGCAAAGGGAAAAAGCTGGAGAGTCAAACCTGATCAATTTTACATTTTCTGTTCATGCCTGTGTCATAAAAACAGCAAAATGTGCAGGAAATGAACTGCTGAAATTGTACCTTTGTTAGGATATTTTTCCTCCATAAATTGTTCTAAGATTAATTTAAATAATATACTCGAAAAACCACATAATTGAACACATTTTATTTTTAATAGTCTGTTAGAAATACACTCAGATGCACTTTGAAAGTCGCAAATAAGACATCCTTTCATTTGTACTTAGAGTCTTAAACTGAATTAAAGGATCAACTTTAATTAGCTAAAAAATAACTCCTCTCTCTCACTGCCCAGTCTCTTTGGGGTGGACAAAAATGGTCTTGCCTAATCTGCTCACTCAATATCAATTCCATCTCTGGAGGGAAAAACAAGGTGTGTGCACTAAAGAGTAGTGCAGAGAAGCAGAGAGAAATGTTCCTTAAAATATTTTAATTGTTCTTCAGAGCTGAGATTGGAAACTGAGCAAAGGGAAGAGTTCAGCCAAAACCTGGTTGTAATTTGTGGGGTTTGTGAATGGGATTTGTTGGGGGGGAGCTGCACGTTTTTGTACATATTCTGCAGATCTTTATCTCAGAAATATGTTCCAAAATGTGTGGATGTGGCACCTGGGGACACGGGTCAGAGCTGGGCTTGGCAGTGCTGGGGAACACCTAAAATGATCTTTTAGGACTTTTCCAACCTTTGCAAGGCTGTGATTCTGCGATTCTATCATCTCCAAGTGTGAAAAACACATCATGGATGAATAAAACTTTATTAAAAACGGCCTCAGGCAGCGATGCAAGGTTCACTGAGTGGCTTCATCCTGCAGCTTCCAAAGAGCAGCCGAGCTACAGAGAAGGTCAGCGTGGGACAGCCTGAGCAGAGCACGGCCCTGCCCCTTCCCCGCAGGGTTTGTGCCCTCCACCTGCTTCTGGAGTGCCTGATCTGCAAGGAAATAATCCATGGGAATATTGCAGGGATCCTCAGTGCTGTCCTTGCTGCCCAGGCTTCAGAAATAAACCATGGCTGAGGGCTGCAAGGATGGCTTGGAGCCCCTTTGTGAGGGAGGGTGATCACCCACCCGAAATCACCCACCCAAAATCACCCACCCGAAATCACCCACCCAAAATCACCCACCCAAAATCACCCAGGGGGATTTCAAAAGTTGTTATTCATTAAAATTTCCTCTGTGTCTCCTGAGAGCTTTGGAAGTCCCATCACTGACCAAGCTGAAGCTCTGACCAAGGGCCAGCCCTGGTGACCTCCAGCCCCCTGGATCCCCCCCTTGATGGTCAGGAATGGAGCAGGGATGCTGTAAGAGGATTTCTGGTTTGCCATGGCTGAGGTGTCTTCAAGCTGTAGTTACAGCATTTCCTTGCCTAAAATCAGCCCCAAACAGCTTTTCCTGTCACTTAGAGACCATTTCAGTGGCCACATGAAGGACCCTGAACACTCCCAGGGATGGGGCAGCCACAGCTTCTGTGGGAAAACACCTCCAGCTTGGAGAAGTGTGAACCCAGCAGTCAGGAACAACAGCAAACCCGATTATTCTTGTTAAAGGACGGATTTTATGAATTCAAATGTCATCACTAACCAAAGTGACAGCCTTGCCAGGTGCTGGGGAACATCCTTGCAAGGATTCCTTGCTCACCACACGCTTGGAAGCTGAGGGATGGAGCTCTGCACGTCCAGGACGTGGACAATTCCCTCAGCCCTTGGAGATGCAGGGCTAAAAATCATCTCTGCTCTCTTTTTCTCCTTTTTAACTCCCATCTTTGGTCCAGCTGCAGAACCAGAAGGAAATGAAATGGTGCAAGGAGGACATAAAAAGGCAACTTTGCTCCCTCATGGCAGAAGGTGCTGCCCATTCACATCTCCCTGTCTGCTCCTGTAGGACAAGTCAGCCTTAGAGAGAACAAAATGGGCACCAAAGCTCTTCCTAGAGGTGGGAAATAGAGTAGAAACCTCAAAAAAAAGGGAAGTTTCCATGGTTTTGAAGTGAACACATTGCTTGGGTGTTTTCATTGTTTTACACTCACTATATTCAAAAGAGATTAAAAAATATTCTGTATTAAAACAGAATATTCTGGTGGAATTTCTTCTGTTCCTAAGAATGAACAGTGAATTAAAAAAAAAAAAAATCAAAAAAAACCCCCAAAAAAGCTCCAAAAGCAAATCAACAAACCAACTTAAAAAATTTTAAAAAGAAATCAAGCTGGGCTTAATTGCTGCTTTAAATCCAAGCAAAAATGAAGCCCAGGGAGGGGAGAGGCAGCTCAGGAGCAGCGTGGGGCCACAGCCGTCTTCCCTCTCTGTCCCCCACCCTCCCCTGGCCCCAGGTGTGTGCTGTGAGCTCAGGTTTGTAGGAGTGAAGGAGAAAATCCTATTTTTCAAACAGGTTTGCAGCACTCAGGGATTGCTGATACCAAGATCCAGCCCAAAACCTCGGCCACGTCCCCCCTTCGCTCAGGCAGCATTTCATTAATTTAGAAAGCATGATCTCATTAAGAAATTCCATTCCAAAGTTTCTGGAGTTGAAAAGCTGGGGAATTTCCCCAGCTTCTCAAAACCTCTGGTCAAGAAAAGCTGAGTTACTCCCCGTCCCTCTTTAAACAAATAAGGTTAGCAACCCTTTTGCCATTCACAATTCAACATTCACACTAAATTAATTTTTCCAAAAGTAATTCAAATAAAAGCTTTGCTGCTGCTACCCTTTTCAGAGCTGCAAGATTGAATAAGGCATCTGAATAAAATTGTGTATTACAGCCTTCTTTAATATTTAAGCATGACATTCATTGATTTGTTTCTTGTTTTCTGCAAACCTTGACAACATGATAAAATAAATCATAAGAAGAAAATATAGTGGTAACATCTTTTATGGACTTCACATAGTCATCAATCTCAAGCTGTGAGTGAATTATCAGTGCAGCAAAAAGATCTATGTTTTAAGAGCTCCAATAGCACACTAGCTAGAGGTTTTTCACAAGCAAACTCAAGGCGAGTGACTGATAAGCATCATTATTGTTTTCTGAGAGTCTGGTTTATAGTGTGCTGTGGAGGTGTTGGCATATATGTTTCAGAAGGAAAGGTTTGATCAATTCTAAGTAGACATCTACTAACATATAAAAAATATAACAAGGGTTCCTGCTGAGCAGTATTAAAGTACCTATTGCACCATGTCAGCATGACAGGCCCCATGTTGTGTTTTTGATTATATTTAATATAGAATTAACCTTTCTTAATGGAACATATTGTGCATGCAATGGGAGTGAAAAATATTTATTTTGACCAAAACAAATATCATCCTTATTTAGGTTTTAAGGAATCCTTCTTTATTTTCAATTTATAAAACTTCTCGTCATAAAATTGTCGCAGCCCCTGAACTGACAGGAAGGAATAAAAGGGGATTTTTTTTTTTCCTGTGGCTTGTGAGCCATAAGGAGAGGAAGCTGCTGAGGGCATCAGGAGAAACTGGGAGAAACATCTGTGGGGCAACAAATTGGGAAGGGAGGAAGGTGGGCACCACCACCACCTCGTCCACTGGTGATTCCTTGAAATTCAAGGAGCCATCCCACTGGAATTACCAGATTCCAACACTCTCCACACTGGTGGTTTCAATGGGGAAGCACAACCCCAAAAAATGGGATCCTTCTGGGTAGAAAACACCAGAACTGACTGGATGGTCTGGAGTAATCAAAGGCTGGGAAGAGAAATGTGGAACCAGGAATTAATTTGAGGGGATAAAGCAGCTCACCTGCAGGAGCTGGCACTGCTGCATGATGAGGGGATCCGAAGGTATCATGGTTTTGCAGTGAAAAATGCCACTCCCCAAAGTAACGCTCTCGCCAGGCTCCCAAATGTTTTATATCTGCTAAATGGGCTAATGAAAGCTTTAGGTTTAGAAAGCAGTAGCCTAGGGATTGTAAGAGTAAATATTAAGATGTTTTCTGACAAGCTGAATATATGTGGTTTCCCACAAAATCCCACAGTGCTTTGCACTCCATAAATATCACTCCTCTTCCCTCACAACTTTTACGCCGTGAAATACGACGCCGCCGTCCGCTAGAACGTGGCTGCACTTTCCTTGGGCTGGAGCCTCGGCACACAAATTTATTTACATAGGTTGAGCACCATTCATCACCTTGGTAATTAATGCACTCAGTCGGGAGCGAGGGGAAGGATTTCCTTCGCCATCCCGCGCGGAACGGGAATTTTCACGGGAATCTCCTCGGCTGAAAGGAATTCCATCCTCTTGGAGGCCTTCGGGGTTTTGCGTTGGGCAGAGCCAAATCCACCAGGCCAAATCTTCAAGTGAAATTACGGGGCAATGTGGTTGGTGGCCTGATGGATTTGGTCAGGTAGAGATGCTCTGAATTATTGATATTCCAGGGTGGAATTCCTGTCACTTTAGGCTCAGCCCTTCTGGATGTAGCTGGGGGGAGCTGCGGCCTGGAAGAGGAGATGTGAAGACTTTCTTGATGCTATTAAAGGCTGGGGAAGAGCTGCAAAAACACAAAAGTGTTATTTGTATCCATTTTCTCCTTTTATTAAAGAAGCTGCCTGAAAGTTAAGCTCAGAGCAGTGCCCTGGCTCTGTCTCCCCAGGTTATGAGAGCAAGGCCTGCTCAGTAGCAAGATTCAGAATCTCAAATGACGCCCAAGCTCTGCAAAATGCTTAACTTGGTAAGTGGGGAGATTTTCTTGTAAATTCAATTTTTCTTGTAATTCAATACCGCACCAGAGGTCTCACTTGATGGAAAAGAGTCTCTGTGCTCCTGGAGTGTTTTACAAATATGTAAATATTATACCTAAGCTGCCCCTGTTAATTAAATATGGCACTTTACACAAGCATATTGTTTCCAGTCTCAACGTTCTGGCTTAAATCCATCATCAGTAATTACGCTCTGTCCTTTTAAATTCTTTCCTGGCTTAATTAGCTAAATTATTCTACTTCACTTCCTGTCCCAAACTTGCACGCAGGGCTGGTGACCCTTCTCTGTGGCTCCTGGGTTTTGTCCCCTCGTAGGAGCTGTGGCATCATCACTCATCCGTGGGGAGCTGGGAATTCCACAGGGATACTGTGGCTCCCCAGTGCTGTCACTGGGCTCTCACTATTTACTCAACACATAACCACGGTATATATTTATTTATGTTTTACTCGCATATTTTGAATCATTTTTTATATCATATCTTCTTCCCCAAAATGTCTTTAATTCATAATAAATGTAATTCCTAGCATTAAAGCTGGAAAATACTTTCTTTCCAACTCTCCTCATACTTATTTAGATGAAGGAACTAAGCAAAAAACGAAAAAAATCATCCAAACCATCAGGCTATGCAAAATAAATCAGAAATTAATACCTGATAAAGCCAAAAATGCTAAACCAGAAGAACACATTGGAGGCACTGAACAGCACAGAAAATCCAGGAAAGAAAAAGAACTGAAAAGAACTCCCCATTTTTCATTTCCAGTTATTTGGATATTAAATTAACAGCTCCAGGTCTTAGGAACATGGAACAGCACCACAGATGAGAGAAACTCTGCTCAAATCCGAGAGGAGTTCCACGATTAATAAAGATAAAGCAGGGACAAGGTAGGAAGGGAGGGAGCTGCAGTTTAATATACTTATCCTATGAATATTTCTATAAAATCTCTTCAAGTTTTTAGTGAAACAAAGTCCTGAATAGAAATGGAATATTTATTTTCAATACCAGCTTTTAGCTACCAAGATTCCATTAAAATTATGCTGGAGAGAAAAAAAAAAAAATTAAAGATATGTATCTTACTAATAAAAATGCACTTTGGTGAGAGATGTTGGGGAAGCAGAACCTCCTGTAAATTAGGTCACTTCTCCAGTAAACCATCTCCTGAACTCCTTTGTGGGAATTATGTAGGAAACAGGTTTTCTTTTCAAATCTTAATATAAAACTTGGAGAAGGAGCAAGTCTTCTACCTTATTCACATTCATAAAAAAATCATAATGTAGCATCAATATTCACTTAATAAAGAGACCATTTACACTGCTGGGCTGCTGTTCTTTTGTTTGCCAGGGTGGATTTTTTTTTAATCATATGGAAGAGTCGGTGCAGCAACATCTGTGACTTGTCAGTCATTTAATTAACCAAAGAAAAGCTAGCTATTCATTTTATTTCTGTATATGTTAATGCTAAAAACTAATAGAAAACAGCTAGTAAATTGTCCTCTGCATATATTGGACACAGCAACAATTACTCTGGCAGAGAAGATATAATAAAAGAGGAAATTTTAATAGTATTCTTATTCTATTTATTCTCTGGGGCTTCTGTTTCAAGGTACTGTAGAAATTAACAATTATTCCTTTTCATTGTTTTTGATGATCTTTTTCTATTATGGCCCTATCCGACTTAAAAGAAAATATAATTTGAACTTTTCTCTTTTTTTCTGTATTAAATTTTCTTCAGCACCTGGAGATTTCCTTTCTGGTTGGTTACGGGGAGGTCCTGAGAAGGTTCAGGAAAATAAGCAGCAAGTGTTTCTTTCAGACAGCTGGTTAAGGCATGTCAGTTATTGGGACAATCAAGAGAACCCAGCTTAAAGCCAGAACTTTCACATAATAAAATAATTTGCTTTTCCAGCCTTCATTTTATTGACAAATATGTCTCTCCCATATTTTTGGAATGTCTGTCATATGATACGTCTAAATACTTTGCTATTGCTCTGCTATACAAAGCAATTAACTGACTTTATACAGCAAATTGTCAGAGGATTTCCCCAGAAAGCTTGGGGAAATCTAACCTAGGAACTATTCTCCAATTTATTGACATGCTACGATGGTGAAAAAAGTAGGACATCAATAAACAGCTTTAGCTGGAAAACTGGAATCTGATTATAAGTATTGGGAGCTGGAGACCAGAGGCTCAATTAAAATACATGGCATGGCTTTGGTTTAAAGCAGAGAGGTGCTGGGTTTTAATGGGGAAAAGCAAGGCTTGGTGAAGGGTGGGAATGCAGCAGCGTGGAGTTTGACATCCAAAGTTCCCCCTGGGTCTGTTTGAACTGGATCCAGGTTCAGCTCCTCACCCCAGACCACTCCTCTACCTCTGGGAAAGAATCTTCAGGATTTTTTGTCTTCCTTTCAAGGCCAGAGCGATGGTGCAAGGGGAAAGTTGGAGCAAAGGTTGGAGTAAAGAGCTCAGGGTGGCCCTGCATTGATTCCCCACCCTCAAGGAAAGTCCTTCTACTCACTGCAGAATCCAAATCTCCCAAAACAGCAGGTTTGGAAATTTTGGGTTGAGAATAGCAATCAAACCATAACCATTTAGGTTTGTGCAGTAAAGATTGATTAGGACTGAAACACCTGTATAAGAAAATAGATTAAATATCTCAGGAAGTGATGGGTCACTCACAGGAATCAACAAAATAGCCTGAAATCCCCATAATTCACAAATAGAACTTCAGAATCACAGAATCATTAAGGTTGGAAAAGACCTCCAAGACAATCAAGCCCAACCTCTGACTGAGTAGCACCAAAACTGCAGTAACAGACTAAAAATAAAACAAACCACAGATTTTACAGGATCAACCATGGCTAAAAAATAAAACCCAGGATAAATTACAGAAAAATACATATACATGATGTTAAAAAGGTAATTTTTAATACAGTGAAGGAAACCTTCCTACCTGAATTTTACCTTCATTATTTTTGCTGAAAGATTTTGTGCCGTGCCACCGGTGGTAGCTCACCTGCAGTGCTGAGAGGACAAGGAAGGGCTGCTGGGACTGGCTGGGAGTAATTGCTTTGTTAACAAATTATCTGCCTAAACACAGTCCTTACACCTGTGTAATTGGAGTTTTTCAACACCTTTTTCTGCTCTTTTGTCACCAGTGATGGTTACACTCATTTTGGACCTGGGTTTTATCTGTAATCTGTTTTATTGACTCTTAGGGCTGGTTTTGCTTGCCACACAAGGAGCAACAGGGGCTTGATCTTGGTACAGAACAGAAAATAAAGAGGGGAAAAAGCAGAGGAAGAAACTCCAAACTGAGCTGCAGCCCTTCCTTTGGACGTGTCCCCCCTTGATGAAATGCATCTGTACGTGTCAGGAGCCCGGCGCCACCTCCACCACATCGTTAATATTCTGGTTATCATGCAAGGAGTCATTGATGAACAAGTTTAAGCAGTGTGCAAACAACGTCACCTGCTGGGACGTGTTAAGGTACCCATCATACCATGTCAATGTGACAGGCCTCATGTTGTGTTTCTGATTATATTTAGTCATATAAAATTAACTTTTCCTAATGCAGCGGGTTGGGGAGGCAACGTGGACAGCGCAGGAGTTATTTAGGCTCGAAGCTATTTGAATTCAGATTTACTAATGAGAAGCACAATGTGAGCAAAATCCCCGAGTCACCGAATGCATTTCTGGAGAGGCAGGGCAGGAGTGCCTCGAGCCTCAATCCGTGGCAGAGGGGATCAAGCAGGAGGGTTTGGGGAAGTTCCTGCTGTCCAGCAGTGCCAGCTCACTGCTCCTGCCTGTCCATGGCAAGGCTGGAGCTGTCTCCATCTTGCCTGGTGCTGTGCTCACCTCCATGTGGGATTTTTAGGGTTATTTAGAGAAGTTTTGAGGGAATTGCAGTTGCTGTTTTACAGTCCTTTTTTTTTCCCATTTTTTCCCATTTTTTCCCATTTTCCTTCTTTCTTTTAATTACTTCTCTCATCCCCTCACCTTCCTCTTTTTCCTTTTCCTCACTCTTTTTCCTTTTCATCTCTATTTTTCCTTTTCATCTCTTCCTTTCCTCTTTTTCCTTTTCATCTCCCTTCCCTTCCCTTCCCTTCCCTTCCCTTCCCTTCCCTTCCCTTCCCTTCCCTTCCCTTCCCTTCCCTTCCCTTCCCTTCCCTTCCCTTCCCTTCCCTTCCCTTCCCTTCCCTTCCCTTCCCTTCCCTTCCCTTCCCTTCCCTTCCCTTCCCTTCCCTTCCCTTCCCTTCCCTTCCCTTCCCTTCCCTTCCCTTCCCTTCCCTATTAAACTTAATTTTAATTTAAACTTTTTATGAAAATATTCTTGTTTTTTTCAGGTCAGCCATATTTTCCATGTATTCCTTGGAGTGTTTTACTGCCACAGATCATATCCCTGTGACACAGGCCAAAGGAAAATCCCGAGCAGAGGAGTTGGGAACACATTCCCTTTCCCAGAATGTACTGGCTAAACCAGTCTGAGTGTCACCAAACTGTTTCTATCAAGGTAAAAGCCAAAAAATGTCCAATTCCTCCACCAACCAGCAAAACCTCTCAGCACTCCCAGGCAGCAGCTTTGGTTCCCTTTGGTTCTTTGCCATCACAAATTCAAGGTTCAGTGACCCATTCCTGCCCACTGGCTGTTGGGCAAAGGCTCAGGATTTATTAATTATGATAAAAGCCAGGGAGGGGGCCTCCCTAATTAAAGACTCTGAGTGTGACTCCTCGTTTTCGACTCCTTGCCAGCCCTGCTGTACCTGGCTCTGCTCAGATGACACCCAGCCCTCAGCCTGGAACTGCATTCTTAGAAGAAATTAAGGGAGGAAAAATGCAATTTAAAAAAAAAAAAACAACTTCAACTGCTTTTGCATAAAGAGTGAAGGTGAAGAAGAGTGTAATTGTTCAGTTCAGTAAAGGGGGAGGCACAAAAATGCTTTTTTTTATTAATGTTGTTGAGGCTTAAAGGCTGAAATTTGGCATGGAGCAGCTCCTGAGCCTCGTATGAGAGGAAACCAAATGACTGATTTATGGGCACTTGGAAATTGCTTCCCACTCTGGCTCATTAATGGCTAAATTGGGCTTAGTCCCCATCCAGCAACACTCCATTGGCCCGGGATGCTCTGGCCATGAGGCCCCTCCGAATTTCCAGCACTGGTCAAGGCTGCATCAAACTCATCATTATTGCAAGCCCCAAACTATTTAAATGAATTAAAGGAATATAATAATATCTATTATTAATGTGAAATGCAGGCAGCCCATATGAGCTTAGGAGATGATGAGGGGCTGTGGCAACATTTTTCTTTATGGCCAAGACTTTCAGCAACAACAATTTTCTGAGAAAAAAAGAACTATTTTGTAAGATAAAGAACTATATTTGAGAGGAAAAAATTGTATTTCTTCTTATCCCAGCATTGCAGTGACAGCAAAAAGACAGGGTTTTGTCACTCGAAATGATTTTGCAATGAAGTAAATCCCTGATTTACAAAAGTTTAGGACATCACTGGGAATAAAAGGTGCTGCTGCTTAATTAAAATGTACTTGATGGGTGGAAATCAGCATTCAAAGCACCGAGAAGTTACAGCAGCAGCGACAAACGAGTTTGTGTTTTGTGTTGCGATTTACTGCCAACAGCTCTGCCTTCCCTGGGCCGCCTGATGTTCCAGGGAATGGGCTGGAAATTCAATCCGTGCCTAATGGGCTCAACTTGGGGAGGCAAAAAGAAAGAGCACCCGCTGCCTGCTCCAGTCTGTGCCCCCCTGGAAGGGCTGCCAGGGGCACGGGACAGAAATGCTGATTTTAATGGATAGTTTCACCTGGATGGATGAATATCTGAGCACGGGAAAGGGAAAGGGAAAAGGGAAATGGAAAAGGGGAAAAGGGAAAAAGGGAAAAGGGAAAAAGGGAAAGGGAAAAGGAAAATGGGAAAGGGGAAAGGGGAAAGGGGAAAGGGGAAAGAGGAAAAAGGGAAAAGGGAAAAGGGAAGAAAAGGGAAAAGGGAAAAGGGAAAATGGGAAAGGGGAAAGGGAAAGGGAAAGGGAAAGGGAAAGGGAAAAGGGGAAAGGGGGAAAGGGGAAAATGGGAAAGGGGAAAAGGGAATAAAAGGGAAAGGGAAAAAGGGAAAAAGGGAAAAAGGGAAAAAGGGAAAAAGGGAAAGGGAAAGGGAAAGGAAAAGGGGAAAAGGAAAATGGGAAAGGGAAAGGGAAAGGGAAAAGGGAAAGGGAAAGGGGAAAAGGGAAAGGGAAAGGGGAAAGGGAAAGGGGAAAGGGAAAGGGGAAAAGGGAAAGGGAAAGGGGAAAGGGAAAGGGGAAAGGGAAAGGGGAAAAGGGAAAAAAAGGGAAAAGGGAAAAGGGAAAAGGGAAAAGGGAAAAGGGGAAAAGGGGAAAAGGGAAAGGAAAGGAAAAGGGAAAGGGAAAGGGAAAGGAAAAGGAAAAGGAAAAGGAAAAGGAAAAGGAAAAGGAAAAGGAATTGGAATTTTTTTTTAAAGCAATAAATACTCAAAAATGTTACTAAATAGATTTTAGAAGCTGCTCATCAGTGAAATGATCACTCTCAGCAAAGTTTCCTATTTCTAGACATGATAATAGGACTATGAAATTCGAGTGTTCTGGGTAACACTGGGATGAGTGTATTGGAAGGGCAGAGACTTTCACTCTCTCTCCCAGCTGCTCCAGAGCCAGGCCATGGCTCTGCTGCCATCCTGGTTCCAGTCCTGAGGAAGGAGAGGATGATGGCACTCAGGTTCACAGGTGGGTAAAAAACTCACACCCTGTGCCACCACATTGGAGGAAGTGACCCTCTAGTGGGATTTGGGACAGAGCAGGTGGATAAGGAAAGGCATTCAGGGCTGCAGGAGAACAGAAAGCACACGCAGAAAAGGATTGGCTTCTGCAGCCTCATGCTGGAGAGAGAATGCTCAAGAAACGGGGCAATTTAACAAGTCAAATAATCATTTTTTTTTAAAAAAACACTTTCACCTGGGAAGGCAATGACAAGGAACCATCTGCAATCAGCTTCCCCTCACCTTTTTCTGGTGGAAGCAGAGGAGATCCTGCAGTGATATTACCTGTGCTAATGTGAACAGAGCTCAATCCGCAGGAGAATAGGTGAGCAAATGTGGGTGCACACAAGTGTAAGCCCCAATTCAAGAATGTGTCCCTGGCTGCCTGGAGGGGAAAAAAAAAAAAACAAACCCTCTCCTGGCAAGTGGAGAATGCATTATCTCCATAATATAGCTGGGAGATACCGGAGGAAATTTCAGCATCAAATATTTGTACACGGGTCCCATTTATTAAAAGCAAATATTGACCGATCGGTCCTTAAATATTTTAAATAATTTATTCTAAATATTTTGATACCGGAGTAAATTAATGCTAAAGCATTTCTTTGTTTGTGCCAAATCAGTGCTTCCCAGTAGGAAGTTAGTCCATCCTTGCAAGCAAGCTTTCACTCTCAGTAGGCAGTCCATTTCTGTAGAGTGCCATTAACTTAATTTCAAAAAGAACCAGTAAAGGTATATGGAGCAGGCAGTAATAGCATGGAAAATATCCAAAATTACTAGACCCCAGCAACAGAACTTCGATGCCATTTTCATGCACTAATAATTTGTAGTTTACATATTGAAGGTAACTATAAACTGACTACTTCCTTGGTTAAGTCTTGCAGGTAATTGCAAATATGTTGTTAGTGCTGTACCTTTCCCCGTGTGAGAGCAGCATCTCCAGGAAAAACAGCAGAGAGCACAATTTTCACTTTATTATCCAGAAGTGTTCTGGAGTTCCTTTGTCACCAACAATATTAAATTCACTTGTGATTGAGCTATAAAAAGTGGGGGAATTTTTAAACTAGATTTCATAAGGAGAAATTGTAACATTTTGGATACTCTTGGCTTTAATTTAAGTCAAATCTTGTCTTGGTAATGCAGGTTTGATGAATACGAAGTACACACATGGAAAATTATGTGTTCCAAATCAGAAAAATCTTTTAGTAATCCCCTTTATTTTGGCTGAGAAATTTAATCTGTGGGAAGAACAATATCAACAGGACAACATTGTTTACTCTTGGGTGTCATCCGAAATCATTTGTGTGAGAAGTGGGGCACAGACTTTCCTGTTCCTTCAAAGGTTTTCATGAAGAATTCTGTGTTTTTACATTTCTGCTGCCCCAAGACCTCCTGGTTGGATGGTTTTCATAAGCAAAGCAGATGTAGCAAGGAGGCTGGATTTAAAGAGGAGATGGAGCAAGGTGATCTTTCATTACTCCAAGGTTACCAACATCCCAAATCCCAAATCCGGCTCTGCTCAATCTGCTCATGGTGATGGAATTTTGGACCATGTACACAAAAGTTTTGCTCATGTGATGCCTTGGAAAATGAAGGGAGAATCTTCCCATCTGGTTAAATCCAACACCAAATTCCTGCTGGTTTCACTCCTCTCTATTTCAAGGGCTCCTTTTTTTTTGTTTTCTTAAAAAAAAAAAAGAGTTTTCTTAGAAAGGTAACAGAAAATCCTGGGAAATGCTTGCAACCACTCACATTTATTTACCTCATTCCTGCCATTCAGCCAGTGCTTTCCCTGCTCACAGGACCTACATTTCACAATTCAACACATAATTTAAGAATTTTTTGAATCTGATGTTCTTTAAGCTTTGCTGTGTTTGTCCTGTTGGATGTTTAGAGGCCCTGGAATCACTTTGGTTTCCCATCACTTTGATTTCAAATTACTTAAAATATTTGTTGTAAAAAATATTTGTGCCTGCTCTAAGGGACCACAGAATTTTCTTCTGGTAGATAAAATCATAGCTCAACATCAGTGATGCATCAAGATCAGCAATTAAATGGGTTAATTCTTCATTTTTTTTTGGAAAACCAGAAAAACTGCTCTGGGACAGGGCAATGCTTGGAGTATTTGGAAAGAAAAGATTAGAAAGAGTGTGAGAGACTGAGAAGAGCTTTTGCAAAATGGGCAGTTCCACCCATTCAGCTGGAGCCCAGGTTTTGCTGGCGGTGCCAAGTGGAGATCCTGCAGTTGGTGGAGCGGGCAGGAGGTAACGGCAGTGCCAGGCCAGCTCCCTGGGAGGAATATTGCAAACTGCATTTTGGGCCTGGGAGCACGAGCCAGCACAACAGATTAGGGAATGTGATCTGCAAATGCAGGACGGCATTGCTGCCCTCAAAAAAAGACTTCCAGTGAGGAGGTTGTTCAGTGGGGAAAAAAGGATTGTTAATAAAAATCCTTTTCTCATTGTCCATCTGAGGGGAGTTCACAGCAAAAGGCACTTTTGGACTTGTATTTTAATTGGTAGATAATTGGTAGATTGGTTGACTTACAACAGGCACAAGGATCTCAAACTGAGGAGGTCCCTCTGGTCACCTTCCCAGTATCCAAGGCCAGGTTGGATGGGGCTTGGACCAACCTGGTCCGGTGGGAGGAGTCCCTGCCCATGGCAGGGGGCTGGAACTGGGTAATCTTGAAGGTCCCTTCTGGTCTAAACCATCCTGTAATTCTATGCCACATCAACCGCCATGATCTCAAAAATCTGAGCATCTAAAGGAAGTTAAAGCCTTCCATATTTTGGAGGGATCCAACGCCTCTGGATACAATGTCCTGTTAAAAATAAAAAAAAAATTCAATTCCTTCCAAATCAGGAGTTTTTGCAGCTGGATGTTGGACATGGACTCAATCCCTCCTCCATGCAGGCAAGGGAAGACATCCCTGTGGTTTCCTGTGGTTACCCTGACCTGCCCCACCCTGCTCCTCCCCATGGGAGGGGATGTGGGGACTGGGAACAGGAGCACGGAGCCCTAACCCTCCCGTCGGGATGCCCTGTAGGCAGCGGAGGAAATGGAGTAAGGACAAGGAAAATTGGATTTAATAATTGCCACTAATAAAGGGGCAAGCGCGGAGAGCCAGTTCTACGCTGCGGGCAAAATTAATTGCTCAAGGCACATTAACAGTGTGTTAGTTAACACATACACAGTGAGTAAATTGTAATTAAGCTAACTAACTAAATAATAAATACGTAGACTTTGTATGACAATCGGTCCTTGTAAAAATCCTTTCCACACCAGTGGTAATTATTGACTTGCACAACTTAACTGAAAAAATCCAAACTGATGCCCATTTATTTTAATCCCCAAAATGGTTTGGATTGGTATTTTTATTTTTTGTATTGGTAAATGAAAGAGTGATGTCATACAGCAGCATTAAGAACTATTAAAAAAGCCATAACTAACATTGGGTGCATAAATTATACATAAAATGACACTTTTATGCACTTTGTGAAGAATTGCTTCATGGGTTATGCAATCTTTTCCAAAACAAGTTCCAAGGAATAACATCACCAGTTATGTTTCATAGCTACAAATTGGTAACTGAATTAACATTCATTTATTAAGTTTACATGGAGAACTCCTCTAATTCAGACGCTTGCAGATTATAATTTATTTTTATCCGAGGTATAATTTTTCATCTCTTGTTTTTGCCAAAGTCAATACAACCTCAGCCAAACTCTGGTTCCAGTTCTCCATTTGTACCCTCCTGTTCTTGGCTACTCACCTAGATGAGTCTTTTCTAGCTGGGAAGGTAAATAAATGAGCTTGGATCACCAAAAAAAAAAAAAAAAAGTCATTTGTAAAATTTTGAATTTCAACTACGGTTCCTGAGTCAATATTGACAGCTTTAGGATCCTACTCCTGCAATTTAATAAAAAAATGGAACAGAGAATCGCTTTTGCACATATGGAACTTGAACAACTGATCTGCCAGGAGAGGGTGAATATGTTATTTTTTAATAATCTGTTTTATTTCTCCTATCCCAGTTTAATCTGCAAGTCAAATACAGGCACGCTGTGGAGTGGGACAATATGAAAAGACCTTTTCTCCATGAATAAGCTCCATGAAAATCCCAAAAAGGACTTGTCTTCTGGGACACGGGCTGCTGCAGCTCTGAGGAGGTTTAGAGTAGCACAGAGGAGATTAGAGGAGACTGGCATCATAATCACATGGAATGTCAATAAACAGGGAGAAGAAAGTGAGGAAGGAGAACATGGATAAAGAGATGGAAAAGCAATAGAGAGGATAAAAAAAAAATTATGGTGGATCTTGTGCAAACCAGAAGAATTAAGGAAGAAGAAGCTAATTGTTGCCCAGAGAGGCTGTGGGTTCTCCATCCCTGGCAGTGCCCAAGGCCAGGTTGGACACTGGGGCTTGGAGCAGCCTGGGACAGTGGGAGGTGTCCCTGCCATGGCAGGGGTGGCACTGGGTGAGCTTTAAGATCCCTTACAACCCAAACCATTCTGGAATTCTGTGATTTCACAATTCTCTAAATACTGGAATAAGTCAAGGTCTTGCTGCAGGCGCTGGGGTCAGATTTAGGTGAGGATTCAACAGTTTAATCTGACACAGAGTCATTACTGGGAGGAATTTTTGTGGGAACTTTGACATTCCTGGCTCAAAAGGAAATACTTCTGCTAAAAATGTCCTCGTTGAAAGAGGTCCTTACTAAATAGATGGGTGACACAACAGGAAGTGACACAAATACAAATTTGTCCTTGGTAGATGGTTAAAGACTTCATGGAACCAGTAACAGAAAATAACCTCAGATCGAGTTGATTCATTTTAAATTAAATGCAGAGGCAAATGAAGTCCTGTAAATTCAGTTTTCCTATGGAAAAAGGGGAAATGTGGTGAAATGTCAAGGCATGAAATTACCTGGAGTGCAGAGAGCACAGAGCAGGAGGTCACAACCCCTACACCCCCAGCAGGGTGCAGTGGTGCAGGGATGCCCCTGAGGAGTTTTCCTCTGATGTTCCAGGGTCCTACGAGGTTCTGATCCAAAATTATCTCTAATCAGTCAGATTTATATATCATAAATATATGTCTAAATAATCCTCCCTCTGTTGTACTGTCCATTATTCACTTGTTCCAGATCTTCCCAGGTTTTTTATTCTCCAAACTCTGAAAATCAGTCATTCCCTAACACTGAAGAGAAAAGGAGTTGTTAGAGAATAAACCCACCCTATCTCATTGCAAAAATATTTAACCAATTCTTTTTCTTTGATTATTTAAGTGATAAAAGGGGAAACCCAGGGAGGTTTGGAGTGCCCATCCCTGGAGGTATCCAAGGAAGGCCTGGAGGTGGCACTCAGTGCTCTGGGCTGGGGACAAGGCAGGGATCAGTCACAGGTTGGGCTGGATGGGCTGGGAGGGCTTTTCCAACCTAAACAATTGTGGGATTTTATGAATCAATCAGCCCCTATTCCATGTGCCCACGTGCTGATGGTTAGAACAATGCTGAGGTGAGCAGGACCAAGGTGCAGAAACAACCAGGTGAGGCTCTTTGACCTGTGGCACGCAGGAGAACCTGGAATGATTGAACACTTTGGATCCATTAAACCTGTTAAACATGGCTGAAGCCTGAACTTGGCTGATAAATCACTCCAGAGTGTGTCTTGCATGGATTGAAGGCAGAGGGAAATGAAATATATAAAAAAGCCATCAAGACTGAAATTATTCTTTAACCTCCACAGCCTTTAAAGTGTTTCTCAAAGCCTAATGATACCTTGTCATTTTTTCTGATTTAATGCACGTTCCTTCAGGTTGGCCTGGGCCAGGGGGGTCCTGGTTCTTCACAGACAATTTCCACAGCTGGGATAAGGATGTTTTAACCACATCCAAGCAGCTTCTCCTAAGCAATGTACCCAGCATCAGAGAAAGTGGAAATCCGTGAGTTTAGAAGATTTCATCATTAAAAATCCCTAGTTTAACCTAGAAACAGTGGAGTTTCATACAAAAAGTTGTTTCTTCCCTTATTTTTTGTGTTGGTTTTACTTTCTTTCCCTTACAAAAGCAGAACTGTCACAGTAAAGATGTGTTGATGCCTTTTAGGCTGTTACTGGAAAAAATAATTATAAATCTGCCAAACACCACCCAAAACTGCTTCATTTAACTATTCTGTTTCTCTATTTCCCTAATTCTGAGTTGAACTTCAAAACATTGCTGAACTGTTTATAGAAGGCAGTTGGGATTCTGTTCCTTCAAAAAGAAAACCAAGGATATAAAATATAGCAGAGATATGCTGAGAGGACTTCAAGATGTGAAATGGAAAAGTATTCTATGTATTACTCCAAAAAATGAGCATTTATATAAAGCAGTTCGAGGACATTATTTTGGTTTTTCATTGTTTCTTGTAGCTTCGGTCTAATCCAATGGATTAGATCATCCAGGGCTCTAAATGAAACCCAGAAATTCCTTTCTTTGTCAGGGCTGGAGAACATTCCACGCAGGGTCCCAGCTGGATCTGTCCTGGATCCAATGCTATTCAATATTTCATTAACAACTTGGATGACAGAAGAGAGAGCAGACTTTGGATGACACCAAAGCGGGAAAGATCACGAGTATTAAAATTCCAAATTATTTTGGAGCAGCATCCTAATGATGACATTTAATAAAGATGAGAGCGAGGCACTATGCATAGGAAGAAAAATCCGATCCACACAAATACAATAGTGGAAATGGTGTTACAAAAAGGCAAAGAACTTTCTGGGATCTCTGCAGAGCGTCATTAGAGCCTTAACGAAAAAAAGTGGCTGTTTCCTGGCATTACCCTTTAAAAACAAGATGAAGAAAAACTGGGGAGAAGTGCAGAGGAAAATAATAGGAAATTATAAACATTTGAGGAAAGCTGTGATGAGTTTGCTTAGTCTAGAAAGAGGAAAGAGACCCTCGATACTATTTTGATTTTAAATATATTTATGGCCGTGCATATGAAAGCAAATATGTGTAAATCTTAATTTTAAATAAGGTGACAAGCACTTTTTTCCATGTCCAAAGAGTGCTGGACGAGAAGTAACAGGTTTTAGCTTGCAGGAAGGGAGTTTTTCTATCTGAAAGGATAATTAGGCACCGGAGCAAATTACCAGGGGAGATTGTGAAACTCACTGGCAATTTTGAAGAACAGATTAGACATACATCTGCCAACACTCGTGTAATTTTAGTTGGTCCTGGTCCAGGGCACAGAAGGAAAAGGGCCCAGATCCATCTTGCCTGATGGGAGAGACACCGAACTCTGGGAACTGGCCGTCCTGGGAAGCTCTGATGGGCCATTTGAAGGGCAGAGGTGTTAAATTCTGTGTATTGTAGAGCCAGAGGTGACTGCATTCCTCATCCACTTGCTGGAGTCAGCTGGAATCAATCTGGATATGGGCATATTCCAGCCTGGAATCCAGCTTAACACCCCCTCCGCCCCACCAGCTTCTCAGGGCTTCTCGATATATTGAATCAAATTTCCTGAATGGGAATCAATTCCCAGCGCAGGGAGGAAAACGGACATCCAGGATATATGGATTTATTTTTGCATATATCCTTTTATCTGAATGGATTACTTCTGCACCCAAAAACACAGGTCTCAGGACAGTGCAGTCAAAATAAAGAGTTACAGTCTAAAATTAAGGCTTGGAGTTTAAAATAAAGAGTTACAGCTTAAAATAAATAGTTGCAGTTTAAAGTAAATACTTGCAGTTTAAAAATAAAGACTTCCAAGTTCAAACTCAGCCATTTGCGTAATATTCAGCAATCAACTAAAAATAAGAGTGTAAAATACCCAAAGAGGTTCCGTGCCTGAAAATAAAATGGGTTTTGTCATGGCAGCTGTACCTGGGTACCTACAGCTTCCATAGGCATCCAGCAAAATCCCTGCTGAGCAATCCCTGTGGGATTCCTTGGCAGGATGCTGTAGGGAAATAAATATTTTCAAATATTCCCTCCTTCTTCTATAATAATATTTTATAATAATTTTGTGGTACTCCTTTGAAACCATCCCCCTTCCAGGAAAAAAAAAAAAATCAACAAAACCCTTATGCATCAGGGACATATTCCCTAAATAACAGCCTGGACTTAAAATGTCTGTCCAGGAATTCTGCCCTTTGCTTCCAGACTAAATGCTCCTACACGGCCTCCTCGCTGGCCAGGCTCGTGCCCATCTGCCGGGATGGCGCGGTGCCTGTGGCAGGTCGCCGTGCCAGCTTCCCTGGGTCAGGAATGCCAGGATGTGACAGCAGTAGATGGACAACCTGCCTCGTGCTGCCACAAAATCCTTTCCAAAATCAGCTCTCCTCAGGCTGGTTCCGTGCATCAGGGATCAGGTAGCAAATGGGAAATACCTGAAGGGAGCGGGAAACATGAAAAGTTCGGGGGGGTTGGTGTTTGCTCTTTCCAAAAAATCAGGCTTCTAGGAAACACAGAAAGCTCATTTGGGATGTAAGATATTATAAAAATATTGCCCGCAGGAATGCTCTGAAAGCAAACCCTTGGCAGCGTTTCAGTAGCTGCATTAGGCAACTCGCGGGCAAAAGGATTGCTCCCAGCTCTTCCTGGCCAGGACTCCCATTTGTGTGGGAAGTGCCTCTCTTCCTCCAGACTAATTAATAAACCAACAGTATTGACAGGCTGCATCACCCGGAATGGGGTCAGAGCAGCAGGGAACACAGCACGGGGGTGAGGATGCTCGGCTCTGTCTGGCTCCAGGAGCAGCTCCTGCCCTGCCCAGGTGGGATCAGAGGGAAGCTCAGAGTGGGTTTGGACAGATGTGTCACCTCATGGTCAGGGTTTGCTCACAAGATCAAAGTTGGCTGGGGCTTGGAGCATCCTGGGGTAGTGCAAGGTGTCCCAGCCCATGGCAGGGAGTCAGACTGGATGGGGTTTAAGGTCCTTTAAAGAACCAACCCAACCCAAACCAGTCTGGAATTCTTGTCTGAACTCCAACAACCCCTGCACTTTCCCCTGGCAGTTCCAGCTCTTTTGGAGGACGCCCATCTTCCACCAAAAAAATCAGAATGGCAAATCAGAGCAAGAGGAAGCCTAATGAAACAGTGTTACTATCTCCTCCAGGAGGGAATTCCTTCCTGAGGAACCAAGAATGCACCTGGGCCCAGCACTCCGAGGCACCGGCTGTGCCTCAGCCCCAAAGAGCCCGTGTGTGCGTTCTCAGCCATGTAGAAAATTATCCCCGGCAAAGCTGGTCACGTATCAAACTCCACATTCCCGGCTGTCCTCAGGAGCCTGACGTGCAGGGAGGTGGACAGGCCGGGAGACAGAACGAGTGTAGATCATTACAGGAACCACAAAGGGCGCAACTGTGAGTGATGGCGCCGTAATGGAAAGGCGGGAGTGTGACAGCGGGAACGGCGCGCGCGGCTCCCGGCCATCCCACCACGGACACGGCTCCTCTGATAATCCATCATCGATCCTGCTCCTGATCCGGCCCTGGAACATCTGCCTGCCCTTTAGGCTCACCACCTGTGACATTCCTTGAGAATTCAGGGGACAAGGTGAAAGCCTAAAGCAACAAAAGCCGCATATGGATTGAATAATCCCCTCTGCGTTTCCTGTGTCCATATTCACCTTCCCCTGCCATCACCTCCTTTTGTATCATGGGTTATTATCTATATTTCCACAGCATAAGAGCTCAACACTAAGATCAAAGCTCCACTGTGCCAATCACAGGCGTTGATTGCTGCCTGACATAGAACCAAAATCAGGGATTTGGGGTAAAATGTGCTGATAGGGGCAAGTTGCCTCAAGTGACATCTGTGCCTGGCACGGGTCTGGATGGCACCGTGGCTGAGGGCAAGGTAATGCTTTCCATCCTTTCCAGCCGTACAAGCAAAGGAAACCATCCTGCTTTATTTTATTAAAGTCATATGTTATTCTGGAATTCTGTGTTGCTGTTATTCTGCCTGCTTAGTCTGGCAGTCTAAGTATATTTGAAAACCAATAAAATAAAATATTACCAAAAAACATAATACTCTAGAAATCCACTCCCTTCTGTAATTACAGTTTAATGTCTAACATACTTTGTGCTTCACATTCAGCAAACTTTGATACAGTACTTAGACAGAAATTATGGTGCACCAGAGTAACATACATTTGCTGGCAATGAAAATGGGAAATAATTTCTCTTTTATAATTAGGGGATGTCTGCAGGATGGAGGTGCTATTTGTTTGTCATCACAGAATATGCCTGCCTTGTGTCAGGCAATCAGTTTGACATGTGGAGTTAACTTTAGGTTATCCAGACCAGGCACAGGCATTTGTTCTCCATTTTCTCTTCTGTCTCACAGCGAGTCCAAGCGGGAACCTTTCCTGGGCGTGTTACACGGAAGGGCAGCCTTTTCTTGTAAGGAATGTTTGTTTGCTGTTTTTTCAATCTCTTATTCTCAAAAATACTCTCTTAGCAAAACCACAAAGAGACATTTTCCTGAGCCACTTGAAGTGGCTTTAACCACAAGCTTTAACAATCAAAATAATAAAAATCGCTGCTCTATTATGATGGGGAAAAACTTGGGGTTTGCTGTTTTGCCAGCATTTGTGGCATATTTCTAGACATGATGTTGGTAATGTAGACCGTGTGAACAAAGTTTGGGAGGCAAAATCTTTTAATTGAATGGCTCCAGCAGTAATTATTATTTGGTCTCTCGTTAATTAACAATTTACAAATGACAGACAGCACAGTATAGTTAAATTACTTCTTCAGGATGACTTAAAACTGGAAAAGGGTTGCAATTATTTTCTATCTGAATTTTGCTTGGTTTTTTTCTGGAAGTTTCCCTTTGACCCTGTAAGAGAATTCAGGGATTGATGGGGAAAAAATGCAAAGAAATTGTGTCATCTGTGTCCTTCCCACAAAAGTTTCCCAGTGTGTTCACAGGCAATTTCCCACCTCCAGGAGCAGACAGTAATCACAGCTGAACAGTGTTTTAAAATCCAGTCTTCTTCACTTGTTTAGGTCCAGGAAAACAAATTTAACTCTCAGGTTTCTCTTCTTTACACAACCAGAGCAGGCAGCACATGGCTTCCTTTAACAGCCATTCCAATGATTCCAGTGACGTATCAGGATCAGCAGAGCTGGGCAATCCCTGGCTCTTCTCCTGCTGAATTCAGTCAATGATTCAATTATTAATTCAATAAATCATAGAACTGTGGAAAGGTTCAGGTTGAAGGAGACCTCAAAGCCTGCCCAGTGCCACCCCTGCCATGGCAGGGACACCTCCCATTGTCCCAGGCTGCTCCAAGCCTCAATGTCCAACCTGGCCTTGGGCACGGCCAGGGATCCAGGGGCAGCCACAGCTGCTCTGGGCACCCTGTACCAGGGCCTGCCCACCCTCACAGGGAACAATTCCCTCCTACTATCCAACCTAGGCCTACTCTTCAAGTGACAGAATCCATTCCCCCTTGTCCTGTCACTCCAGGCTCCTGTAAATCATTTCTCTCCCAGATGTTTCAGCTCTTTGTGTCCTTGTGAATTTCTCAGCTCTAATGCTCTGGTGAGGCCAAATTTTCACAAGTGGCCTCACGAGTGGAAGGGTATCTGTAGGGACACGATCGAAGAGCCACTGGGACAGAGACAAACCAGTGGTAACTATTGCCCAGGGAATATTCCTTCTGGGAAGGTGAGGTGTGGGAACAGAGCAGGTCTGGTTCATCTCCAGCTGCTGTGATCGTGGGGAGAACCAAGGAGGAAAAACTGGAGCTCCCTGCCTGCTAATGTATGGAAACTGTGTCCTTTGTGCCTATATCCAACAGCAGCCCAGGAACAGGATCTGTAATTATCCAGCAGGAATCTGCACGTGGGGATGTGAGGAGATGAGAACATGCCCAGATTTTTAGGCACCCTTTTCAAAACTGCTTGGGAAACACTGATCCTTCGACAGGTACACAAAGAGATTACACAATTTTCTGGCATTTCCTTGAGATCAAGAAGTACAGTCAGGAGGATCACGTTTCATCTTTGTGGTTTAGGGGTGTGATCACAACACAAAAGGCGTTTAACAAACACAAAATGCAGCCCAGGCTTCTGCCCTCATGCTGAGAAGCAGGAGAGCATCTCCCAGGCCCTGCTTCTCTCCCAGAGTCATTTTATCCTACAAACTTTTATGTAGAGAAATAAAAGCTGGTTTATTTTCTGAACAATCTCATTAATTCTCCTGCAGGATTTCACCAGCGTACTGACAATTTCTTCCCAAGGAAAAGAAGGAGCTGGCAAGCAGAGGCCGCCGCTTTGGTCAGGGTGCAGCTGCAGTTCACTGCTCCTTTTTGAAAGCAAGTCCTGCAATTTTACCCATTTTCCCCAAGGATTAAAGCAGGAAAAAACCCAACAAGATCTTACCATTGTCAAAAAATCCAGAAGGAAATAATTCCTGGTGGAAATGAGACAAAATGTCTTATCTTGAAGGTTGGGCCAGGTTGCAAGCACTTTCCCATGAGGAATCCAGTCTTTGATTTATTGGGACCAGCCAAATTTATTCCTTTACTTGTATATTAAATTTTTATAAACATGCTGTCCTAGAAAATCAGTACAGTTAATCCTGGCAGTGGTCTCCCACATGCTGGTGACAGTGGCTTGTCCCTGGGAGCAGCACACCAGTCTGGGCTTATTTCAACTGGAAAAAGAAAACTTTGGAGAGTGGCAAATTTTTTGCAGATGACAGAGTTTTATTATGTGTTAGCAACAGCAATCCAAGAAACAAAGTTTAGGGCAACATCTAAAATAGCTGTGCTCATTTCTTTAGTTTTAGCACCCTAAAATCAGGTTCTAACTCCATGAATTCCAGCAAAAAACAAATGATGGACAGAGCTCTCAGTGAGGAACAGCTGAGCTGAGAATGCTACACTGTGCCCATGGATTTGGGGGAGAGGACTCCAAATCTTGAAGGGAATCTTTGGGTGAAGTCTCTGTGGGATGAAGCAGAGCCTGGCTTCCCCATCCTGCCACGGAGCTCAACTCTAAATGCCAATTAAACATCTCCTCGTGGTCCTTGGCCAAGGGATGCAGATGTTCAGGCTCCCTCCCTCCCTGCCACGTGAGCAGCCTGGGAAAAGCATTACCCTGACGATGCTGAGAGGCGAAGTTGTCACTTTTTCTGCTGCCCAGGAGTGAAATAATAAATCAGAGCTCCACGAAGGGCGCTGACAGGGCCCTGCTCGGACGAGCTGTCCATGAGCAGTTGCTCCACACTGGGTGATAACAAGGGACACACTGAAATGCCAGCTGTCACCTTGGCTTTCAGTGCATCAGTCAACCCAGCTGGCAGGAGGGTGAGCCCCCTGCTTCTCCAGGATCACCCAGGGACCCCTAAGTGGTGGATTGGAGCCACTCCCATGGGAACAGGCTGGGCACCCCTTTGGCAATATCTCCCCTCAGCTCAATGCTCCTCAGATCCTCTAGATCAGCTTGCTGGTTTACTGCTTTTGTTTATGTTTTTTCTAAAATGTAATATTTTTAAAAACATTCCTATTTACATTTTTTTGTAAAAAATAATTTTATTTGTTATTTTATTTACATGGATATCGACGTTATTTGGCCAATGGCACTCAGGATGTTGCAGGATGTATTCATTGAGGAATCTGCAATATGTCCTATTTTCTTGTAGGATCACAAGAAAGATATTCCTGGATAACAGGTATTGTAATGTGTGTGAAATACAGACAGTGAAATTCCCAGAGCTCAGCTAAAGCAAAGGACAAGGTCTACTGGTTAAACATGGTCTCACCCATAGCAACTAAAAAACTTTAATGGCAGAAAAATATATTTAAATTTTTACTCTCTGACAGAGGGTTAAATACCTGCTGTGCAGGACCTGAGTTTCCTTGCCCCTTTCACACCTGGGAGCAATGCTCAGGGTGGTCCCTACAGCTCATCCCTGCATCAACCCTTTAATCCCACAACAAGGATAATCCAAGGGAACCCTGTCCCTCAAAGACCACTCAGTGCCCAGGACACGGCGGGAAGAGGGGAATGCTTAGAAATTCACACTGGGGTCTCATGTTTGATTTTTCCTGAGGAGGAAGGAACCGTGGCACTGGAGTAGATCAGCGCCCGCCTCTTCAAAGGGAGGTGAGCCCCCAAAAGACCCCGTCCCGCTGGCCAGGGGCAGCCAGGCTCCTTTCCCATGCCTGCAACACCACCTGACAGCTCGGGGTTTGGTTACCCTTATCTGAGCTTCCAAGGCTGCGTATTTTAATAAGAGACATAAAATTATCCGGTCTGCTCTGAAACCCCGCCGCAGCATTTGTTTCAATGACCCCCTGTGGTTGTGAATTCGGCAGATTGACTATGGATTGTATGAAGAAGGATTTCCTTTTGTTTGTTCACAAAGCATTGCCCTTTAATTTAATCATATGTCCCTTTGCTCTTGTACAGTTCTCTGTACTCTGCCCATTCCCCCTCCCCTCCTTTTTCTTTTTTTTTTTTTTTTTATACAATCTGGACATCTCCGACCATTCCAGTGCTAGCTGTAATTATTTCTCTTAATTCAGTTATTAAAAAAATGTCTGCTCGTGGCAGAAGCATTGCGGATCTTTAGTCAAATTGATACAAATATTTTATTAGGATAATTAACAACCTTCAGCACAAGCTTGTTTAGGAGAGCATTGGAGAAACTGAGCGGGTCTGAAATTTGAAACAGATGCAGGACATATTCATAAATAAAACCAGACCAAGTCAAACTGTGGCCTGCATAATAAGACATCACTCACTGTGTTTGCTATATATTTGCAGACATGTTGTTAGCTGCATTTATTACAAAAGTTAGGTGCTTATTTGGAAGCTTTCACTTCTGTGAGCTTGTGATACTTTCTGTAAAACAAGAGCCATAAATCATAGCGTGCCGGTTTGAAACCCGTGCACCTCCAGATAACCAGCACTTGTCAGTAGATTGTCTAAACCAGAGGATTAGCCAAAATACAGATGGAGAGGAAACACAGACTGTTTACGTTGAGTATTTTGGCCAAGAGCCCAAGGAAATTACAATCGATATGGATATAGCATTTCTGAAGAGTTATGTAGCAAAAAGTGCAAGAAAATACTCTGACAGAGAAAATAAATAAAGCTGACAGAGGCTTAATTCTCTAGATCCTGTACTGCGGATAAAAATTAGAAACATTAAGCCATTAAATCATTTCAGCAGGACTTTAAACAATAGGAGCAGACTCGCCTGTTACAGCACAAGTTTAGATCCGTCTCTTTTGTAGACTGGATAAATATTCACCATTGCAACTCTAACACTTCCCACACTTCCCATACACTGTATGACCTATTTTCCCAGTCCTTTTTCATGTGGGACAGGTTTTAAATAAAATAGAAATTCCTCTTGCTTCTTACAGATTGGAGTTGATTAAATATTCTACTGATAAAGGGTAAGCAAATGTCAGATTCAATATAATAAAAAGAGAAATGAGAGTTCATACAAGCAGCAAAGCAAACAATCCATTTTCATACTTTATTAGAAACATTTATTGCCATAATGACTGCATTATACTAAGCAAGCAGGTGGAAAGGTGCTCTGTGCAAGATATTCTCAAATATCTTTATTTTGAGGATTTTATATCTCCAATATTTAGACAGATGTTTTATTCCCCATAATATAGTCGGAGTATGAAATGCCGTAATTTCAGTTACTACATAAGGATCAAAATTGTACTTGAAGATCACGGCCTGTCATTGTGATTTCGGCAATAATGGCAGACCATTAAATGCTCAATTTTTCTGCTCTGACTTTATATTCCCAACGGTGAGTGGCTTTAGATATAGATGGCAGAGCTCCGCGTGCGCCGGCAAACGCTCTGCCCAGATCTGCGGAACGCATTGCCAGAGCGCTTCCCGGTTATCCCGCTCCCTGAAATTCCATGGACACGCCAGCCTGATCCAGGGCCTGCGTGGAACTGACAGAGAGGGCCAGCTCTGCCTCTCGCCATCAAACAGCTGGCACTCGTTATCTTAACAAACAGTGGGAACCGTAATGAGGCAGATCTGTGTTCAATAAGACACCAGTGCCACCAGTGCTACCCCTGGAACAAGAATGGGCGCTTGTTTCAGAGCTTGGCTTTCTCTTAATTTACCAAATCAGGAGGCCCGGTCAGCAAATAATGTAACAAAAGATTTCATTATTGTCCTTCATTTAATTTAAGAAAGAATTTAACCTATGTTCAGCGCTCAGGGCCCAGGCTTGCATTCCTCCTGCAGCCCAACTTCCTATGAGAGACAGTGGGAGCACATGGAGAGCAGGGCTCGCTTCACTCTAGGATTCTCATTATTATTTCTTTACATCCGAGGCATTTTATTCTCAAGGATTCTTCCACTTAATATGTGTCACTTCAAGTTTAGAATAAGAAACAGAAAAAAAAAAGCCTGACATGCTAACCAAGAAAATTTACTACCCAGTTTCTTCTTTTTATTAACAGAGATCATTAAGACATCAGTTTTTTTCTTTTACTGGCAGCATTCCACAGCCAGAGTATTCACAATGTCTAGGACACTTTCATTTTGTAATCTGGAGGATACAGTATATTAATTTTCAGGATTTATCACAAGAAAAGTGAAGTCATACTAAGTACAGTAGGTGTAACTAACTTTCATGTCAAAAAAGCTGTAAAGAGTGCCAGAAGCTCTGCTGGGCTAATAATAAGCTAAAAGGATATAAACTTGATTAGTCTCACTTAAGAAGCAAGAAGATAAAGTAAGCTTGAAAAGGCCTTTGCTCTTCCTTCAACTTCAGTGGGTTGAAGAGAATCATGAAGCTTATCACCATGAGATACTCGCTATAATGCCAGTATAGTTATTAGTTATATGTTAATTTATGCTCTGCTATGCCCAGCCGCTGCCACACCAGCAGAATTTGTAATTCTGTCCAAAATCTTCGCAGCATCTCAGCGCTGTCACACCGTGTCACATTCCCTTAAGTGCACCTTGCAGGGTGATATAAAAACCTCCCTATTAAAAATCTCCAGCTACTAGAGGAAAATTGTTCTCCAAATGAAGGATCAAGGATGTCCTTTCCCTGCTCTTGAGGGCTGTGGGCGCTCTGGGGCTCTGCACCCTTCATTCTCCCCACTCTTACAACAGGAATTTGGAGAAGAGAAAGCTCCAGAGAGGCCTCATTGTGACAATTGTGATTCCAGTACTCAAAGGGGGCTCACAATAAAGGGGGAGAGGGAATTTTTACGTGGGCAGACAGAGTTAGGATAAGGAGAAATGGGTTTGAACCAAAAGACCAGAAATTGGGTTAGATATTAAAGATAAATTCCTCCTTGTGAGGGCAGGCAGGCCGTGGCACAGGGTGCCCAGAGCAGCTGTGGCTGCCCCTGGATCCCTGGCAGTGCCCAAGGCCAGGTTGGACATTGAGGCTTGGAGCAGCCTGGGACAGTGGGAGGTGTCCCTGCCATGGTGGCACTGGGTGGGATTTAGACTCCTTTCCAACCCAAACCATTCTGGGTTTCTGTTTTATGGTCTGGAGGATTTTTGCTGCTCTGTGCTGACAGAGGGATCCATGAGATGTAAACCAGCACCAAGGGCTGGGACAATGCCTTGAAGTCACCGGTGCTGTGGGGTTTCTGCAGCTACCTCAGTGTCCACTCTCTTCAGTAAAATCAGCCTTAGGATGAACTGGGGGTCCAAAATTTAATTACTACAAAGATACTTACTGTTAGATGCTAGCTGCTAATTTAGTGGATTTTATCTTAGTTGTTTAATTATTCTACGAATAAATGTAAGCTGGGCCCAGCTGCCAGGAACATTTCAGAAGATTAACACAGGAGTGGAAGAGCAAGTTTGCTGCAACTCACTTTTCTAAGGGGAAAATGCACCAAAATCCACATATTTGCAATCAGATTTTAGTAAACTGTAACCACACACCAGTCTTGGGCTTACCCCTTGCTCTTGCAGAATATTGTTGGTGTGTCTCTTCCAAAAGTCTTTGAGTTTGAAACAGAAAATGATGTCTGGAAATACTTGAGCACCTGGCTCTGACAGTTGCTTGCATTTCCACACCATTACCCAGCCACACTTTTTTTTTAACCCCTGAGAATTAAAACCAGTTCAGGAGTAGCACATCTTAGTGTGTTTTATTAACTTGTGTTAATCCCACTGTGCTTTCTCCACCCTCACTTAACCTTTGCTCCCCAAACACCCATTGCTTCTTGAAGTTGGCCATGACTGCTCCTTTCTCACCATTCTCTCAGAACCCACAGGTAAATCAGTAAATTGATTGGAAAATAAATCCTGGGCACTCATGATGAAAATCAATCACGTTTGGCATCCAAGCCCAGGTAAGAGGACACAGTCTGGGGTTTGGACTGCAGGAGAAATAAGATGGACAATGACTTCCCACCCCAAGTGTTTCCCCAAATGAGCATGTTGTGACAGGAGCAGTCTCCTAATGAAGAAAAGCAGGATTTTATCAAATGTAAATTGTAGTTAATGGTGCATATGGTTCACATGCTGGCGGTGATTATTAAGGATTAAGAGGAGTTTTGGGGCGGAATGCAGCTGAGTATGAAGTGACATGTGCAAATTGGGGTTCTCCGTCAGGCACCATGTTCAGCACAGCACCAAAAGTGCTGGGATGTGTGGAGGAGACACCAGGATGAAAAAGGGAACTGGTGCAGGAGATGTTTCCAGAAGGAATGGGCAGAGCAGGGGGGAAGGAGGGGGGAATGAGGCTGAGGTTGGAAGGGGACAGAGCAACAAATATGAGAGATGACAGGACAAAGGGGGCAGAGGTGGGCTGAGAAATGTGCCTGGAAAAGCTGCTCTTCCAGATGTTGTTTTCTTGATAAAGTGGAAAATACATTTAAAATCATCAACAGAGTGTTATTCAGGCAGGGCACACTCCAGAGATCACCAGGCCTTGGGATGTCCCAGGGAAGAATGAGAGGAGGGCATGAGCCTGCAATACTTGCACAGGCAGGTTAATAAGTTTGAGGGGGGCCAAAAAACTCAGTGCTCTTCAAGATTAAAGGCCCAGCTCCAAGATATTTTCTCTCCCCTCTCTATCATAACCTGCAATATCACATTTTGTCCCTTTATTTTATTTATAGTTTTGCTAGAAGGAGATAAAGATGATGCTGTAAATTAAGGCAAAGTCAAATATCTCAGTTTTGAGAGATATTTTATTTTATTTCCTGGGTTTGGATAGAACATGGAAGTTGTATTTATATAATAAATTACTCACTGCATAAACCACAAAACATGAAAAGAAATTGCAAGGACAGTGGATCTTGGCAATTACCACATTAAATGAGTTCCAATAAAACCATAGACAGAGTGCAAAGGTTTAGGCCTTTCTCTACATACATAAAACTGCTTAAGCAGTTCAGAATTCTTTTCCTCTTGGTATTAATTTTTATACTGAAATCAATTTCTTTTTTTCGCCCTTTATTTATTGCATAAATCCAATATTTTTACCCTGTATAATCTGTATGCAGAACAACTAGAAGGCCCAGCAGTTCTCTGTATTCCAAGAACCTCACCTAGCTTTTGGAATTTTGGAAATCACATTTCTTTCAATGTGAAGTCGCAGAGTGAAGTGACTATGAATCTAGCCTGTCCCTGCCACAAGACAAACACCCAGCTTCAAAAGGGACCCTCAAAAAGGTTCAGCTTGATCCAGGCTTCAAACCACCCCGTTCTGGAATGAAGAGGACAGCACTTCTGATTTGTAGTTGACAAAGGAATAAGGTTGCTGGGTGGTCAAGACTGGAACAGGACGTCCAAGGTGGAATCATTGGCCCTGGAAGTGTTCAAAGAGGTGTGTGGATGTTGGCAGTGCTGTGGGAATGGCATTGGAATAGGCATGTAATGGATTCTGGGAGTGCTTCTCTGGGCCAGGTTTGTCTGCTGCTGAGATTCAGCTGTACAGGGTGCAGGGCCATCTTGTCTAGACCAGGCTTTGTTAGGACAGGTTAGACCGGGTGATTCTTGAGCTCTCTTCCAGCCTGGAATTCTCTGATTCTTCTTTTGGAGAAGCCATGCAAGTGCCCCACCAAGAGGAGCCAAGCCCAGGTGACCTTCAGCACTTTGGAAACCAAGCCATGATCTGGCCTTTGGTGACAGAGCCCCACTCCCTACCTGTCCCCAACATCTCACAATGATTTAAGCCCCCAAACTCAGCCACATAATTAGCAGAAGAAACTGAGGGTTTCTGCTGCAAGGCTGTGATTAAATTAGCCATTTATGGATTTCTGAGAGAAAGGAGACTAAAATGTTTTATAGTGTAGTTAAAAGAACCAGTGAATGATTCCCTCATGTTGAACATTTCCTAATGTCAGAAGCAGGGTGGATGACACAGAAATCATAAATCCAATCGAGAAGTGTTAAAAATCACTTTAGTCTGCCAACTTACTAGAAATTCAATAAAATGGGATGGGAGAATTTATTTGTGTGTGTGCAATGGATATGTGTGAAATTAAACCCACAGAAGTGTCAGTGTGCAACACACGTGTGAGAGGGTGAGGTTGTCCATCACCCACCTATCACAAATGGGGAGGAAATGGGATTTGGGGAAGCAATCCTAGATGCCTGACTTGAGGACAGAGGGGTGGCAGGGTGGGGATGGGTTTTCTGGGGACAGTTCTGTGGTTGGTGGCCCCATTGCACCCTCACGCTGGGAATGGCCCCAGCCCTTCCAGTGAGTTCCCATTTATTTTTGCATGTTTATTTTTCACTTCACTCGTCCTGTTTAATGTACATTAACTCGCATTTTGCCTGCATGGAGTGGGACTTTTAAGAGGCATGAAATGACAAAACAGGGCTTTGTTTTGCAGCCAGATTCCCTCTGCCTGCGCTCCGCCGGTGTCTGCCTCGGCTTCCAGCTCCATCATCACATCCAACAGAGCCTGGGGCAAAGCTGGAGCAAAACACCCAGTGCATTCAATTTACAAACAGAAATAAACACCTTTTCGGCAGGTTCTACATAATCACCAAACAAAACCAGGGGAGACAAAAAAACCCCACCCACAGCACAGCATTTTTTAATGCCGTTTGTGCGCGGCGGTGACCCTTTATTTTCCCAGGGAAATAACGCTATTACGGGGAGGTGTCTAGCGCTGGGATCTCAATCTCCCTGTTTCCCCAGGAGCTGCTGGTGTGGCTGCTGTGTCACACCTCTGCAGATTGCCTGGCTGTGTGGCTGTTCCATCCCCTGGCACGCCAGCACCGCGCCCCCCAACCAAAGCCACTCCACGCGGCCACTGAGGCACCCAACTTCACCGAGCGGGTGAAAATGGATCAGATATGAAAATGTCTGAGGCAATAAATTAACACACAGCAGGGGAGTGATGGTTTAATCCCTCCTAGTCCAAACAGTACCTGACACCCATTACTGCCACAGGAGCTGGGACACCGTAGCGGTACTGGAGCGAAAATGATCATTCCCAATGGATTTGGGGCATTGGAATAGGCATGTAATGGATTCTGGGAGAGAGCCTGTGCAGGGGTTTATGGTGTTTGTACACAGAATCCAGGTTAACCTGCCACGGTGTTTTCTTGGGCTTCCTTGTTTTGATTAACCCAGAAAAGCGGGGTTTTAAGTTCTAAGTTTAAGCAGAACTTCACTATTTTAAGTTTTTGTTAAGCATCTGATAATAATTTCTCATTATTCATGTGAAGGCAAATAACATATAGCTAACACTCACAGAGCATGGAACATTCCTGTCCTGACTGGATACATTTATTTGTAGAATGATTAAACAACTAAGATAAAATCAACATTAGCAGCCAGCATCTAACACTAAGCATCTTTACAGTAATTTAATATTTACTGTGAGGAGCCGTTATAACTATTTGAAACTCATCTACTGGAAGTTTCAAAATGCATTTTTTAATATAACTGATGTCTCTTTCTGCAAGAATTTCTTCCAGGAAAATAACACCCGCTCCATTTTTAGCGTCGATGGCAGATAAACAAAAATGTTGTTGCCAAGGACTCTATTGCAAAATTAAATGTCCTGGGAAATGTATTTAATTTGCTGCTTTCCCTAATAATATGCCAAGCTCTCCTTTCAGGTACACCCATGTAAACCTACCCTGACTTGAGGTTTTACTGGAAGGCAGAGTTTCCTTACTTTCTGTTGCACACACATTGAAACTAAAGAAACCTATGAGCTCATGGACAAATTGAGAGAGCACTTAGATACTTCTTTCCCCTTTCTTCCCCTTCTTGGCTGAAATTCTGAAATATGAACACTGGATGAAAAGGCAGAATTCAGAATTCGAGCCCGCTTCATGCATCCCACATTTATCTGCTTGGCGCAACGCTCATTTTTCCATGAAAACAGCCAGCAGCTTGTGACACCAAGATCCTCTGACTCCTTCAGATAGACAATAAATAATTAGGATATGAAATACATAGACCTATAATAAAGGCACATTCATGTTCTCTGGGTCAACTGATAGGGCTGGTCACCAAATTCATTGCAAGCAGCTGCAACCTGCCCGTGGTGAGACGGTCTGGGGACAAATGGATTTGGCTCCAGTGCTCAAGTGAGTACAACATAAATCCATGGTGCACACTGAAATATCAGGTTGCAGCTTCATTTTTGCCCAGGTATGAAATAACCATAACTGTGTGAAACTCTGACCTCCTGTGCTTATGTGGTGTTGGTAATTCCCAGGCTGCGAAACCCAGGATCACTCTAGAGGTATTTGGGAGTAAGAAGTGAGGGTATGGGGCCTACCAGGCCTGCAGGTGCTGGAACTGCTTCTGAAGCTCAAAGTCCAGCAGCTCACAGGCTTTTCATGGCTGGTTCTGAACCGTGGCTCTTTATGGCAACAGGGTCAGCACTTCCAAGGGCTGTGGTTCTGCTGGCAGTGACTCCCCACACTCTCCTCAGAGCTGCTTAAAAACCGAGCCCTATAAAAGTGGTTTCCACCTCCCAAATTCTATGGAAAAATAGGAAAATATGAATATTCTGGTGAGGAGTGTCTCTGCTCAGCCAGGATGGCTGTGGAGGGGTGGGTGCTGGTGCAGCCCCGACCCCACTCTGGCAGGACACGCTGCCATGAAAGCACCATTCATCTCCCGGTGATGGACACTTTAGAGCAGCCTCTCTCAACTGTTTAAAGTTGAAAGAGCATCCAACCCTTTTGAAGAAAACCTACAGATCACCTTGGGAAGTGTCACCACAACTGCTTCCCTCGGCAAGGCAGGGCCAAAGCGCTGTGTGCTCGCTGCTTGCCTTGGCTGCCTGTTCAGCTTTTTTGTGCTCCTGGGAGCACACAGGAACATGTGGTCACCCCAAAAGATGGCCCAGGTCACCTCTCTACGTCATGTGGCTCCAGGACCACGAGGAAATAAAAGTAGGCTGCAGTATTGAAAAAAAATTATGTATGTCCACCTTTATCCCTAACGAAATCTTAGCCAGAACAGATTTGATTCCTCACCTCTTTGCGGCACGTACAGAGTGGTTTTGCACTTGGAAAAATCAGAACAAACTCGACATTAATGCTGCCTCTCTGACAAGGTAGTTTTATATACTCAATTACCACTGCATTATCTTTCATCTCGACCGTGTGTGAAAACAGTGAGAACCAAATATATTTCACTTAGGGTTCCTTCATTCCAAAGACTTTGCCTTTGTCTTCCTTTACCCTGCGCACTGACAGCAAACTTCATGAATTAACTGGCTCATGGTATAACTCATGCATGGAAATCCAATATAACCTCTTGGCTATGAGCAGCAACACTTCGCTTATCGTACACTAAAAGAATTTTTACTAGTTAATTAAGATTTGTTTGCTTAATTTTTTTCAGGCAGTTGGGGATGTTGCTCCTCTGTCATTTGGCTGGGAAAATCGTGATGTATACACTGTATAAAAGTGCCAAAATAAGAAATGTGTAGACTGCAGCGTCTCTGGTAGTAAATCTTTTTTGTAATCCTAACTTCATATTTCCATTGAATTGTTCCTCTCGAGCTGTGCAGACAGTTGAAGTATTTGAGTGTAGTCACATATGCTTTGGTGCTGCTAACAGCCCTAAAGTTGGTAATCCTGAGGCACAAACGGGGCCGGGGATGCTGGTGGCACTCCTCGGGCTGCAAAATATTACAGCGCGCCTTATATAGTGCTTGCTTTCGAAATTTCCTTTGCACTTTGTTTACTATATATTCCAATAGTGTAATATTAAACAAAAACAGTGTGTCCTGTGCCAGAATGATTGATTACTACACCGTGGCAAGGTCACCTCCTAGGAACAGGCTGAGTGCAGTAAGGGCTGTCTGACTCATACAGTTAACACTATATCCGCATTGTATGAATGTCACCAGCAATCCAGTGATTTATTGCTTGGAAGGCTCTGTTCAATTTTTTCTGCCTGACCAAATTGCACATTTTCTAGAAAAAGAAGCAAAAATATTTCAGCACATGGATTACCCCAAGTCCTCATTTCTCCCACTAGGTTGAACGAGTCTTTTCAAAGATGCTGATCATCAAGCCCTCATATTTTTCACTTTTTTCCTACCCTTTTCTGCCAGATATTTGGCAAAAAATGATTATCGCACTAATGAAAAGGTGCAGCAGAAGATTGAGGGGTTTTTAATCAGATTTTGGTAACATCTGTGGGCCAGGAATAAGGGCAGCTGTATGTTCTGTTTCTTAATTTTAGTAAGATTTACTCTGGGTATAAAATGTTAGCCTCAGGCAAAATTTAACTGGCTTAAAAGAAAAGAAATGATAGTCTTACAGAAACTACCCAACTCAAACTGTTTGAAAACAGTGACTGAGATTAATCCCTCTCGCTCTAAGAAATTCCTACTTTCTGACAAAGAAGATATAATTATAGATTGAGAGAAGTGCCTTTCAAAATTAACATTCCAGCAGACCCCAGCATAATAGATACATTCATTCCTGGTGTATCTGCATGGAAATCAAAGGAGATACATCATGTTTGAATCCGGGTTTTTATTTTTAGAACACGCAGCGCATTTGCGGCGCGCGGCTCCGAGCACGGAGGGACAGAGGGGACAGCCCCACGCCCAGGGAACCACACTGGGGCTCCAGCTGCTGGGGATCTCTGCTAACCCAGCAAAAGAGGATGGGTTTGGGAAGGTGTTTGGGTGCCTGGAAACTGAGGTAGGTGCAGTAGAGGTGAGTGTTGTGGCATTTTCAAAAAATCACTTTTTTTTTTCTGTAGGCATCTGTGTCTCATCTGCACCTTTAGGTGTTCAGTCCATACCTTTAAAAGCCATTTTTAGTTTTTCCTTCCATCTCATGCCATCCTATCACTAGACCTCTCAGAAAAAAAAAAAAAAAAAAAAAAAAAAAAAAAATCAACAGGAAATCTGGGGTTAATATAACCCTTTATGTCAAAGAACAATAAAAGCTGGCTGGGTGGTATATCTTAACAAATACTACATAATGCATCAATTAATGCTGCATTTATCAAACTGCGTCTGACACCAGAGCTGGGATGGATCAGCTCTCCTGAACCCCTCACAGTTGCTCTGCTTTTGCTATTATGACAATGAGTGTACTCCCATTACCTACCTGCCCCTCAAAGTGCTCTCTGAGCATCATCTCAGAGCCCACAATTTAGGAAGCAACCACTGGAACCATCTTGAGGTATTTAAGGCTCTTCTTCTGCTCTTGTTTATACCTGTGAGCCAATTAAGAATTTTAATTTTAGACGGGAAAGAAAATTAATCTGGGGTGAAGTAGCATAAGAAACTTGCGAGTTTAGTCTATTAAACCCCAAAATGTTGCTGGGCAAGGACGAGTTCATCCATTCAGCTCACTCGAGTGAACAAACAGGAGGAAGAGAAACAAAACAAAGCCAAAGTCACCTGCTCCAGCCCAGCACGCCCCAAACAGCCCCAGCAGAGGGTGGAGCACGGAGCCCCAACATCCCGGCGCTGCCAGGAGCCGATCCCGCAGCAGCTCCGTTCCCCCGCACGTGGCTCGGGTCATCCTTCATCTTCTAATTGATACCTGCCATTGCCTCATAACTAATGATGACTAATGGTAATACCCAGAAAGACAAATAAAAGCTAATGCAAAGCCGGGCCGTGGTGCGGTTCCCTTTGGAAAGCTCCCGGGCCATTAGGAAGCAATTGGAAGTGGAGATTGATGTGCCCTGGGGGTTGCTCCCAGGGATGCGGCGCATCTCCAAACCCCCGGGGCTCCGGGTGGGGCGATTCCAGCCCTTCCCAGCTGTGCCAGCCCGGCCAGGGACTCGGGACACACAGCCCGAGACACCCAACAACCCAACCAACACCTTATTTTCTCTGTTTTGTGTGGTTTTCCTTATTTATCCATTTCTCCCTGTGCAACAGCGTGACTCCCTGGATGTGGAACATCAAGGACTTAAATTCCCAAGCACTGTGGACAGGCAGTGACAATAAACTCATCTCGTTTTCAACAGGTAGTACCTGGCACAGACAACACCAGGCTTTGGGTTTACAGCGATGTAACAGCTTGCTCAAACACGCTGATTTTGCAGGAGAGTCATCTTTAGCATTTTGGAAAAGTTATGCTCTTTTAATTACAAAGTTTATGTCACCCAGTGCAATTTTAATGTAATGAAACATTAAACTGGACCTCGTGCTCGATGTAAGTTAAAATTATTCATTGAATATTAGACCACTAGGCCACCTACTGTTCTTTTACAAATGGTTGAACTATCACGGGGTTACAGAACTTAACATGTAAATTGCAGCAGAAGTTATAATTTCTGTTGCAAATCCCAAAAGACTGTCATTTAAGTCAAATATATGAGTGAAATTTTGCCTCTGTGCCATAATAATGCAGGGAAAATGACCAAAACCTGAACACTTTTAAAGTAATTATGAACCCAATAATAATGCATTTGTAGTTATTTAATCAAGAGCCTTAAAAATTATTAATAGCACGTTCTTCTTATACAAATGGAGTTTTAAACACTGGCATTTAATTTTAGGGATAGCAATACTTGATCTAGGCCATTAGTGAGATCTTTTGTAAAGCCAAGCAGCCTGTGCCTTTCAGAGCCGTTCCTGCTCATCCCCGAGTTCATTACCCTCACCTAAACGAGAGCAGCTTTGTAAAATAATCTTTCTTAAAATGAATTTAATATTTAGCTGCACACCGAAAATCTCGGGTAAGTTCTGTTAGATTTAAAAAAAAAAAAAAAAAAGGGGGTTGAAATCCCTGCACGGAGCAGATTTGAGTGGATCCCGCTCGGAATCCGGCTGAAATCCACTGGATCGTTTCCCTTCATCCCCAAAGCCTCTGGAGCGGGTGTATAAATAGGAGAGGGCAGTTGCAGGGAAATTATTCGCGGTGCCTGAGCTGCCTCCCAGCCACTGCCGGAGAGGAATCTGAGCGGTGACTGTGCATCACCCTGAATCTGTAATAATAGCACCTTTCCTGTCACTCTTTGTCCCTTCATTTTTAAACCGCGATTGGGTCAGGAGCAGGCAATTTACATTTTTATATAATCTTTGCTCAGGTGATTCAGCCTGCTCGGAGGTTTTAGCATTTTGTGTGCAGCTCCGGGTTTCACCTCCCCTCCCGGAGCATTTCCATATGCTGGGGGTCTGCCATCCTCGCAGCTGATACAGATCTATTTAGCTTCTCCCCCTTGCCATACCTGCAGCCTGTAGCAGGTTGTCAGGGAATGAATTTTCATTTTCTCCCCCGTGAGTCCATCACGTGGCTGTCACCAGAATTTGCTCTGTCTGAACTCCTCCATCCCCCTGATTTATGGCTGCTTGATGAGAGGTTGGAGGGCTCTCAGTGTAGCAATAATCTGCACCCTGGTCCGGCACCCATCTAAAGTTAGGATTTCCGATCTAAATATTTAGTCCCCGCGGTACAGCAATCATTTACGAAATCATTAAATAACTTTTCGCCGGACCCAACACCTTTGGGATATTTTTCTAGGTCAATATTCATCAGGAGACCCCCCAAACGTAAAGGTTAAGTGCACATTTCCTCCGCCAAATAAGAATGAATTTCAAACCTGATTGATTCTGGTCATGGAAACCGTAAATACTTACTCCAAATGGTAGATAGGTTACTAAGTCCACTCATTTCCACATCTGATATCGATAATACTCTGCTTCCCCCTTATCAGCCCCTCTCATATTTCACCGGAGCGTGGGGAGCGGGCCGAGGCTGCTTGGGCTGGCTGATGGCCCCTGCCTTCCCCCCTCGCCATTCTTCAGTGGTCCTTGAATCTTTCACCCCTGTCACTCCTCTTTCATCATTATCTGAGGTGATCGGTCAGCCCTGTGCCACCACCTGTCTCTTCGATCCGATGCCAACAGTGCTCCGGAAAACTGTCACTCCCCAGCTCCTTCCATTTATAGTGAGTCTCATTAACACCTCTCTTCCCTCTGGCCATGTGCCACTACAATTTAAGATGACTGTTGTTACTAAACACGCACCAAAAAAAAAAAAAAAAAAAAAGAAAAAAATGTTGAAACAGCGTTAAGAACCTGATTTAAATCTATTAAAGCTTGACAATTTGGAGTTAAAGCCTCCCTCAGTGTCTGCTGGCGGTGAGGGGTGGTGCATATATTTTGCGCGGATGTATTTATACCTGGATAAATATCTAGATATGCATGTATTCCCCCTCCCGTGGCTTCCCTCAGCCTCGGCACCGCTCCTCGTCTGGGAACAAACGCGCTGCCGGCCCCCAGACACAAAGCCCGAGTAAAGAGGATTTATGCCGGGGACATAAAGGCGGCTGCGGGAAGGGAGAGGAGCCGCGCTGGAGGCTCCCAGGTGATCCCGGGGACAGTCGGACCCAGCCCTGCCCCGCTGGTCCCCCAAAGAGCCAAACCTGCATTTCCCTGTCGGCACCGGAGCAATCCTGGTCAAGGGGATGGGATTAACCCCTCGTGTGGGGCTGCCTTCGCTGCCTTCACCTTGATTGTCCTGTCCACCAGCAAATGGAGATGATGATGCCTCAATAAAAACTGCAGTCCCAGAAGTGCTTCCTTCCGGGGAATGAGACCATGAACTCATCCAAGCTACCCTTAAAAACGGTGCCCTTCTTGTGCACAGTGTTTGCCTGGGTAGGGTTGTGTCTTGTGATGGTGCTGGTACAACCAACACCAACTCACTGCCTTCAGGATAAACCAGTGGAATAAAAATGGTTAAAATGGTTTTAAGCTTTTAGGCACCCAAAAATGCTTGAATGATACGAGCAGGATCAGGAGTGTGGTCAGCCCGTGCCAGGGGAGGTTCAGGTTGGATTTTAGGGAAAGTTTCTCTCTCCAGAGGGTGCTGGCACTGCCCAGGCTCCCCAGGGAATGGGCACAACCCCCAGAGTTCCAGGAGAGCTTGGACACCACTCCAGGGATGCCCAGGCTGGGATTTTTGGGGTGTCTGTGCAGGGACAGGAGCTGGAATGGATGATCCTTGTGGATCCTTTCCCACTCAGGCTGTTCCATGAACATCTGAGCTGTGCAGGCACATGGTAAATATTATGTGATTTCAATCCTTTCATGGGTTGCAAGGGCTTTTAAGGACCTCAGATGGCTCTGACAAATATTTTTACTGCAATACCTTCACCCTCAGGATGAGCTGGGGTTTTCTTCTCCCCAGCTCTCCAAAGCCAGCCCTTGTTTAGATGGCACAAATGAGAAAAGGGATTGTAAAGAGTGAAAACAAAAGGGTTTGCTCCTTTTTGGAGGCCAGGCCAGCACAACAGGAATTTCTGAGAAACTCTGCTGCCAGGGACAGGCAGGGACAGGTCTTTGCAGATTATGTGTTGCATGCTCCTTGCAGATGGATGTTCACTGCCACCACCAGCCCTCACACTTTGAGGGAAAACTCTCTTTTTAGGAAAGATTTTAAAGCATTTAAACAGGCTGCCCAAGGCAGTGGTGGAGTCCTCACCCCTGGAGGGATTTAAAATCCATGTGGATGTGGCACTTGGGGACATGGGGCAGTGCTGGGGAATGGTTGGACTGGATGGCCTGAGAGGAATTTTCCAGCCTCAGCCTCTCAGTGATGCTATGGCACAACCACAACTTCAACAGGGTGACCAAACACAGGTTTTTATTGCTGAGAAAATGACATTCAGAACGCTGAAATTCACTGGGGTGGGTAGCAGGGGGCTGTGCATTGTCACCTGCTCTCATGGACCATGGGACACATGTGTGGGTTTGCACATCTGAGCTGTTCCAGTGCAATCACATTTTACAGGCAAAATAACACTCACACAGTTTTCGTGGTTCTTTTTGAAAATACAGCCTAAAATCTTGTGTGGTTTTTAAGAAAACTCAATTTTAAAATCAAGCAATGGGAAGAATTGCTTGATTTTTTTATATCAAAATATAATTTTTATAATTATATTTTATAATTTTGAAAGTCTTACCATACTAAAAAGATTAAATGTGTAGAGTAGCTTCCTAATTTAAAAATAAAACATAACACTTTTAATTGGATTGCATTTAACTCAAAACCTCAGGTGTGACCACCCCAAACTCACAGAAAATTCAAGAACCTGTATTTAAAGCTAAAGCTAAAATTTGCTCCTGGTTTTTTGTTTTAATACTGAGCAAAGTTTTAATATTGGACACCCAAGTTTCAATTAGGTTTAAACAGGGAAGAAAGGGCTGCCTGTACAGAGCTCCCTGCAAAATAAAGTCTCGGGGAGAGAAGGACAAGGAGCACCAAAAGGCAAGGAGAAAACAATCTTTTATTCCTTGATTTTTTATCTTTTAAAACCTACCAAACATTTCCATATGGATTGAGATCTGGAATGCCAAGCCTGAGTGTGGATTGAATCATTTTTGTCAAGTTACACACTGTGAAAAATAAACCTTTGTGACAGAAGCACTTCCAGGATTCTGCTGCAAGGATGGGGCTGCTGGAACAGTATCCACCAGGCAGGGCTCTGCTTTTCCCAAGCTAAATTCCCAATTTTCAGCTGCTCCCTTCTTGTGCACAGTGTTTGCCTGGGTAAGGTTGTATCTTGTGATGGTGCTGGTGCATCCAACACCAACTCACTGCATTCAGGATAAACCAGTGCAATAAAGTATTTCCACAGGGCAGGTTTAATTTGAATATTGGGAAGGAATTCTTGGTTGTGAGGGTGGGCAGGCCCTGGCACAGGGTGCCCAGAGCAGCTGTGGCTGCCCCTGGATCCCTGGAATTGTCCAAGGCCAGGTTAGACAGAGTTTGGAGCAGCCTGGGACATGGAAGTTGTCCCTGCACGGGCACAGCCCTGCAGAAATCATGACATGATGTCAGTGGTGGCTCCACACAGAGCCCTCACAGCACCACACCTTTTGCAGTTTTGCAGAATCTCGTGTCCTGTCAGTGTCAGGATTTGTATTTCTGGCCCTGAAGTTTGCTTGGAACGATATTGATCAGGAAATCTTGTTCTGTGACCTGGAACGTGTCTGTCAGCGGCGCTTCTCACTCTTACAACGTCCAGAGTGGCAAAGGGAAGTTCCTGTCATGAGCTCAGGGACACGGCCTCGCTGCCAAGGTACAAATAACACCCAAAGGCAAGCCAGAATGCAGGTTCTTTTATCACTTTTCTTTTCCATACACATAAAACCTTGTTGAAACAAGAATTGCAAGGACAGATCTCCAGCAAGGAGAAGGAATTGCAGCAGTATTTGAAAACAGTAATTTAAATTATGCATTTCTGGTGCACAGAGTTAATTTTTTTAACCAAGTTTTCAAATTTCTTCCAATAACATAATTCATATTTTAAGTGTCTTTCGACCCAGAATGAGTTTGAAGTATTTTCCTTGCATATCCCAATCCAAAACCTCACCTAAACCTATGCTTATAGAGGTTGCAGATTTACTTTAAAAGAAAACAAAATCTTTATTTACAATCTCTGGCTAAAACATCAGCAGATGATCATCACATGCCAACAGCGAGTTGTTCTCGAACACAAATGAGCACAGGGAGGATGGCAAATCCCAGTGCTCCCAGGAGCATCCCTGCTTCCCAGAGCTTCCAGACTAAACAAGGTTTAGGTGGAGGCACCTCCCTGTCTCTACAGCCTCGCAGGTTTAAAGCAAAAACTAAAGCAAAATGTTGTGTTTGGCTGAAAATCATCTGCTACCACAAGTCAATGTGTGATGGGTTTGGCTTTTTTTTTTCTCTTAAGGTTGAGATAGATATAGGGGAAACGTAGGTTTGTGTTTGGACTTGGATGTTTGTTATTTTTTATCTATTTACAAACCCACAAGTCAGGAGCTCTAATTAGTAAGCTAGAAAATGAAGGTGAAATTGAGTATTTTTAACTCTTCTTAAGGTTATTTAAGAGATAATCTCCTAATAACACGAAGACACCTATATTATTTGTACTTCTGACCCCATAATGACTACCTAAGGTCTGTAATGCACACATTTTTCACCCAGTTACAGAAAACTATCTAAACCTATGAAGAAAGAAGAAGAAGGTGAAGAAGAAGGACCCAGACAATGCCCAAAGTCCTCCACCTTGACTCACATGTATGACTACGCACTAAAATCCCCAAATCCAAGTTTCCAGAATTCCAACAGGTCTGAACATCCAGATCTGTACAGTCCCTCTTCTTTAGCTGTAGGGCTTGCTCCCATCCACTCAGAAAATTAATCACAATTAATTCCTGTTAATAAATGGGTTATAAGGATTTTTTTTCCACCATTTCAGAGAAGGGAATTTTCCAGTAAGCATTTATTTGGTGCTCAGTGTGATAAAGTTTTAGGTTCAACTCCACTATAAATAATCATCAGTAACAGCAGTAAATAATAATAATATTTCCAGCAATATCCTATTTCTTTGGCAAAAAATGCTTATGCTGACCACAGCTCACCTCTGGATCATGAATTTATTGGGAATTGGGTACAGGAAAGTTTCACAGACCCTGGTGCATGAGGATGTGCAAGTCATGTTCACCACACCAAGGTTCAAAACAAAGTCATGAGTTTTTCCTTTCTCTTTTATATTTTCTTCAAATCAGATATTAAAAAACATATCCAGATCTGGATTTTTTGCACGTCACCATTGCCCATCTCAGTCCAACAATCCTGGTGTCTCCATCCAGCTGTGCCTGGAGACCAGGCTCCCAGGAGGTGTTTGGAGACTCCAGGATTGGGGAAAAAAGGAAAATAAAATGCAGACATGAGATTCAATTGGAAATTGAGAATACACGAAGCCCCAAGGGCAGTGGGACATCACCCAAAGGTGTCTGAGGGTGCTGTGCTCACCAGGGGGTTGGAGGATGATCAGTTTTTCATTCTTCATTTGGTCTTCCTGCATTTTCCACCCAAATTTCTGCTCCAAACTCATTTGTTCATCCCTGCAATGAAGCCTCTGACCTGCTGATTTGTTTATTTTTGTTGTTGATTTGCCCATCTGCTGATGTTGGTTTTGTCATTTGTTTACTTCAAGTTAATGTTTCTTTGATTTTATTGTGGAGCACTATGAGGTCCTAAATGATATGGGCATGTATAAAAATAAATGATGGTTATTTATCATTATCATTATTGCACTTGGCCAGGCCTTTATCTCACTAAAGATACCGCTGTCTTCAGGGGCCTCTGAGATTTTGCTTTTAATCTTGGGGGTATTTCTAATTTCTAGGATATATCCCTAATAATGAGCTGCCCAGGAAAACTGTGATCTTAATTTTCCTGAGCATCTGATGAGACACGTTAATGGTGACAGGTAGAAACAAACCAAACCCCCTAAATCCCACTTTCCAACACAGCATTGGGCCCTTTTCACCATTTTAATTATTGGTGTAAAAAAGCAAAGAGCAAACACTCATGAAATTTGTGAAATCCAAGCTGTCCCCACCTACAGTGGGGAAATAACAGCGTGGGTTAAAGAGGAGGGAAGGCAGTAAGTGAAGTACTTGCCTGGCACAGGGAAATGGAAGAAGGTTAACCAAGTTAATCTTCCCCTATTTCCTCCCCTCCTCACTCAAGGCCTCCAGGCTGAACCGTCATTAGGAACCATATAATTGACTCATCCACAGGATTTCCTTTCTGTGTTCTGAATTATGGCAGATTTTCCACATTCTCCTTTTTTTTTTTTTTTCTTTCCTTTCCTCATTTTTTTTTTTTCCTCATTCTAATTTTAAACATTTGAAGCCTTTAACCAGTAGGAATCCTTCATCCACAGGTACAAAATTTTGTCCTGTTAGTGAGGAACGCAGCCCCATTTCTAATTCAGGGCACCACATATTCCCCAGCACCATTAAAATCTGCTGATTAACCAATGGACCAATGGATCTCCGTGTGCTATACAGCTGTCACATCAGATGTTTGCTCTGCCACAATTGGTGTGTAATTTTGCTGGGTTTAAGTGCAGAAGAGGGGGAATTTCCTTGTGATGGTACAAATAATTCATCACGGGCTATGGCTGGAGATTGTTATGAGGGAAAGAAATATCTCACAGTTATACTGTAGTTCATCCTACACCTGACAAGAGAGTGTTTGGCACATATAGTGGAAGCTTGATAAAATGTTTTAAAATCAGACACCGGGAAAGAATTGCAAAAGAAATTCTTCTTCAAAAATCATTTGGTGCTGAATTATTTCTTTTTTACTTGAAAGCCCTGTTAATACACAGAAAGCATAGCAGGGCTGCTATTAAACGTGGGCAAAACCCCAGCATAATCCCTCAATTCCTAGCCAGAGACACCTTCATTTTTTTGTTGTTGTTGTTGTTTTGTTTCCCAAACTGATTTTCAAACCGGAGAGAAGCGTGTCCTATAGCAAACAGTCTAAAACAAATGTTGCCAGCTCCGCTTCATTATGTGGTACATTGTAGTTTTATGCATGTACGCTGTGTGAACAAGAGGGTTAAAAGTTAAACAGTAGCCTAGGGCTAACACACTTGCAAGCTGAACAGGTACAAAATAGGCTTTTGTTGCTTTCAAACTATTACTGTATGTCTTTAGCAGAAAATAACCGAACGGGCACCCGCGTGCAAAAATGTATTTCCTGGCGGTCGCAGGTATTGTGGAGCGGGGTTGGTTTAATGGCTGAAATGCCCATATGACCTTTAATCCAGAGCCGTAAATTTGTCAGTGTCTGGAAGTGGCAGGACATCATCCCTAATGAGGCCAGTTTTTAGGACTTGGCGCATCAGATCGGGAGGAGCGTCGGAGAGGGCGCTGGGAAGGAACCTGACGCAGGTTTGGGGGGACACGTTGGTAAATCATTAAAGGGGAATAAAGGAGCGAGCGGCGACGAGCCCGTAACAATCCCCATAAAGTAATGAAGCACACGGCCAGCTCAGGTTATTCTGTGTTTCATAAAATGATAAATAACTCCTAGTCATGTTTATGTATAATGAATTACAACCCCGCTACGTTTACCTTAGTAACATTTTACAGAGGTTGTATTTTACTCCCAACTACCAATTATGTCATCATCCTGGCATTTACCTGGACGTAATGATACACAGCAAAGCCATTCTTGGAACATAACTCATTGCTTAAAAGTGTTTGTAAAGCCAGACTGCATCCTATATACTCATAATGACTTGGAGATTGCTATTAAATTTTACAGATTAAAGTTTACTAAATCTTAAAAGTCTCGCACCGGTTCCAATATTTCTTATTAATCCTAAAGGGAAAGATATTCCGCTATGGAAATGTCAAAAACTGTGCAAGCCTATCTGAAAATAAATAGAAATAACCCCAGCCAGGGGCAGAGAACTTATCAAACAAAGACACAAGATAATATAACTACCCCAACTCCAGTATTAAGCTGTATATGAATTTTAATGGTTGGTTTGACCTGCCATGGGATGGTTCCTCACACCATCATTGTTGTTTTTGTGTGGAAAACAGGCTGGGAAGGGCACAGGGGCTTCCTAGTGCAGGTTTCATTTCTGCAGGACCCCAAAACCTCAGTCAGAAATATCTACTGTAGCATTACCTTACATTTATTCAATTTAATTTCAGTTTGAGAAGGATAGCATATAGATCTTTTTATAAGCTTGTAAGGTCACCAAATTTAAATTAAAGTGACCTCTTTTAAAGCACATTACTAAAAGTACTATGTGGAGGGAAATTTAATATGAATGGTTAAAATGCATGGAATTCAGATTTTACTGTCAAACAGCTCAATTAAACAAATTGAATTTTTAAGCAACAAAAGGGAATTGAATCAAATTAGAACCAGAGTGGGATCTGAAATGTGGACATTTATGAGTGATAGTCACAGGGCCCTCCAGCAGTGAGTTTTCTTTATTTGTTGCCTCAGCAGTTAGAGGGGTTGGCAGGCTGCAACACAAAAGGATAAAAATGTTCACCATTGAAACACAGTTTTTGGCTCCCAATAAATCATCTGTCACTTCATCACAGCCCAGTAGATAATGAGCAATAAAGTTTTCACACTCAGGCAATGAGGAAGCAGACACAAGAAATACAGCTAAAGCTGCTGTGTCTCTTTTCTGTAAATGCAAGGTGCTTTGTGTAATAAATGACCTCTGGATTTCTGCAAAAGAATAATTCCATCCTCGGCAAAATAAACCATTTGATGCACTAAAAAAAGCCAAATCTAATAACATTACTTAGTTCCTTTAATGAAAGAAATAATCACATTATATATATGAGCTACAGCCATCTATAACAGGAAGAGATTCCAGGGTATTACCTCTGAAGTTGTCTCTCTATTGCCAGCAAAGCACATTGCTGAAAATACAATAAAGCTGCACAATAATTTCAAGTGGGATTGTTTGCAGAGATTCAGGAGACATTTGTGTTTGGGGCCCGAGCCTGGGAGGTTCTCCCAGCCCTTCCTCCCATGCAGAAATGGATGCCCAGCCCTTCCCCAGGGATTCACTGCACCACAAAGAACCTCTGAAGGTCTCGAGATCCAACATCATCAGGGCAAATTCTCTGCAGACAGGTCCTGCCTTGACCCAGAAATATAAAGTGTTAATTTTGATGGTATTTTGCCTTTCTCTGATGCATCCTCTCTACTGTTTTGGTGAACATTTTGCATCGTTACAGACAACCTAACAAAAAAACTGTTGCTCTTTAGCTCAAAATCACTGCTTGGTTTGTTGTTAAAACTCAAGTTCAGTTTCCTGGTGATGCTAAGGATATCCATCACTCCAATTCCATATCAAAGCCGTTCCAGCAAGGATATCTGGGATGGCTGCCTACAAAGGCGAGTTCACACGCAGAATGTATCAGTCAAAAAGTGACAATGCAGCCCATAAACCACATAAAACATACATTTATTCACGTTTTAACTTCGTATCGGCATTTGAAGGGGCTTGAAGAAAATAAGATCAGATATTCTTGTCATATGCAAATGACAACTTAATATTTGCATAATATGTCAAGGTAGAAAAATGCAAATAAACTTTGGAAAAGTCTGTATTTTTGTCATTCTCTCATATAGCTAATTAGGGACTTGAAAGGAAATTGAAAGCTTCTCTTTTCTGAACTCCATGTCAGCTAAAAAAGGCACCGAGCTCTGCTCATTTCTAGACCATGTAAGATGAGCAATTAACATCCCCCTTTTATTGAACTGCTTACACTGATCCATAGCCATAAATGTTGTTTATCAGCTTCCCGGGCTGGATGGGGACACGCAGCCCCCTTGGAACAGAGGTCACACAAATGTAAATGCAAAAGGCCATATTCTGCTATCCAAACGGTGTCATTCCAAGCGAAATTCCTTGCAATAAATGAAACCTTGGATTTGCCCCAGAGCAGAACCAAAAAAACGACAAGGATGGACTTTCCTGCTGGAAAATACGTGAAAAAAAGGTTTTCAGCAGCTCAAAATCTTGGTTCATTACAGGGTTTAATACTCTGTGTGAAGGTTTGTGCTGTATTTTTCTCCTAATATTAAGGATGTATTATTTATACCGACTGCAGCCACGCCACAGAACACACGAGGAGAGTTTGTTTAGCAACAGAGTGAAAAAATATTTGCTACAGGGGCAGTCTGGCAATATTGCTTGTTAAGACATGCTATTTGTAAGCAAATTTATATGAAAAGTATGCAATGTCTAATACTAAACTACTCCAGCCCCAGACTGAAGGGTGATTTTACAAACGTCCTGCAGCACTCAATCATTCCTTCATTTTAATGTCTTTATTTTATGATTTTGTTGATGAAATACTACTTACCCAGTGCTCAAAATTCCTTTTAGGCTGCAGGCACTGGCTAGTTGACACGGCAAGCCATATTTTACAGCTATATATTTCAGCTTTCTCTGTCCAAGTTGGAGGACACAGTAGCCAAGATGGTTTTTCATAGTGGAAATATATTTTTATATTTATTTATTGATTTGACTAATGTATCTATTTTTCAATTCACATGCTTATGTTTCAATCCATTAAAGTGATTCATGGTCAAATAATATGTTATTGCAAGTACAAAGAGGAGATAAAACCACTGTACACTGGCTATAACACAAGAATAAAAATAATAAAAATCCATTGCATGATTAAATATAGTTTTTAATCCCCACCTGATCACGTGCAAACTGATGTTTTTAATTATTTTTCTTTAGAATGAGGCGGGGAATTTTTTTTTTTTTCTCCAGAATGCAATTACTGATTAAATAAGTACTCAGGAATAAATACTCTCACCCAACCTAAGGGCTCACTGTTAAACTCATATAAAGGGTCAAATTACTGGCAAAAAAAACCAACCAAACAACAACAAAAAACAACAAAAAAACACCCCAAAAACCAAACCAAAAAAAAAACAACAAAAAAGCAAACTCAAAAGGCTTTTAATTGGTTCATATGAGAGCTAGGTGGCAGCTGGTAAAGAAATTTTGAGCCAGGTCAGGGCTGGAGGGAAGCTGGGTGTGGTGGTGGCTGGAATTGTGGTGGTGGTGGCTGGAATTGTGGTGGTGGTGGCTCAATTGTGGTGGTGGTGGCTGGAATTGTGGTGGTGGTGGCTCAATTGTGGTGGTGGTGGCTGGAATTGTGGTGGTGGTGGCTGGAATTGTGGTGGTGGTGGCTGGAATTGTGGTGGTGGTGGCTGGAATTGTGCTGGTGGTGGCTGCTCAGGATCGATCACCTGGAATTCCTGGACTTGCTCCAGGTTTTTAGGGACAGGCAAGGAAAGTCCACAGGAAATGCAGAGAAACTCATCCATCAGGAGGAGCAGCTCCCAGCCCCAGCGGTGGGACAGGGCAGCCCCCAGGGCAGGGACCAGCCTTGCCCTTGTGTTGTTGTGGGGCTTCTCTTGCTGCTTTTTCACCAAAAATTGCTTTTTCTCCTGTCCCTCACTTCCAAACTGAGACATCTTCTGGGAAGCAAAGCTGATGCCAGATGAGGATGCAGTTCCAACCAAGGTGGAACCACCTGGTGCCAGGCACAAGAGCTGTGGGATCAAAGAATCAGGAAATCCCACAATGGTTTGGGTTGGGAGGGATTTTAAATCCCATTCAGTGGAATCCCACCCACCTCTGCCATGGCAGGGACACCTCCCACTGTCCCAGGCTGTTCCAAGCCCCAATGTCCAACCTGGCCTGGGGCAGCGCCAGGGATCCAGGGGCAGCCACAGCTGGGCATCGTCCACAACATAAACATCAAAAAAAAAAGAGAAAAGAGAAAAAAGAGAAAAGAGAAAAAAGAGGGGAGAAAAAAGAGAGAAAAAAAGGAGAAGAGGAAGAGGAAGAGGAAGAGGGAGAAGGGAGAAGGGAGAAAAGAAAAAAGCAAAGCAAAGCAAAGCAAAGCAAAGAGAACAAAAGCAAAGAGAACAAAAGCAAAGAGAAGAGAAGAGAAGAGAAGAGAAGAGAAGAGAAGAGAAGAGAAGAGAAGAGAAGAGAAGAGAAGAGAAGAGAAGAGAAGAGAAGAGAAGAGAAGAAAAGAAAAGAAAAGAAAAGAAAAGAAAAGAAAAGAAAAGAAAAGAAAAGAAAAGAAAAGAAAAGAAAAGAAAAGAAAAGAAAAGAAAAGAAAAGAAAAGAAAAGAAAAGAAGAAAAGAGAGGTATTCTTTATTTCCCTTTTCTGCCTTGAACAAAATAAAAGCAAAAGCACACCAAATGAGTTTTAAGGAGTCATTTTGGAGGGAGTGTGGAACAAGCTGATGCAAAACAACAACAAAAAACTCCAAAACCCCTGAATATCCTGAAACTAGGAAGATAATCAGCATATGAGAGAGCTGAGCCTGAAATACAAAGGACAGCAAAGCAGCCACAGAGGAGGAAGCTCCGATCCCACAGTGACCAAGCGGGGTGACATCGGCACACACTCCAACCCCTCTGTGCTCCCTGCAGGGCCCGTGATGGCTCCGTAATTATCGCCCAGCCCTGGGAATTCCTCTCCAGGCAGGAGCTGAGGACACTCAGGAATATCTGGGGAGGATGCAGAATTTGGGAGGACGTCCATGGGTGCGGGAAATGGATTTGTAGAGAATTGCCCCGACCCAGAGAGGCTTCCAGAGCCATCTCCTTTGTGCACCCCGGCTCCAGGAACAGGGAAAGGTACTTTAAAGTCACCTTAGGCCCCCCTGGGAAGCAGGAGCACAGAAGGCTGTCAATGTGTTGAGGTAGAGCAGCTGAGAGGCTCTGGAGAGAGAGAGCTAAATGAATAGAAACTTGTTAAATGATGTGAGTTAATGAGAGCATTTTGGAATTAACCAGCTTCCATGACTTTAAATAAAACCCCAATGTCATTTTAAATTGGATTTTGTACATTTTTGAAACCATTATTTATTTTATTTTTTTTTTTTTTTCTTTCCGTGAGGTGCATTGGTGGGAAGAGGGAAACATTAAAGTTTAACCTCCTCAACCCACTAGTGGTGAAATATTGGTATTTTTCCAGCGGATTCAGAAATAAGGGAACAGTGGCCAGAGCCAAGAGTTTTTCCAGGAGATGGGGAATCTCTCAGACCTGACCCCACTTTTGTGAGGGTGAGGAGCTGGAGTCTGTACCAGCAGCAGTGGTGGGGCCACCATCCTCTGAGCCCACACTGTCACCCCAGTCCTCATTCCAGACAGAAGGAATTCCACTCCTTCTGCCCAGTGGATGGCCACAAAATGGTTTTGAAGCCTTTCTGTGTGCCCTGTCCCTGTGGCACTGGAATGGCAGCTCCTGGCATGGACAAACTGGATTGCTCACTACCCTCCCTGTCCTGCTTTTATGGCACCCAGGACAGGTGAAATGGACACAATTTCTGGTTTTTTATTGTTATTTTTATTGTTTTTTAGGCCAACCTTTTTTTCCTTAAAGAAAGCCTCTCATAGGCAATGTTTGGAAGATGAGGGAACATGCTTTGAAGGGAAATCAAGCCAGGAAGAACCCAAGTCATTCCCAGGTGAGCCTGGCTTATAAAACAACTCAGTTCCTGTATCACACTTGTGCTGAAAGCCAGAATAACTCTGGATACATTTTGGAAGGCAATTTTCCGCATCAATTCTATATTTGCAGCAGCTCAGATTTCTTCAAACCACCTCAGAAGAATGTTCCAGTGGGACAGGCACCAGCCTGGGACTGTCATGGCCAAGGTTCAAATTTCTTTATTATTTACGTGCCCACGGAGAGCATCCTATTTGATACCTTCTGAAATATTCATGAAATTCCACTGCAAGATCTTTAATTCTTTTTTTTTTCCTTGCTTTATTTGTGTTGTACTTTCTTGCAGGCACAAACTGGGGATGTTGGCATTGAAGACCAGAGGGACATTAAAGGCTGTGATGGCGCCCCTGGCAACAAGAGTCTATAAAAAAATATTTTAGTCAAGTAGAATCCCAGATTGGTTTGGGTTGTAAGAAACTTAAAGACCACCCAGTTCTGACCCCTGCCATGATCAGGGACACTCTGCACTAGAGCAGGTTGCTCAGAGCCCCAGATATAATTAAATTTGCTCAGTGTGACCATTATTTGCCCTTCTGTGACACTTCACTTCTATAGAATGACTTTGTTAGGAAGGAGAACACCTGTGATGGTGGAGGGCAGGGAAAGTCCCAAATGCATTCCCAAGCCATAATTAGCTTTGTGATGCATAAACACCCACCAAAAACAGATTCCAGCTCTCCCCTAAAGAAACCGTTCTGGGAAAGGATCCAGCACCTCAAATAAAGGGTCTCCAAACCCTGGGGTCAAATCTTGGGTGTTAATGTTGGGCAGGACAGGCAGAAAATGGGGCTGAAAACTGTGCAGAAGTCCCAAAATGGAAGGAGGAATGGGAAAGAAGGATGGGAGTGGGACATGGGAAGTCCCACGGCTGTCCAGTGCTGCACCAGCACAGAGCCACAGTAAACTTAGCACTAAGCCTCAGTTTAAAAATTCACAGAGTTTTTTATATGATAATTACTGTTATTATAACTGGCCCATGAAATAAACACCTCTCCCAATTATGCCAAAGGCACGAGGTCCTTCAGAGACAGGAATCTCACCATAAGATTTACTTTCAGCATAACGATGTGGAGGGAGAGAGGTGCAAGATGAATAACAATAATATTATCGTACATATAATGTATGTTTTAATTAGCTAAAGGTAATCAGATGAGGTTTGTCACGATTATATTAAGGTCAGGTCTCCACATGGTTTCATCAACAACATATTAAGACAAGGGAGGTGATGCCAAATTGGGGTTTAAACCTAATCAGCATAATTAAACAAAGCAAGAACATGTGTTTAGAGCTACACCTATTTTACTGATCTCTCTATTTTAATTACTCTTGCAGAGTAAATATTAGGACCAAAATAACTCCTAATTAAATTTTTTCCACACAAACAGAAAACACAATCTTCTTTTAATTTGCTATTTTTGTCGAACGAATGTACAATATCCAGATCTTTTGCAGGGGAAACCATTTCAAAAGTGTGCTCAAATTATGCTAAACAGCCTAATACATTCCAAAGTATTGACATACTGGCTTCGAATGTGTGGGAAACGGGAAACTACGCTGGCCCAAAAAAGTCATGGGAAACCATAAAAACAAACTAAGCATAATTTAAACTGATTGGATGCTTCCTTGCAAGAAGTTCTGAGTTTCTAAATACAAAATGTGGACATTGAAATGTGGTCAAGTTATGACTTAAATTAGAAAAACATGTTTTCTTAGGTTTCTATCTTGCAATATTTGGCACAACTCAGACACTGGGGAAAGAGTTATGTCAGTAACATTTCCAAAAGTGTCTAAGTGGCTTTGCCTGGAGTAACACTGAAATGGGACTTAGGCACTCAGAAGTCCAGAGGACATGAGCTTGTTAGGGCTTACAAATGTTTAAAGCTGTCTAGGTGTCCAAAAGAACAATATATGGGCATTTTAAAATTAATTTAAGGGTTTTTTAAATTAATGACCTGAAGGAGATGGCATCCCATCCACGTCTAGTAGAAGATTGGACTTGATGATCTTGGAAGCCTTTCCTGACCTTAATGGTTCCATGATTATGCTATTCTACTCTGCATAAAGGACTGGGGGTATTTTTAAAATATCTTTGGAATAAACCTAATACCCACTCAGGTGATCTGTTTTGTGCCTGATGCCTCAGATAGGATTTCTCTGAATTTATTTGCAAAAATAAAAGCAGAGCCAGGTCTGCATACAGAGGTTGTAGGTAAGGATTCCACACTGGAGGCCTGTAGGTCCTCCTGGAACTTGTGATTAGAGGGAAAACTGCTGTGCCATGATGTACTTGAAATGTGTTTCACAGAGACACAGAATCCCACAATGGCTTGGGTTGGAAGGGACCTCAGAGCCCATCCTGTTCCTGCCAGGGACACCTCCCACTGTCCCAGGCTGCTCCAACCCCAATGTCCAACCTGGCCTGGGGCACTGCCAGGGATCCAGGGGCAGCCACAGCTGCTCTGAGAATTCCAGCCCAGCCCTTGCTCACCCTCCCAGGGAAAAATTCCTGCCCAAAATCCCATCTAGATCTCCCCTTTCCCAATTTGAAGCCATTCCCTGTGTCCTGTCCCTCCATCCCTTGTCCCCAGTCCCTCTCCAGCTCTCCTGGAGCCCCTTCAGGCCCTGCCAGGGGCTCTGAGCTCTCCCTGGAGCTTCTCCTCTCCATGTGAGCATCCCCAGCTCTCCCAGCCTGACTCCAGAGGGGCTCCAGCCCTGGAGCAGCTCCGTGGCCTCCTCTGGACTTTCTCCAACAGATTCACATCCTTCCTGTGCTGGGGATGCCAGAGCTGCCTGCAGTGCTCCAGGTGAGATCCCATGAGGGTGTAACAGAGGGGCAGAATTCCCCCCTTCCCCTGCTGCCCATGCTGGGGTATCAGCCCCAAACCATGAGGGGATTTCATGTCCAACCTCGCACCCACCAGCCCCCCCAAAATCCTCCTCCCCAGGGCTGCTCTCAATCCATTTTAGAAAGACTAAAGCTGGAAATGAAATTCTCACTGAAGAGGAAGAGGAGCTAAACCACGCACCAGGCCGGGGGCTTTTCTGTCACGGAGGTTGCGAGATATTAGAATTCCAACGCAGCACAGCAAGAGTTAAAAATGTGGGAGCAAGAAGTTCCCAAAGCCTCACGGAGCTCGGCCCCAGAACGATTCCGTCGGAGCCGCCGCTGGCGAGCGCTGGCATGCGAGGGACCCCAAATGAGTTAAGAACTCTTCCACTCCATCATGAAGAATTGTTCTCCAGAGTGACTACCAGTGGGGAAATGCTTAAAACACTTACCATATGTGGCTAAGAAGGGTCTAATTTGTCCATTTGGAAATTTTTTTGCCTCTTTTGAAAGGATAGTTAATTCCAAGTAATTTATTTCGTAGATGAAGCTTTCTTTGGAGTGGTTAATATATCACCCTTGGTTGCCTGAACAATTAGAAATTGTCACCAAAGAAAAATGTCGCAGTTCATGTAAATAACTATTTACCTAAAGGAAATGGGAATCCACAAGAGTCAGCACACTTTAATGAGCCATGACAATAGGGAAAAAAAAAAGCCCAGCCAATGGTACAGTGATTCTGCTAAAGCTGACATTGCTTATGGTAAAAATTGGCCAAAACAACTATTATTTGTTGGGGTTTTTTTCATGTCAGAAATAATGCAGCTTGAAATTTTCAACAGGCAACATGAGCCCAGACCATTTGTTACTTCTAATGGCCTAATTGTTCTCCTGGCAGAAATAAAAAATTAGGGCACTTATGTCATTTACCTAAATTTCTAATTAATGCAATGGTAATAGAGAAACTGGAGCAGAAGAAAGTGAGGCAAAAAAAAAAAAAAAAAGTAAGTTGGGTGAAAAATGTTTCTCTTGGCCTTTCTACAATTTGTCTTTGTTAACTTTCCTATGGTCTTTCCCTCTTTAACAGCAGGTAGAGTGATCTCTGCAGAGATGTTCCAGAGTTTTCCAACTGGACTGAGGCATGCTGGGCATTGAAAAATATGATTTCTTCCACCTGAGCTATTGAACAGACGTGATAAAAACACCAACTGCAGCACAATGTCCTTTATGTTGCCTCGAAGGAATGTACCATTAAAATGATGTCAGAAATATTCTTCAAAAGCAGCTAAAAAATCTGCACTTGGGGCTGCAATTCCATCCACAAGTTTTCCATTGCTCCTGTGTCCTGATGTCCAACTCGTCCTGCAAAGCAAATCCTGGCTGGTGTATGCCCTCATTGGGATGCAGGGTGAAGAGAAATGCATCAAAATGCATAAACACACCTTAGAAATGCCTCTGAAAGTGTCTGGAAATCACTTTGTCCTGCAGCACTGGCAAGTGTCCCCCATCTCCTCGATATTTATTGTTGGAAGGGCATGGAGGAGGCTCAAGGTGATCCATTTATGCTCATCTTCAAAGAATTTACAGCCACTCCTTTGAAGGGATGCCACGCCTTGATCCTGGCACCACTAATGCCATTAAAACACTGTTAAAAGAAAATGCACAAAAGCAGAAAATTGGGGAGATTTTGAAAGGAGTCCTAGAGAGGGTTTATCCAATGAGAATTCAAGGAAAGGTCAGATGGAGATTGGATCTCATTCTCAGCCATGTTCAGATCTACCTGTGCTCATACTTCCAAGTGTTAAAGAAGTGAAGTTTCCTGTTGCCTTACAAGTATATTCAAGTACAGCTGTAATTAAACTGCAAGTAAAGTGCAAGCAAACCAAGTAAACATTGACATGTGCTAGTAAATTATTCCAATTTTTCTCTTAATGCCTGAGGTGCTTTCCTTAAGAACTAAATGGAAATAAAGAAAAGAGAAAACAAGAGCAAGGTCAGAAATTCCAGCCTCCAAATGTGAGTTCAGGGTCACAGGGAAATGTCAAAGTCTGCTGGAGGTTCGTCTTTGCAGTGGGTAAAAATGCTTCCGGGTTTCTGACCACATCCTAATCTGGGGAGCCACCCCCCCAAACATCCCCAGATTTTCACCTGATTTTTTCTTCATAAAAGCAGTTTTTGCTTAAAAACAATGTTAATCCCTTTCTCATCTATTACCTGAAGTATCCTGGAGGTCCAAGGAGTAACCTTGGTGCCCTCACTAAAATAAAACCAGGATATTTCAGGAGTTAACAGCAAACACTGATCCAGGGAACAGTTTATGTTCTGCCATCAGCACACCCTCAACACCCCCAGGTCTGAGCCTGCACGGTGACTGCAGGAGGGTCCCACCACCGCCCAGGGCAGGCCTGGGAGCATCCCAGGGGATGATTCCCTCTTTCCCAGGCAGGCAGGAACACGAGCTGCCTCCCCAGCTCCACTCTCCCACCTGGGCCTTACCATTCCCTCTGCAACCTGGCACGAAGACAGGGCTCACAACAGCACTGGGAGCTGGCAGGAGCAGAACTCCAGCAGCACCAGCAAGTCCTGCTGAAATAAACATGTTACAGGCAAAGGTCATGATGCCTGTTAATATAAAGAGTGCGTCGTGTATAATGCATTCAAATGCCGGAGTGAGAGAGGGAGATAATATGATCCATTTGCCAGATTCCTCCTTTTAGTTGTAACACGAAGCCATTCCGGGCTGGAATGACCCAGAGATGATAATGAAGCGGATGATGATGCCATTGCCTGTGATAATGGTGTGACAGGGAGAATACCCTGGAAAACTGCATGAGCTGATAAGTGCAAAGGTATAAACAAACCCAAACAATATGGACTTACAGACATCAGCGCGGAACAAAAGAGAGGAGGAAAAGCAAAGCCAACTGATCAACATTAAAAAAAATAAAAGACTTTGCAAGGGTGACTTTTTTCAGCGATTTTTTTGGAATTGCAGCTCCCAAAACCGAGCCCTTCCCAGCTGGAACAACAGCCAAGTCTCCCATCGTGGGGAGGGAGGGGGCACCTCTCCGTGCTTGGGAACAGTTTGTAGCAAACAGCCCGCGATATGAAAATGTATTTAATGCAATTAATAATTTAAGAAGTGAGAGCATGTGCTCTTGGAGAGTTAAATGCTTGTCAGAGTGATAGATGCACGCTTCAGCACCAATACATTTCGTACGAAGAGCAGAGGGATTTTGCAAACTTGTGTTGACCTTGGGTTGAGGTGGAGAGGAGGCAGATTGCGAAGGCAGGCCCGCGTACGGCGGGACTGCGTCAGCTCGCAATTTACAGCCCTCTCCCCAATTAAAGGACTGTAAAAACATTAAAATTAATGCAGTCTTAACTCCAGAGCAGGCTCTACTTTCTTAATTAGTGCATAATTATTCAGTTTTTGATATCCTGGAAAATTATCACATGGAAATTATTTTAGGCACAGTAACAATAGCAAAAATCTCTCTGCCCCCCCAACTCGATTAACATGTGGAAGTAATTAACACTTTATTACAGTGAAAATACTATTACTGCTAATGTTTAATGACTTTTGCCATTGCATCATAAGCAGGAAATTTAGAACACTACAGAGCAACGGTCTGCCATAAATACAGTCCAAAGATTATAAACCAGAGTCAGATGATTCGCACTAACAGCGTTTAAGACAGGGATATGACATACAATACGTTTCCAAAATGTCACAGGCAGGAAATATAATTTTCTTGATAAAGTCCACTCCGTACAGCCAAGCAGGCAGTGCAATAACGCTGGATGAGTTCGGTGTAGGCAGCAGCTCTCGAGCCCTTGTAAAAGCCTGTTGTTAATCAAATTGAAACATAAAACCCCAAGCATAAAGTTATTTTCTCATAACAGTTTAATAGAAATTTCCAATCAAACAAAGGCCAAAAAGTGTTATTACAACATGAAGTTCCTTGTATAAACAACTTAAAATGAAGTAGGGGAAAGTTTCATGGGATTTATGGATTTCTTTATTTTCGTTATTTCGAGTAAATGTCTACTGTAGATCTCCTGTAAATGTCTCCAGAAATTATGCACCAGCTTTAGATGATTCACACTAACAGCAATTAAGATGCTGAGTCCACGTAAGTGTCAAAGAGGCCAGTGCTGAGGAAGTATCATTTCAGTTCAGCTGGTGTGATGGAGACAAACGTGCCAGAGACAAAAGGAGACCGAAAGGGATGGAGACAGCTCTGCCTCGAGCTGGGCTCCTCCACGGCTGTGACAAGGGGACAACAGATGGGCGGAACTAGGGCGATGTTGAGGAAAACGTTTCACTATCAAAATGTAAATAGAGAATTGTGTTTAATATTCAGCACGGCCTTATGGAAATTCCCAAACAAACAACGGCGTAAGGCAGCGCGGTGCAGAGCATCTATAAAAAGAAAACCAAAACAAATATAGAAGGAGACAAATGGAGAACAAGGCTGACCCCGGTGAACCTGCATAAAGTCACTCTTTGCTTGTTTGTTACTGTTTATGCTGTTGGGCTGAGAATTAATGAAGCTGAGCACTAATCACGATTCAACCCATGGAATTATTTTAAATTTTAATATTCTGTGTGCATAGCTCATTGGGCTTTCCCCTTTTAAATATTTTCCTTGATGCTTTAAAATGCGTTCATTGATCTGGACCCGTTTCACTGGCGAGCTTATACAGTTCATAAATTAAGGAACTCTTGTTTTAGAAACATCTCCCTGATCCACAGGCCATGGATATGGAGAGGAAGAATTTGGCACGAGGATGCTGAATATAAATTGCTCTTTTGGAAGGAGCTCTTACCAGCCAATGTCTGGAGCCAGCAGGCAAGAAGAATTCACCTGAAGTGGACAGAGCTCTTCGCTCTGGGATTAACTTGTTGCAGTTGCAAATGAATCATGAAACCAGCTTTGGCAAAGCTGAGCCTGGGCCCGGGCTGGAACCGAAATAATGTATGTGAAAAACCTGAACTGGATTACGAGGCCATCTGGAATGCATTGGCCGTCTGCATTAGGAGTAGCAGTTTCCTTGACAGAGGTTGTGAAATATTAGAATTCCTAATGGAAGAAATATGGCAGTGCAAAATGACACAAAAATCACACAACCTCATTCCCTGACACGGAACAGTGAAAATGCGAATCTTTCTCTCAAGGGTGCTCTATCAATCCTTTGCAAACAAGGCACTTCAGCAGGCAGAGGAGGGGCTGACAGGGCTTAACCCTTCCCCACCACCAGGCAGGACAAGGGCGAGCTTCCCTCTTTGGGGAGGCCAAAAATAGGGAGAACAAATGGCAATCGTAAATCCACACGGGAAATTCCTTCCCAAGGAGGGGATATTTCCAGCACAGGCATCCCACGGAGCTGGATACCCCAGGGACAGACTCCTGCCATCCTCACCCTCCTCTGGGTGATGTTCAGATGCCTCTAAAGCCACTCCTTTGGCAAACCTTCTCTGTGGGTGATGCCAAAGGCAGGGAGGAGCCAACGGGCCTATGGACAGCAGCAACCAAAGCCCTGGGAGGTCTGTAATTAACAGCAGAAATCACGGCAATATGCCCCTCAAAATATTTTATTTTTAATATTTGTGAGGAAGGTTAGCCTACACTTTGGAAGGCCTGACCCACAATAAGAGTTTGCTGCACTAACATTTCTGCCCCTCTGGTATTTGCATTCAAATGATGAACATTTTCCTGATCATGATAATTTTCCAGTAAAAATTCCAAGGCTGGGACCTTCCCAGCCTTGTATTCCCTTCCCAGCCAAAATGTGTATTTGCACAGTTGGTGACATCTACCTAGGAATGACTCCATATTCTTCATGTTTTACTCCTAAAATCACACTTTGTCTTCAGGTCAGCCATCCTACACCACAGTAGGTGTAGAATGTGATTGTCTCCAGGGGTTTGGAAATACCAGAAATCTTGTGGCACACCTGATGGAATTTAATATGTTGTTTACTCATTATTTAATAACAAAATTTGTTAATTTACCCTGAGGAGTACAAAAGGCACTGCAAGTTATCAGATTTTCTGTGTCAACTTGGAAATGATGCAACAAAACAATAAATAATAATCACAGATAATACTCTGACCAAAGTCATTTGGCCACCTGACTCAGCATCATTTACTTTGAACCAGGAGCTTATTCCAACTCCAGACAGGGAAAATTGGATAAATCCAAAGCTGCCATTTTCATCATCCAACATTAAACAACATCACTACCACAGAGGAAAGGTTAGAGGAGCTTGGATGTCCTGGCTGCACTTCTACCAGCACTGCTCTCTCTCCACATGGATTCACTGGAGTCATCTTGGATAAAATCCATCTTTAGAAGCACCTCCCTGATTTAGGAACCCCCAACATTTTTAGTTGCAAGTGCTTTTTGAAATCCCAGCCCTTGTCTCCTTCATTGTCATTTATAAGGCACACAAAGCTACTGTTTATTGCTGCTTCCCTGCAGAAAAGGGAATAACTCCAAGATAGATTTTCTGTTTAGGAAATAGATCTGGGTTGAATTATTCAAAAAGGCTAACAATATCCAGCCCCAGAAAACTAAGGAAAGGCATTGAAGACTCCAGAGCTAAGGGGCTTTTATACAGCAGCCAATTGTTATGACTCCTTTTAATTAAATACAAATGAATTAATTGATATGAAGTACTGCTAGGCAATTATTTTGCTGACATTTTGTCTCTTTTGAGACATACTTGTTTACTGCGTCTCTCATCTGCCAAATCTCACCATCATTCTGTACTATTTTAAACATGTTTAAAGAGTTAAAGCCAAGTTTGTACTGTCAGAAACTTTTACATTAATTTCAGATTTGAGTTAATGGTACACACATTAGGCCTAATATTATTTACATTTTTTAATCCATCTCCCGTCCCTAGGCCATCATTGTACATGAGATATTGCATCTTAATGAATTTTTCTGGTTAAAGATTTTTTTTAAATAAATGAATAAATAAATAAGTAATGAAACACTGATTTTTATCTCACTGTACACAAGTTCACTGGTTGTCTTTTTTTTATTTTTTTCCCCTTCTTTCTGGTTTGCAGTGAAATATTTTCATCATTTTCTAAAGATATGCATGAAAGTACAGAAATGATGTCTGGTTTCGGAGCAAACCTCCAGCAGCAGCAGCCAGCAGTATATTACCCTTACATTACATGGGAGGCAAAATTGAAGGGTTATCTGGAAAACCATAACTGGCCCAAACAATTTTACATCCTCTGATTATTTGGGGGGAATTGCTGAGCTGGAGTTTCTGTCTGGCACATCCCCCAGCATGCCTGTGACCCATTTTTTTTAAGTCATAGATGTGTCCCTTGGCAGTTCAAACGTGCAGGATGAGATCACAGGTGATTTGAACCCTTTATTTCAGGAAAATACACCTTTTCACTGGACCTTCCCACTGCCTTTGGTGGGGTGGTGCTGTTAGACACGAAAGAAAGATGATAGACTCTAATAGATTAGATAGATTCAGAAGGTAAAGCATAGAAAGCTTTATTGTCTAATTCTCCTAACTTTTTTATAAGGTGTTATGATACAGAGTTAACATAATTGGTGAATAGGAACAACACCTCTCTAATCCCATTGGTTAAACTACAGAAACAGCAAAACACCACCTGGACAAAACTGTTTTGAGAAAAAAAAAAAAAAAAAGCTGTTTTTCCAAGATTGTTTTAAGAAGAAAACTTTGCTGAGAAGTTTTCCCTTAAGAAAGAGCTAACAACTGTTAGCAGGCTAAAAATTTTCTCAGACTCAGAAACACCAAGCCCACAGGATGGGCTCAGCTCTGTGGTCAGCAGCTCCTGGAAGCAGCAAGTCCTTGGAGCATTGCTGGGTATGAAGTGACTTGTGGACATGCAGGACACCCAGAAGTTGAGCCCCTACCTGTCAGGCCAGCAATAATGTCAGCTGGCAGGTTGTAGGTCTGTCCATCCATGTGATACTTTCTCTGCTGTGCACATGGAAATAAATAGCAGGCTGGAGAGTAATTAATTTGCTGTTTGTGAACTAAATTAGCCCAGAGGAGCACAGGGAGCCTTCAGAGGCAGGTAACCTGAACCTGCCCACACACACTTAAAGAGCAAAATACTCAGAAATGCCAAGGCAGTGTGAGTATTGAGATATCAGTTGTCTCCAAGTTGCTATGGATGTGTTGAACTCTGGGCTGAGTGCAGAGCAATTGATTCCATTAATGCAATTCTATTCCCAAAAAATGGTCCTGGTGGCCAGATGGGGTCTTCAACCCCAATGTGGTCTCCTACCCCAATGTGGTCTCCTACCCCCAACACCACACCATTAAAATCAGCAGGAAATCTTGAAGACCTTCATACATAACACAAAAATTTAGACTTTACAGCAAAAAACCTCACATATTTTACTTTTTTTTTTTTTTTGCTCACAGCTACTATGGAATTCCCATCTCTCACCATTAAAAAGTCACAGATGAAATTCCCTAAATTATGTCATTGCAGGAGATATGAAGGTACCTGCTTTGGACTGAGCAAGTTTTCACAGAATGAGACACATTTTTCAGCCTCTTCAGCCTCCAAGTCTGGAGTTTTACTTTCTCTGAGAGGGGAGTTTTGGATTTTTGTATAACTCTCAGATTTGGGGCTCTGCTGTCCCCTGAGTGTGCCTGGTTTCTCTTAGGCAGTGGTTTGGGCTATCAGCAGCTCCTGTAACTTTTCCCCCTGATCAAAGCACAGGGATGGACAAGCACAAACAGGCTGGGGCACAGTGCCTCTGTTCTCCCTGTTTGCCTATGGCCCCACCAGACATTTCTGCACATTAATCATACTTAGAAGACTTAGCAAAAGGCATCAGTCACTTCACAAACTGTCCCAGATTTATCTGGGGGTAACAGATGACTGCTGACTATCTGGGCCTGCTACCCAGGGCTGCTGATGAAAGGCAGCGTGTGACCAAAGTTACACACAGGGCAAGTGGGACCTGGCACTGCTCTCAGCAGCCCCTAAAACAGAGATAGAGGAAGAGATGGGGAAATGGAAATTACACAGATATTCCCCCTCCTCTGCATCTCCTCAGGGAGTTCTAACAATGATCAGCCCTTTGGAAACTTCAGGCACTGGTGATTCCTGCCACTGCCTGGAATGGGTTGTTGGAGCGTGTCCAGGGAAGGGAATGGAGATGGGAAGGGGCTGGAGAATTCCTGGAGGAGCTGGGAAGGGGCTGGAGAATCCCTGAGGGAGCTGGGAAGGAGCTGGAGAATTCCTGAGGGAGCTGGGAAGGGGCTGGAGAATTCCTGAGGGAGCTGGGAAGGGGCTGAGCCTGGAGCAAAGGAGGCTCAGAGGGCCCTGGTGGCTCTGCACAAGTCCCTGCCAGGAGGGGACAGCCGGGGGGGTCGGGCTCTGCTGGCAGGGACACAGGGACAGGACAAGAGGAAACCTCCTCAAGTTGCATCTGGGAAGGTTTAGGTTGAAGATTACAAAAATTTCTTCCTGGAAAGGGTTGTCCAGCCCTGGCACAGGCTGCCCACAGCAGTGACAGAGTCACTACTCATGAAGGGAATTAAAATATATGTAGATATGGCACTTGGGGCCATGGTTTACCAGTGGAGTTGTCAGTACTAGGTGAATTGCTGGACACAAAAACTTAGAGGTATTTTCCAGCCTAAATGATCCCATGATCTTGTGGATAAGGGAACAGGCTCTGTGGATAATGCAAAGAACAAGGGTAACTGCCCAGAGCTCCACCTCAGCGCTTCAGAAATGGTACCACAACATCTCTTGGGGTGCAAAGCACGGCCCCATGCCCTGCTTTGAAACAAAAAACCTTTCATGTGGTTGCCTTCTCCTGACCTAACTGTGTCCAACACCAAGCCTGCCTGGATTACTTCCACCGGCTAAGCCAGCAGAGCAATTTCTTTGGCTCAGCAGGAAAAAAAAAAAAAAAAGCTGGTGTTTCTGAAGCTGAAATTTCATCGCGAGTCTCCTGAGATGCCACGCATGAATAATGAAATAATTGTGTGTCCTCACTCGCTGCTCCAGAGCGTTCCCATCCCTGCCAGCGCCGCTGCTGCTCCCGTTTTCATGGTGGCAGAGCTGGAACTGAGGGATGAATGGTGGCCCAGCCCCAGTCCTGGAAAAGGGAGCCCTGAAATCACAGCTGATAAGGGGGATGGAGTTTATCTCCCAGTGAGATGTCAGGAAGATGTTTCAGCCATTTCCTTTTTTTTTTTTTTAATTTAGCTCATCCTGTCCCACTTACGTTTCTTCAACCCTCTTGATGCTTCACTGTCCCTTCATGGTCACCAGAAACTGATGCCTTGGGAAGGCTGACCTGGAACAGAGACTGGGCAGAGCTGGAGAATAAAGCAGAGATTTATTGAAAGGCCTCCAGGATCCAACCTGGGCTGGACAGGGCCTGACCAAGGCTGCACCCAAGGTGGACCCAAAATGGTCACAAAATGGACACAAAATGGACACAAAATGGACAACTGGTCATGAGATCTTATATTTTTATGGGTTTTGGTCCATTTGCATATTGGAGTTTAATTGTTCAGTTACAGCTTCAGCTTGTGAGGTCCCATCCTTCTTGTTCCTCCCTCCAGCCACCCTTGTTTGTGCTGTTGGGCTGAAAGTTGTCCTTGGTGTGCAGCAGGACAAGGATTTGTTTTGTCTCCCTGCTGTGTGAAGAGACCTCACTAGCACCTAATATGAGGCCCAAAACTACATCCCTGGGCAGCACAGAATCTGAAAATATGAAAACTAAAGCTTCAAGCATCACTCTTGGCAAGAACAAGAGAAGCTCCATTTAACCCAGCCATGGGCAGGAATCACAAATTTCCCTGCACGGATTCACAAATTAACTCCACAGGTTCACGAAATTCTCCAGGACAGTGGGTCAGCCCTGGAATTTTCTTCCCCCACGTTCCCCAGTGCAGGTTGTTGTCACACCCAAGAGCGAGACGTTCCCGTTAATCAATCGTACCTCGGCGCTGCAGCTTTATGTGTGTGTTTCAGGCCTTTACAGTACTATAAAATTTACAGCTCGTATAATTAAGAATATGCCAGATTAAACAAATTAAGGCTCAGCCTTAAAAGCGAAAGCTCTATCAGATCAAGACATTAATGTAAGGAAGAAATTTCAAATTCAAATCGACAATGTCTGAAGGCTCAGAACACAAAAGCTGGATGGGAGTGGCTGAGAACTACTCCAAGACCTATTCCACAACCTCAACGTACAATTCATGGCATGGGGCACCAGAAGGTCAGGAAGAATAATTGGGTACAAGAGTTAGTTGGAGATTTGTGGGCAAGCCAAGATGTCTTGGCATTATTATTATTATTATTATTATTATTATTATTGTTGTTGTTGTTGTTGTTGTTGTTGTTGTTTCATGGAAGTTAAAAATAATAATTTGTCCTGAAATTTGCATTCATGAAAGGCTCTTTGTCTCTCTGGTGTATTCCTGGGTGTGAGAGCACGGAGGAGAGGGAAGGGAAGCCCAAACACCCAGAGACAGCCCATGGAAGGAGCCCTCAGGAGGGATTTGGAGTTTCCCCATCCAGGATTCCATCTCTGCTTGGCTCTCTGTGATATTTGACTCCAGGAGCTCTTGCACAATTTGATTTAAGCATTTCCCAGTAGATGCATTTTGGGATGAGGGACAGTGCTCCAGCTGAGGGAGAGCAAAGTGGGACTGGAATATTCAGCCTGTCTTCCACAGGCTTCCCCCATTTTTCCTCTGCAGAATTTTGCCAATTTTTAGGCAATAATTTTTTATTTTCACTCAGTTTCTCTTCTCCCACATCAGAAATGGACCTATCAAAAATGTAAAATAATTGTGTTTTCAGGCTATTCCTCCCTGTAAGATTCTTCACAAGACAAGAGCATGGATTACAAACAATACAAACACCAAGTCTTGGAATCCAACACTGAATATTATATTGTGTATCCCATCACATCAAACAGTGAGAAAAATATTCTTGCTTCATAAAACAGGAAACCAATGGCAAAAATAAAGAGCTGGAGAAAGCACAACCCTGGATCTGTGCAGGAGATGTTCCTCCTTCCTCTTCACCATCATTCTTTGCACACAAAGTTCAATGAACAAAAAGCTTTGCACTGCTGCAAAAATGACTCTGCTATAGATTTTTACAACCATCTGAGACACTTATTTTAGAAACTCTCCAAGGTCAGCAGCAATCTCCATTTTCCCATTTGTTCCCCAAAAGCTGTGCATGGTATTGGCAATAGATACATATATATTACTGAGTATCTATAAATATAAAAATTATTTGTTTCTGTTTTGAAATCATCTTTCATATGCAGTTTGTGCTCGATTTCAATAAGCACCTAATTAAGATAGATTTTTTTCCTCCAGTGCTCTTGCAAATTCTATTTATTTAGCTGCTTCACACACTGCAGGCTATCAAAACTGCAAGTTCAGCAGAAAGAAATTTTCAGGCAAAAGGGGTGAAAGGGGGACCAAGACAAATGATAAATTTGAGTTCAAATGAAGCAAGAATTCTGATGGTATTTAAAGATTCCATCTTTAGGTGCGGGTGTTTGGCACTTTGGGGATATGGTGGACATGGTGGTGCTGGTTGAAGGTTGGGCTTGATGATCTTGGAGGTTTTTCCCAACAAGAATGATTTTTTGTGATTCTGTGATCCCATTCCCACCTTTCATTCGCCATTCCATCAACCTGGTGTTAAATTGATTCTGGATATCCCACCAAAGGGTTTCAAAACAAAACCACTCCTTATTTCTCTCTTTATTCACTCATTTAGACCCTCAGTGGACTTTTCCCCTCGCTTCCCACTGGAAAATAGGGGGAAGAAACAGCAAAACCAATAATGTGGACAACAGGATGTGCAAATCTCCAATAAGCTTGGCTAAAAAAACCTCCAAGACCTGAATCTTGGATTTATGATGTTCTGGAATTGGCTTTTCTAATTTAGTTTTGGAATAGAGTTTGGGAGACTTTGTGCTTGCAACACTGAATATTTGCATATAGCAAGCATGAGTCAGAAAAAGAAAAAAATTGTTACTGATATTCAGCACATTGTTGTCCTCGTGCACAAAACCAGAAATTCCACTAAATGTAGCTAGAATTTTCAGAACTTCCAGACCCTCTGAACTAATAATATTTTTGCTGTTTTATAGCACCCAGTCTATTTTTTTCCCATCATTTAAACATAGAAAGAAAATGTCTTACTTCCTTATTTAGCAGACTTGGAAAACCATTATCAATCATCAAAAATATGTATTAGACACATTTATTCCCCTGACAAATTTATGCCAGAAAACTGATAGACTTATTATAGAACCTCTTCCCACAACAACAAAAAAAAATAATCCATAGTTTCATGTGATTCACTCTCAGTCTTACAATTTGGGAAACAAAATCTTTATCCAACACCACAGCCCTTGGAACAATATCTGAGAAAAAAAAATCTTTTCTCTGCTAAGTTCCCATATTGAAAATATCATAAAGGTATTATCATCCACTATGACTATCTGAAACTCTAAAAAAGTAACTGTATTAAATGGATTTTTTTAATCCCCGTATGTTCCAGTAATCAGTAAAGCAGATTTAAATCTGCTTTTTTCTATCACTATTAGGAGAGGAGAAGAGCCATAAAGCCCATATTTTAAGGATGTAATTATTACAAAACTTTCACTGTGGTTTTGGTTTTGGTTTTTTTGTTTTTTTGTTGTTTTTTTTTTTCCCATCTCTGCTGATCAGGATTTGTAATAATACACTTATTGTAGCTGATGTTGGGAATCCATCCTTTGTAATACTTCTTGACATAATTGCAGCTTTTGACACACTCAATCGTGGGATCCTTCTAAACCATCTTGAAAAATATGTTGGTCTTTCAGGTTCGGTTATTCAGCAGCTCAAATCTTATTATAACCATCGACTACAGTTTGTTAATATAATTTCTCCCCATTCCTCCTCTTACATTGTCATCTGGACTCATCTGTTACAATGTCATCTGCAGTCCCACAGGGAGCTGCTCCTGGTTCCGTGTGCTCCTTTATCTACCTGCTGCCTCCAGGAGCCACAAACTCCAGCTACAGGGACGTGCTGACACCCAGCACTTTAATTTTCCAAGCCTTCTGCCTGTTTATTTGGTCAATATTCTAATGCTCCTCCCTCCTGCTCAGCTACTTAGATGAGCCCCAGTTAAAAAAAAATAAAATAAAAAAAATGTTTTTAAACATTTTGAAATTATACCCCAGACAGAGAGAGGCAAAACAAGTTTTTGATTACGTGCCTTCCCCACAGCCAGGTGATTCATATTATTGTGCTTCTCAAATCCAGAACTGCTTCATTTATTTATAAATTTCCACATATTTGAGCATGTAAAAATGCCCAACAATGCCGTAAAACCTCAACTAGAAGCTATAAAAAAGGCACGAAGGAGAGAAAAGGAGAAAAGCCAAGCGAAAGGAAAATTCAGGTTGGAGCTGCACCCAAATTCCAGCGGCCAGATTTCTATTTATGACACCACCTCTGTACGATGGCACAAAAATCAGGTTTAATGGATAATATTACCTCACATTCCCCATGAAAACCAACCAGGAGCTGCTTTTTTGTAAACATTGGGGACCTGCAGCTCCTGCAGGGTTTGGTGGGCTACACCAAACATCTGGAGCTTCAAAAACCCAACCCAACTCTTGTTAACATGGACACTTCTCCTTGCTCCTTGCAGTAAAAAATTAGCTGGAAAAAGAAATATCCTAGGGAGTAAGAAAGAGAAGTAGCTGTCTCTTTTCCACCTGCAAATGGGCAATTTCTGATTTTCAGGGAGGGATATTGTTGCAGTGTTGTACTGAATCCTTTTTCTGTTCTTCCATACTTAGCTGGTGTTCTCAAATTGTCCTGGTTAAGTGAATCTCCCAGTCTGGAGAAAGCAGCTGGCTGGGAATGTCAATATCAAATGCCTTCTTCCTTAAATAAATCTTTTTCTACTTCCAGATCTCTGGAAAATAATAACAAAATATAACAAAACAAACTGAAACAGAACAAAGTAAACCAAAACAAATGAAACCAAAACAAACAAAACCGAACCAAACTAAAACAAACAAAACCAAACCAAACCAAACAAAAAAGAACCAAACAAAACAAAACCAAATCAAACCAAAACAAACAAAATCAAACCAAACCAAACTAAAACAAACCCAAGTGAAGGAATTTTAGTGATTTCTTTAGGCAGCTGCTGTCCATTTCTTCTTTTTTCCATCACCTTTTTGAGAAACATTTGACCACAAATGTCCTTTAACCCTCTCAAAATCATGACCTGAGTTATTTAATTCATCCACGACCCTGCTTGCCCAGAGCAGCTGTGGCTGCCCCTGGATCCCTGGCAGTGCCCCAGGCCAGGTTGGACATTGGGGCTGGAGCAGCCTGGGACAGTGGGAGGTGTCCCTGCCATGGCAGGGGTGGCACTGGGTGATCCTTAAGGTCCCTTCCCACCCAAACATTTCCATGATCCATCCTCACTCCATGGAACAGCTGCTTCTGAACCCCGACAAATTTGTAAAACCTGTTTTGCTGAAATTAGTCTTCTGTCAGCTTTATTTTGTTGTTACAAATAATTCCATTTTTCACAGTTTAATGATTCCATTTCGTTCCTGCTCTCCTCTGCTGTGTACAAATTCAGTGGCACTCCTGGGAAGAGAAACTTCTGGATTTGTTTTTTTCATATGTATGCTTATAAATCAAGCAGTTTAAAAGTAATATCTAAATAAAAAAGAGATCATAGACTCATGGAATGGTTTGGGTGGGAAGGGGCATAAAACCCATCCAGTGCCACCCCTGCCATGGCAGGGACACGTCCCACTGTCCCAGGGTGCTCCAAGCCCCAGTGTCCAACCTGGCCTTGAAAATAAACATTGGGGCAGGAGAGAAAGGAAAGGAAGAAAAAAGCTGTATTATTTTAAAGTTATTTCCTTTTGTATCAACAAATATGAATTATCACTCTTGATTTCAAGCTCCCCAATTATCACCAGGTTTTGGAAGTTTCTTGATAGAGCAAGGCCTTTAATAATAAGTAAGGTTTTTGCATTCCATGTGGATAAAATACTGATAGGTGCAATTATTTTGTTTGACCATAATGTAGTAAGGAAGGTTAAAAAATCAACCTTCTCCAAACTGCATTTTAATTTTTTTTCCTGTTGATAGTGTTGGTTCTGTCACAAGTCAACCCTAAAGCAAATTAAAAAATTAATGGATCAGGCATGAGAATAATTATGGTGGAAAAGGCCTGAACGGTGCCTTTTCCAAACAGACCAAAAAAGATTGATGCAGAAATGACCCAAGTGGGCCCTACGAGCTTATTCAATAAGGGTCCACTCAAATTCCATCTGTGAACATTTGGTCGGCCCTTTTATGGCGATGAGGCCATTCCTCCAAGTCCATATTAATTTTTGTGCACATCTGTACACTCACCTAATCCCTACCCACAGGCCACTCCAATTACAATTAAAAGAAGAAGTTTAAAACTGGGTAAATTTTAATCACGATGAGCTCTGTCGGGTTATTTTAAAAAATAAAATCTACGGAAGTTGTTAATTTTTTTTTTTTTTTTAAATTTCCGCTTCATTTCAAGGACAAACTGGTCAGACTGGTGAACCTCCAGTGTTGTCCTCATGGTTCTGATTTTTACTTGGATAAAGAACAATAGGGAGAAGCATCACTGGACTGGCTGAATTCAGCATTCCCGTGCTGAAAGTATTCCGTTGCACAAATCTGGAGTTTACCCTGAGATCAACAAGTAAATTACTGTTTTCAGGCTCTCATTCCGATCCCTGAATGCATACAATCAGCATCATTATTTTAAGCAAACAATTGCCAGGGCTTTAAATAAAAAATGCCGTGTGTGCAGCATTTACATTTTAAGCACAGCATATTAATAGGAAGGGAGAAGAGAAAGATGACAACGAGAAATGTCAGCTGGTTTAATCATACTTAATATGAAAAGACTGCTATAACTTTAAGAATGCAGCTTAGCTGACTTTGGAGCTTAGGTTTTTATTTTTCTGCTTTATAGCATGCTTCAAAACTACTTGGACAAATACAAAACAAGAATTACAGTGCACCATAAGTTATTTTAATATCCTGTAGTGGTGTATACTTCCAATGAAATCCCAAGACTATTATTAAGGTTCTGTGTTTGTGTGAAAATGTCAAGTTGTTTCGAGTGACTACATACTCTAAATTATATATAACTGTTACTTTATAGCTAATAGGCACTAAAATTACTTTAAAACAGAAATGTAAAGTTATATTTTCATCCTTTTTGACAGATAATAAAGCTTATTTATGAGATACATTTTCTCAAGTATTAAAATATATAATGTTTACAAAAACATTAAAAATACCAATACTTGATATTTAAGCAAGAAACAGAGCCATCATGAAGATATTTTCCTGGATGTATCCAGCGTGAAGCCAAAGAGGTGATAATGCAATAATTTCACTCGTGAAAGCCATTTGTTAAACCGGTGAAAAAAATAAAAAAAGGCAGCGCCTCAAAATGAGATTTAGATGCTTTTGCTCTCCCTGCCCGTCATTAAACCGCAGGTATGAAATCCTTGTGTGCATCCTCGAGATGGAATGGCACCTCCCACCCTTTATCTCAAACCCCAGCCACTGGGCCACCTTCTTTAATTGCTTTGTTGTCATGGCCCTGCCCGAGGAGGAGGCTGAAGGGGGGAAAAAAGAAGTTACTCCTTTATTTTTACAAGCGCCACGGAAAGGGACCCGAGCACCAGGAGTGATTTCTCCCCTTGTAAACTCCAGTTAGGATGGAGGATTTATGGAAGGGAAGATTGCTGCCGGCGTGATGTACACTTAAGTGCACACACCACTGCTAACCCGCCAATTACTCAAGGGCTCAAATAAAAAGGCTTCATATGCAAATTGCCCTTGTTTATTCCTCCGGAGCACTTAGTAAATAAAAACACATAAACGTCGGGATCTGTCTTGTGGTGGGAGAGGTGTGAGGGACGCCGGGCGAGGCTCATCCTGGGATGAAGGCAAGGCTCCCAGAAGGTTGGGAGCTAATTGCCAGCCCTCTGCTGTGATTAGGATTGCCTCTTCTGCTGAGGGGCTGCGCCGAAATTTATGCTCCGCAGTTCTGCCGCTCCGCTCCACGATATTATGCCAAAGCATGAACAAAAGAAAATTACCCTGAAGCAATGGAGTGCCACAACGCATTGTCGCTATTAATCTTTTAGTAATGGCAATGCTAATTTGACATGATGCATAGTAATTTATTAATAGAAGTATTTGAAGTCCTAAACTTGAAATATTCTGCGCGGGGAAGGAGGGCTCTGGAAGAGGGTCGGGGGATGCAAAGGATTTCACCTCCAAAGCTTGCCTTGGCTCTGAGCCCCATCAGCAGCAGCTGAAGATGTGCCCTGATGATGTCTGAGTGTTTGGACTCCAGCAGCCCATGGTTGTGTGACCCAAACAGGGCCCAAACGCTGGGCATCAACCTTGGCCAAGCTCCACAACCCAGAGCCAGGAGAGGACGGAAGGATAACGCCTTGGCAGAGGCGATGGTTGCCAGGCGCTGGTCGGCAGGGGATGCTCCTGCATCAACCAGCTGGTGGTTTTCTGGGAGGAGAGGGGGGCAGCTGGGGCGCAGACCCCCGGGCCCCCCGCGCCGAGCCCGCTGCCCAGCCTTGGTCTCGGCAGGAGGGCGCAGCAGGCTGCTCCCGGGCATCGGCGCTCCTACAAACTGTTTGGCCGCGGTTATAAAAGGGCTAATCCGTGTTCACATCGCACGGGCTTTGTTCCTTCTCCCGAGCCATCATTAACTATTAATCGGGGGTGGGTTTTTTTTTCTTCAAAAGGTCTGCTCCATTTGTTGTTTGCTCTCGGAAAGCGGGAGCCCCTTTAGGATGCGGGAGAGCGCTGGGAAGTGTTTGTAAACATTGTAATGATCGTATTAAAAAGTCAATGTGATTAAAAATAAAATTAAAAATAAAAACTACCCAAGCAATAAGGGGAAAAGGAAGGTGTGGGTTTTTTTTTTTTAACATCAGCTGGTCAGAAAACTGCAGAAGAACTCCATGATTTGTTAGGAGAGCAGCACTGGAAAAACTGGGGAAGCCTTAAATTCCGCTTGTCTGATTAATGTCAAGGTTACATTCGATCTACATTGGTAGCACACATGAATTTCATGTCCCCAGACCTTCACAGGAGTCGATGGAACAAGAGCCATTATTTATTGGCAGTAATGGCCACCAGCCAGGCTAGAACCTGGGACAATACATTAATAGCAGCAGGATGTCTTGGGAAAAGGAGGCCATTAATGCAGGTCACCTGCACTGCAGAGTGGAGACCGCATCAGGTGGAAGCCATCAAAAAACTTCTTCTCAAACTGGAAACAAGCAGAATCCAAACCTTGCTGCATCAATTAAGAGAAAATTCTCATTGGTCTTCTGTGGCCTGCCGGTCCCAGCATCCTCCCAGGGTCATTTCACCTTGACCACTCTTGCATTTGGTTTTTTCAAGTTTCTTTTCAGATCCTATACAAAATGATAATCCTTGGTTTGGCCTGTTTGGGAATGGGAGATGTTTTAGTGCATTTTAAAGGAAGATCTTCTGGCAATGTGTTGCTTCTTTCTCATGCTCACAATTCTCTTTCACTGTAAATAACATCATTGAAGTGCATTACTTCAGAATATTAATGATACATCTCCAAAACCAAGGCCAGGATCTTACCCAGCAGATCCAAAACAACTGCTGGAAACTCATTTCCATGTAGAAACCAAAACTCCTGACACCATCAGGAAGGGAGCATCACCCACACCCCAAACTGGGTTGCTCTGTGCATTAGCATCACACGTGGCACTGCCTATTCCCACAGCTAAAGCCAGTGAAAAATTCCCATTTATGTTCTGTCAGATTCTCCACACCCAAGGGGTGGGAGAGGCTCCTGTACTCTAAGCAGAACCACGTTAGCACCACCCTGTTGGGCGATTTATTTGTTTTTTAACAAGTGTGAAATGCCTGTGGATACTTTTTAACTTCAGGCACTGGAAGACTTCATTTATAACCCGACACCTTATTACTTGACTTTCCTAAACTCTCTTTTCCTTTTGTTGTCTCAATTTATCTTATATCACCACTCAAGCTCAACAATGATAAAAAATAAAGGTGTTTTCTTTTGTCATGTAGAAAATGTGATTCATTCGTTGTCTTTAACAGGCCTTCAGACCACCAGACATATGTTCCACGTTTGGCAGCAATAAAAAAACCCCAACAACAGCAGCTAAACAAATATATATATTTGTAAGGATTATAAATCAGCGCAAGTTATTCTGGCACTACTTTATATAAGACATTAGTGGGACTATATTTGAAATATCGCGTGCAATTCCGGTCACTATATTACAGGCAGGACATTGCGGAGATTGGAAAGGCGCGGCGAAGGGCAACCAAAATGATTCAGGATTTGGGAGATGTGAATGATGGAGACAAATTAGCTGGATCCAGGCTGTGTTGCTTAAGGATTGGGTTCTGGGGGATGCTTGGGGGAGGTCCTGCTTGGGCAGCTCTCCGAGGATGTTTCCCCAGCCCTGGAAGCCCCCCAGGACAGCGGGAGAATGGGAGCGCCTGGCACGGCCACGGCTCAACGAGGGATAAGTGGACTCGCAGCTACAAGTTGGCGGGGGTAGTAAATAATTCAGAGGCATGGAAAAAACTGACAGGGAGGAAATTATCCATCCATTCATGTACTGAATTTAAGATTAGAGGAGCTAAAAAAACGCCGCACATAAAGTAGTGCTAAAAGCAAAATATTGCCTTTCAGGAAGGAAAGCGTATTTTTTCCTAACTTTTTTTTCCCCAAGATGGGGGAAATGAAAGGCTCCTTTTTGCACCTGCAAAGAAAAAAAAAATTACTTCTGCTGTGGGGGAAAAAAAAAAAAAAGAGCTGTATACAGGAGTGGAGGGGGATGTGAAGGTGAAAGGGTAAATTCTGTTCATTGCAAGACATGCTGCTGACCTGGAGGTTGTCGGTACAAGCGCGCCACAGGGACACCGTGCCAGGCCTGCACGGATGACCCAGCAAGGAAAACTTCTCCTGAAGAAGAAAAACAGTCAGAAGCAATCCCTTGTTCTCAGCTAACTGAAGGAAAGGCAGTGAATCCCAGGATTAGAATCACTCCACGTATCTTTTGTTTAGGAGCTGGGATAGGTGTCCAAGCAGCAAGGAGAGCTCAGTCCAAATCAAGGAGAGAAGAGAAGGAAAAGTGTTAACACAAAAATATCTGTGGGTTTTGTTATTTACAAGAGAAAAATGTCCCTCACTTCATCCTAAGTACAGTTTATTCACACCACCTGCTCAGGCATAAGGGCCTGAGGAAGTAACAGTTTAATGGAACATGACAGGTGGCTGGAATTCTTCTAAAATATCTTTATTCTGTTTTTATTTAAATAATAAAACAAAAGCATGGAAAATAGGCATGAATGTTTGTTCATAGAATCGCAGAGTCCTAGAATGGTTTGGCAATAAAGGGACCTTAAAGATCACCCAGTGCCACCCCTGCCATGGCAGGGACACCTCCCACTGTCCCAGGCTGCTCCAGCCCCAATGTCCAACCTGGCCTGGGGCACTGCCAGGGATCCAGGGGCAGCCACAGCTGCTCTGAGAATTCCATCCCCACCCTCCAGGGAACAATTCCTGCCCAATCTCCCATCCATCCCTGCCCTCTGGCAGTGGGAGCCATTCCCTGTGTCCTGTCCCTCCATCCCTTGTCCCCAGTCCCTCTCCAGCTCTCCTGGAGCCCCTTCAGGCCCTGCCAGGGGCTCTGAGCTCTCCCTGGAACTTCTCCTCTCCAGCTGAGCACCCCCAGATGTCCCAGCCTGGCTCCAGAGGGGCTCCAGCCCTGGAGCAGCTCCGTGCCCTACTCTGGCCTCTCTCCAGCAGCTCCAGGTCCCTCCTGTGTGCCCAGAGCTGCCTGCAGTGCTCCAGGCTGGAACAGCACAGTGGGACAGAGAGGCAGAATCCCCTCCTCTGATGGGCTGTGCTGCCCCTCCAGCAGAAGGAGGGGTGGGTGAGACCCTCCTGAGGACCAGGACCTGTGCCTGTGAGGCTGCTCCTGCCTGTGGAAGGTCTCATCCCATCCTCCTGGCTGGGCAGCCTGCAGCAGAACCCCTCTGTAATGTCACCTGTCCCTTTTGCTCTGCCACGAGCCCTCAGCCTGGAAAAGCACTCAAGGCTCTCGTTAATTAAGCACATTTCTATGCAGTTTCTGACACCTGACAGAGTACAAAGTGTTCCCATCCACCCTACACGGGGCAATCTCGGCTCCCTGCTCGTGGAGTCAGATATCACCGAGGCTAAATCAATCCTGTGACTGATGTGAGGCAGAGGCTTTAGACATTTAAGTATAATATCTGACTTGTGAGGGGATAAATATTCCACGTCTCGCTCCTGTGCACTACTCAAAATGCAGAAAAGAGAGCTCCGTGTGCTGGGAAATGGGAGGCAGGAGCCTGAGAAAAGAAAATGACTTTAAGGAGACGAGAGTGTGACCTCAGTGTTGGCCAGTTCAGGTAATTTTCACCCTCCAGCAGGACTGTGCCATGTCAGAGGCCAAATTACAACCCATCTGGTCAGTGAGACTTGAAGCTCAGGAGATTTTGTGAAGAACAGAGAGCTCCAAGAGCTCTATATATCTGTCAAGGGCTAAATTACGTTATGGATGAGAATGGACTTCAGTTTGGGACAGTTCAGAGATCTTTAAGTGAAATTTTCCTACCTAGGCAACACCTGCTCAGCTCCAATCCTTTGGAGAAAACTACAGCTACAATTTTGAAGGCAAACAAATCCCATTTTTAAATACTACTTTATTTCCCACCTTTTTTTGTTGTTGTTGTTTTGTTCTTCATGTACGACAAGCTAAATCCATCACCTCAGCCACAGTCACTTTAAAACTTTGTGTGTAAGACATCATTTATTTTCTTTACAGGGAATTTTTCAGGAAGATGGATAAGGAATATTCATACCAACATTAACAGGAGCCAATACCTTAAAAAATAGCCAGAAAAGTGCATGACTGGGCCCAGAAACTCTTGAAGTATTTAATATACTCCAGGGATGGATGATCCTACTAGGATAAAAATGTTTCCTTCTCAAAACCTGAACCAGGAAGCTGCATGGGATTTTTTTTTCCTCCAAGATCTTTCATCCCATGGCTCACGTGCCTCTAGACCTGTAAGAAACACAAGGAAAGATCCATGATCAGGTAAATGACCACTCCAGGGACTTTCCAGCCTAACTGGAAGCCCATTTAGGAGAAACAAAATGTTCCTACCTCAGCTATCCCAAGCTTTGCTGGTTGTACAACTTCCCAGCTTCCACCAGGAAGCTGATTTGACTTTGATTTCCCTCTTCCAGACTAGAATTCCATAGGCAGAATTACTATGAGACCCTGGAATAGCTTAAACAAACCCAGCGCAATGTAAAAGCAAATCAGTAATCTCATGTGATATTTAAAAGCTAAACTATATTTAGGTAATGCTATTTAACTCATGTAATATGACAAATATATTTGAAGAGTATATTTATACTGTAATCCATTGATTTCCACAACAGGGATGAATTAGCCTTGCCTCTCTTAAGCAAATAAAATAAACATTGTGCTCAATCTTTAACTTTCAAGCTAAGCATGTTCCAGCCCCAACATTCCTGTTGCCTGCGCAGCCAAATGGATTTATTCTCTGATGTCATTTTTCTCGTGTCATTTTGGAATTTGATTGCGGCATATTTAAAATGTTGGTTGCAATCATAACAAAGTGCAGCATTTAAAATGCATTCAACACACACATTGTCCTTGCGGGGAACGGTTATTTGTCTCTGTCCTCTGAGGAGGAACATGGTATGATGAGCAAAACCCGGTGTAATAAAGAAGAATGATGTGGAAAACCCCACAGAAAGAATGGCTCTTTATTTCTTAAATTAAATATGTTTGGGGGTGTTAAATATCTTATCGGATACAGTTGGAACAAAACTGTTAGACAAATAAAGTCGTGCTTGCTATTCCATCCAACGTACTGAACAAATACAGGAAAACCTTCCCATATGAATAATTGATAAAGGATTAAAACTGTTAAAAGCATATATTTTCCATGCACCAAGGGTATTTGTCTAATAGGTTTCCACTGTGATAAGCAAAGTACATCTCCTGCTTCATAATTTCAAGATAGTTTTCAATATTAAGTGAAGATTTTTTTTCTTTTTTTTCTGTTCTTTGCAACATGAGTCATCCAGGTTCACTCTGCTCGAGGTAAAAGCAGAGGGAGAAATGAGCCATGGCTTTGGGAAGGGTGGCAAAGACAAGAAAGGGAAAACACCCGTTGAGGAACAGACGCTGAGGGAGCACTGGGACTCTGCAAATTACCCAGCACAGCTCTCAGCCCTGGCTACTTGAATATTGTTCTTTGATAAAGCCAAAAAGTTGCACATTTTATCCTAAAACAGTCATAAATTTAGTCCAATTTGATAGAAAGAAAATAAGTCTGTGAAGGAAACACAGAGAATCACAGAGTAGTTGAGGTTGGAAAAGCCCCTCTAACACCAAATCCAAACATTCCCCAGCACTTCCAAGGCTCACTCATATCCCAAAGTTCCACATCTGCAAGGCTTTTAAACCCCTCCAGGGATGGTGACTCCACTGTTCCCCTGGGAAACCCATGCCAGTGCTGGACAATCCTTTCCATGAAGAAATTTTCCAAATATCCAACCTAAACCTCCTGTGGTGCTGAAGTCAGGAGACAGCTGGCTGCTCTTCCACTGCAGATCATGCCTCACTGCAGCTCCTCTTCCTTACTGAAATCATACATGGGAAATACTCCCCTGGCCCCACACTCCACTGGATTTTATTCCTCTATATCCAAAATTACTGTCTTTGTAGTAAAGCTTGGTTTTATTCTTTCGGTACCAAAACAGAAGTGGTTGTGCTGGTCTCATAAGGCAGAAATAGATATTTTCCCATAACCAGGCTTGGATATCACTTTAAAACAGACAAGCAGAAAATCCTGGAGTGCCTGCTGTGATTAACAAGATACTGCTCTGAATTTTGGGTTCACAGCTGACAGTAAAGGGGGATCACAATGATGCTGTTGTCATGTTTAGTGGGTGAGGGTTGAGTTTGGGTGATTTGACCATGAGAGGAGAACCAAAGGTCACAACTGGACCTCAGGGATTTCACTGGGCAGCCCTTCAGCTGTCCCAGTGCTTAAACAATTTCTGGGTCACCATTCCTGTGGCCATGGCTTTGGCTACAACCTCTTTACTATTCCAACAAGCCTGGGTGGAGCACCCAGGCAAAGCCAGCACTGATGATAACAGCAGATTTGTTTCAGGAGCCCACAGAAGCCTTTTTTTTTTTTTCCCTCAGACTGCCATCAATTCCATAAAAAAAGAATTCAGATGGACTGGGAACGTGCAGGGCATTTTGAAAAGCAAATGAACAAAAATGTTTGGTGATCCTCCCTCCAGCTTGTGCTGCTCAGGAAGTTTCAAATTCGTGGGGAAAATCACTTGTGAGTCAACTTTAATTGCTCCTCCCTATAAAAAGGGGTTAGTGAAAAATTGTTGTGGACTTTTGGACTAGAGAAACGTTGAAGTGAGGGGTAGCCTGGAGCTGGAAGCTCTGAGGACACCGGCCTCCCACATTCCAGGCTGGGGAGCAGCAGTAAGTGCCCCCATCTGATTTTAGCTGCACTGACAAACTCCACGTGGGAACGCCTGTGGAGAGCCCAGCTTAAAGGGCAGAGCTCAGGATAGAGGCAATTGGGGTTGGATTTGATGATCTTGGAGATCTTTTCCAACCTTAATGATCCTCTAAGGATTCCAATTCTGCAAAGCCTTTGGGGCCAGCTTTGCTGATTTCCTCCAAGCCCCTTCTCACCCCCACCAAGGGGAGTTCCACAGCTCCAACCAGGAGCAGCTCCAACACCCAAAATCTGCTGGAATCACCTCAAAACTTGGGGAACAAATAAAATGTGCAATGCCCCTTTAAAAATTCCTAACTTACTTTCCAACACCTCACATCTGCTGGAAGCACCTCAAAACTTGGCAGTGCCCCTTTAAAAAATCCTAACTTGCCTTCCAACACACACACACACACAAAAAAAAGAAAAGTAACACAGGAGCCTTCAACTCTGAGCCTGTTTGTTGTGCACGAGTCATCCCACACTCCGAAAAGAGCTAATTGTTTTAGCATCCTTTGCTTTCAAAGCCAGCAACTAAATGCAGAAAAGTGGGGCCTCCCCGAGGGACTGCCTCCTCCCTGTGATGCACATCGCCTGCAGCTAACATGCAAGTAGGACAGACACAGAACTCGAAAATCCTCCACCCGACAGACGACTCCACCAAAGACAAAGAGAAAATGTTGTTTGGCATGCAAAATCCGGCTCCTCATCCCCTGCACCTCTTCCTGAGCAAAACAGAAAATGATTTGTAAAATGGAGCTCGTAACAGACCTGAGAGGGCACGAATATGGTTGGGTCAAAAACTGGATGACCTCAAGCACTGGGTATTTCAAATGCCAAGGAAAAGTGAGGCGCTGGAGGTGTGACTCAGCCTGGGGGGTTCTGTTGGGCTTTCTGTTCGCCTTTCACCCAAATTTATCAAATTTGTTGGGCAGAGTTTGTCTGTCCACAGCAGCAGAGCTCATTTCCTCCCCAGCCTGGCATTACATAACCACTCACTACAGGGAAGGCTTTTAAAAAAGCAGGGGGAAAGAGGAAAAGAAAGAAAATAAAAATCCCTAGTACAAAATATATGCAGAATTTGTTTTCCAATGAAGGTCTAATAGGGCTACCTCTTAAGTCTGGATATGTAAAAAATTGCCCTTTTCACAGCTGATAAAATACAAATTAATCCTTAGAGGATTTAATATGTGCCTATTTATTACTTTCAAGTATGAAAGTACTGCTGCAATTAATATAGCCAGCACTCCTGTATGCGCTGCTCCGTGGCATTGTCTTTGAAACAAGAAATATATGCAAAGCTTTTATACACAGATATGTACGGAAACACACACGCTCTCACAAAAATGAATATATTTCCCCTTAAAATCTGCAAAAGCAAGTGTTGATGCTGTGCTTTTTCAAAAGCTAAACATCCAGCGTGCCTCTCTTGTTCCACTGCTGGAGCCCACGTGAACTCCAAAGCTTTAAATTAAGGTGTCTTATGGGTTTATTCAGAGGCGTGTAAACATTTTAAAAATAAAGAAATGTTTTTCTCTGTCTTCGCAGATTAATGTTTGTTTAACCTCCAATCTTTTATTTTTTTGTTATTTTTATTTTTCTTTTTTCTAAGTGTTGCTCCATTAATTTCCTTGTCTTTCCAAAATTAACTCTTGGCCTGCCAACCCCAAATTCCCAGTCAAACCACTTGTGCCTGTCTTCAGACAGCGGAGTTGTCATTTTAGACTCAATTCGCTGAAAAAAATATTCTTTACTTGCCAACTCCTATGCACATATATTTATTTTTTCCATCTATTTAGCATATATTGGCCAGGAGACAAGTTTCTGGTACTTTGCACACTTTAAACATTGCTGACTTTGAAGTGAAAGTGAAAGGGATCCCTATTATAATGATTATTTTTTGGGGGGAAATATTCAGGAATTGTTATTACTCGTGCAGATATGTAGGATATGTATGCATGTGCATGCTTGTCACTCTCATATATATAAATATATGTGTGTGTGTGTACACATATGGATTTAAATAATAATAATAATAATAACCTCCAGGTCATTCCTTTATATGCCACAGCTTCAAAAATTTTTTGGCGGAGAGGGAGAAATGAAAATGATTCCATTTTTATCCTTCAGTAATGAATCCCCCAAATTACCATAAGCCTTGTTCTTTAAGTTCAGGCTAATGAGTCCCATTTTATTCATATTTTTTGAACGGTTTTGACTTTGTGTTTGATAGTCTCCCTTTGTTTATTCATCACCAAAGTCTATATAATTTCCTGCGTTGCCCCCACGTTTATTTACAATCTCTCCAGCAATATTTATTTAGGGTAAAAGACCACCTTGGCAGGAGAGGAGGAGAGCAGCTCTCCTGCATTCCGCTGCCTCTCCCGTCCCATCTCAGCCCATGGAGCTCTTTTGACAGACAGCATGAAAAAAAATCTGCATAAGGAAAAGTAACTGACAGCTGGGGTCAGACTCTCTCTGTTTAATGACACTGCCAGTTACACATTTTGAATTGTTTAAATATGAGTCTACAGCTTCAACGATCATCATCTCACTGGTTCCACTTTTCATACCCAACAGCCAGGAAAGTGACACGTAATTACACACTTACTGATGGTATCGCCGGGGCCGATAATTAAAACTGCCACGGGAGGATTGCTATTGCGAGGCTACAGCTGGGATGTTGTCAAGAGGTAGAAACTCCAGCAGCTCTCGACGCTATCTTCTTACAGGTGGACCACGGCGAAGGAATAGAAAGGCCTCAGCACATCATTCACAATGTCTCGCACAAATGAAGAAAATCTATTAACAATCCTATAAGTGAAATACAAACACGCTGACCCAAGGGTTAAACTGTCTGCGTGGACGCCGCCGTGCTGCATTGTTCTTTTTTTTTTTTTTTTTCCCGTTTTCAGATGTGTTTACAGGAAAAAAAAAAACCAAATCCAAGCCCTGCTGGGATATTTTGCCACCTTTGGTAGCACAAAGGGATGTTGGGTGGGTGGCACAGGATTGAGCCCTGTTTGTTTCTGATGAGTAACTGGACTCAGGGACGAGGCGTGAACGAGCTGCCAAAGATAAACTTGGGAAAAAACGTGGAAAGAGCTCATTTGGCACAGCAGATCCCATTAAATAGAGGTTTGTATCCTGCCTGGGCAAAAACAGAGCAGAGGAATGGTGGGCCAGCAAGGCAGAACTGGAGAAATCAGCACAGCCAAGGGAATGGAGCACCCAATGGACAGCCCAAATGTGGGCAAGGTTTGCCATTGGGTCTTGATAAACCACCCCTCATTTTCCTCTGTTTCTCCTGTGGTGAATAGAGAATAAAATACGAGCAAATGATGAGGGATTTACCCTCTGCATCGTACCTGCTGGTGGTTTTATTTCAGATTTTCCCAGCACACTCACGAAGCGTTATGGAAGGTCAGAGGAGGAATGCAGGTGACAGCCTGACCTTGCAGGGCTGGGAGCCACTGCCAGCACCAGCCCCTCTGGCACTTTGCTGGTGTCAGGCCCCTCACACACAGCCATGGACAGTTGGGAGTCACTGGGACCTTGGCTTGGAGCCATGCTGGGTTGAGGTGAAGCGTTTTGGCACAGGAACAGCTCCACGTTTGCAGGTTTGATCCCCAGCCGCTGAACTCAGCCATCTCCTGGGCTTCAGCTGGGCTGTGGCCAAGGTAGCCTCATCTCCAGGCTTCCCACTCAGCCCCTCTGGCTCCACCTGCCATCCTCAGGCAGCTCCTTGGTGCTCCTGTGGCCACAGGAACTCTCCTGGCACTCTGTTCCTGGCCAGTGTCCCCTCTCTGCCTGATGAAATGTCCCCAGCAATCCCAGAAGCAATAACAAGGATGTGCATCCCCAGGCAGCCAGGACAAGCCTCTCCCAGCTGGCCAAGATGAATTTACAGAGAAAGCCTGGAAGAGGAGGCAGAGAGTCCAAAGGGTGAGTCCTCAAACACCAGAGGAGTCAGGTGGGAAAGAATCCCAGAATCCCTGAGGCTGGAAAAGACCTTTGAGATCATCAAACCCAGTTGTGTCCCATCCCCACCTTGTCCCCATCCCAGAGCCCTGAGTGCCACCTCCAGCCCTTCCTGGGACACCTCCAGGGATGGGCACTCCAAACCCCCCTGGGCAGCCCCTTCCAAAGCCTGACACTCCTTGCCATGATGGAATTCCTCCTGATGTCCAGCCTCAAGCTCCCCTGGTGCAGCCTGAGGCTGTTTCCTCTCATCCTGTTTGGCTTCTTCCTCTTCTTTCCCTCTCTGCAACTATTTCTGCACAGAAATTCCACATTCTCCTACTGCAGAGTGTTGCATAATAAAAAGGGAAAAAAAAAAATGAAACCCAAACAACTTCTGCTTCTGAATTGCTGCTAAATTATCACTTTATTTTCTTCTTTTTATGCCAGTCCTGAAGGTCTTCTCCTCATCCCAATGTGCCAATCCTATTGCCTGCATCTAAATGGTGTTTCTTGACTCTTGCTGTGCTCAAGAGTGCTTAAAATCTAGGAGTCCTTTGCCCTGGAATTATCTAATTCTTAAATAAAGTACACAGTCTTTCTAAGACTTTAGAAATTAGGATCTTGAAAATACTCCTTTATTTTCCCCAAGCTGATTTATTTTTTAAGCATCAGCCTTGTATATTTAATTTTGGGAACTTATAAAATATTTCTACTGGAACTGGGAATTTCTAAGTTTCAGGCCACTTTGGGTATTTTGGAAAATTAGATTAGTAAAGAACCTTGAACAATTTAAGTGCTATAAAACATATTTAACCAGAAATTATGACAGAACTAAGCCCAGTTCTCTGTGATTTGAGTATTTGCAGTGAAATAGACACACAAGTCCAGCTGTTATTAATGTTGAGTGCTGCAAAATACTGAAATCAACATTAATTTTTTTTTCTTGACATTGTCCCTCTGTTTCTGAATTTCAGTTTCTTCCTTAATGCTCAGTAAATTATTATTATAAAGTATTAAAATTATTTTAAGCAATATGTATTACCTTCCTTCATTGAAAGCTCACATCTTTGATAAACAAAAATATAATTATGAATGATAACTTTTAAGGATTTCTCAATGCCATGGAAAAGGCAAGACCCTTAAACAACCAGACAAGCAGCAGTCAAATCATCTGTAATTGAATATATTTATATTTACTTACAACACTTCTTTTTTCTTGGAAATTTAACACCTGAAACTCAATCCTGTTGAGATGAAAGGATGATTTACAACCACCTTAAGCAGCAGCCTCATTTCACTCTGCAGCACCTTCCCTAACACAACAAAGTTGCACTTTCCTGCTACAGAAGTCTTCAGGTTTGGGTTTGTTTTTTTTATTTCAAACAAATATTTGACAGCCAACCTGTGCTGGCTGCAGATAAATGTTATTCTGCAGGGTAAATGTTATTCTGTGGGATAAATGAGGCAGATTTCCCACTCTCCAAGGACAGGGAGGCACCTGGATGATTTCACGCACGCAGGTAACAGGTAAGGGTGAAATGTTGGAACAAAGTGAATGTGGATCCTGAATAAACCCATGGATCACCAAAACTTGCACAGCCCCACCAAGTGTTTCAGCATCCTCACCTGCCCCAAAGGAAACCATCAAACCTTGGTTTTATAGGATTGTGGAATTCCAGGATGGTTTGGGTTGGAAGGACCTTAAAACCCATCCCATTTCACTGCCCCACATTCCACTGGGCCAGGTCGCTCCAAACCCTGTCCAACCTGCCCTGATGTGGCAGCCACACCTTTAGAGGGAGGAATTTCTTCTCAGCATCCCATCCAACCCTGTCCTTGGCAATCTGAGGCCATTCCCTCCAGTCCTGGCACTCCATGCCCAAAACCACCCTGAGCTTTCAAAGGAGCAGGATTTCATCTACAAAAATTCCAGGCTGCTTGCTCTGCATATGGAAAAATGTTGTCAGCTCCAGGACCTTATCCTGGAGAATAAGAAGATGGTTGCTCTGGATGGCACCAGAGCACTCCTGGAAGAGGTAAAATCAAACACCACCACCCCTGTTCCTCATCACTGCCACTTCACAGGCTGCACCTAAAAAATGACACTGAGGAAACAGCTCAGATTGAGTTTCCCGGTCTGGAATGCACCTAATTCGCACCAGGAGGAGGAATGACAGTGGTGACTCATTTTGTGTGAGGTACCAGTGCATCTGCAGAGGTGGCACCACGCAAACACGACAAGGGACAGGCACAGCCACTTCAGCACCACTGCCTGGGCTGCCACAAAGAAGTCTGGGAAGAGCCTAAATCACTGCAGGAGGAAGGGAGAGAAGGGAAGGGAGGCGAGGGAAAAAGGGAAGAAAAAAGTACTAATCAGCTGTGGGTAGAGTCTGTGATAATTAATGATTAACTCTGATAAACAAGATTTGAAAAAAATACTATTAAGGTTTTTAATTGCAAATTTTAAGATAGCGGCAGCGAAACCATTCCAAACGGATATTTTACAGGACTCCTGAGCAGTGAAATGTGAAAACTGAAAGAAATGCAATTGTTGGAAACAAAATAGAGCAAAGACAGATGAGAAAATAATAATTTTGGAGGAATGAGAAATATGTGGAAAAAGGGGATACTCTGCATGGACAGAGATGTCATGGAAAGGTCAGGATTTCACCAGAGCAAACCAACACAGCCCTGCTGGAATGCTGCTGCCTTGGAGCAAAGCCACTTTATAGATCCTGATGAACCCAGCCTAAACTTCACTCAGATTTGATTCTTGAGCCCTGACACACAAATTCAATAATCTCCACAATTTCTGGGTGAAGTAGGCACACTGCACTAAAAAAAGCCAACTTTTATTCCAGTTGTGTAGTTTAAATGGCATTGTGTGATCTCAAAAGGTGAAAAATTTAGATTTAAGATTTTAGTGTATAGGAGTATATGAAGCAAAATGGAGGATTTTATGCATTGTCTAAAACCTTCTTCTTCTTCTTCTTCTTCTTCTTCTTCTTCTTCTTCTTCTTCTTCTTCTTCTTCTTCTTCATTGTTCTTCACCTTCTTCTACCTTCTTCTTCCTGGGTTTGGGTGGTTTTCTGTAATTGGTAAGTAAAGCCCACATTGTGAACTTCAAGTAGTCAGTTATTGGGTTTAAAGTAAAAGTAATTTAGGTGGCATTTCATAATTGGACATATTGTACTTGAAAAGACCTGGTAGAGATAGAGAGGTGCTCCATTTTACTTCTGTTTTCTGACTTGCACTAGGTTTTCTCACCTCACACTGGGGGACACAACCACAGCCACATCCCACCCTGACACTGAGCTCAGCCTTTCCCAAAAACCCACACAGCTTTCAGGTGCTGCTTCAAATCCATCCCAGAATTCCCACCTGAGTTTGGTGGATGCCCATCCAAGATTATCCTCTGGAAATTCGGTTTTAGAGACAAAACCCAGCATGGGGCCTGTGTAAATAGGTTGATCCCAGGGTGAGCTGGAGGATCTTGGATGGATGTCCCAAGGATTAGGGAGCACCTGCACTTTTGGGAGGGTTTATTTCTGACCCTGTGCAAGAGCTTAAAACTCAGCACGTTTTCTGCTTTCTTAAAACAACAGTTGTTCTCCAGCTTGTCCATGGAGCTCAGAGGATGAGCAATAACAAACACACGCTCACTTTTCAGTCCATAAATATCAGCTCCTTCCCAATCCCTGGCTTAGAGGTGGACCTCAAAACGAGCAGGTAATTCTGCTCTGCTGCCATCTGTGTCATATCCACCACGTGCCAAACCTTGCAGCAGCACGGGAGGATATTTTATTAGCTGATAAGCTGGCCTGCTATTCACTGAGGAAGAAGATTATCAAACAAATTACACTGAGAACCAATAATAGGGGAAAGGTTAATGATTTCTGTAAGCCACCGAATTCACCCGCCCCTGTAGTTTACTAAGAAAATTAGGGTTTCTTCATGCTGAGCTTATGGGAACACTTCACCCATATTTCAACCCTTCTTTCCTCTGAGATCTTTGACATCACTGCTTTCTTGCTGGAGAATTTACATTAAGGACAATTATAAAACAAAAATATACCACCATTCAGGAAAATATACAACTTCTTATCAGAGGGATGTGGATGTTCTTCTTGCCAGTCCACAGACATGGAGATTAAATTTCAGAGAGAGATTTATTTTGTGCTATTGTCCTGTTATTCACCAGAGGATTGTGCAATGCAAGTAATCTGATCAGAATAATGCACAGGGACATATTTCAGAAAACCAATAATTGTGGTAACGTTGAGCTCTGCTAGGTGCCAAAATAAAGTCCAAAATCACTCTCCCTCTTTTCCACAATTCCTTAATCATGGCATCATAATGTGCTGCTCTGTTGTCCATTAAAGCCACAAGCTTGAAGTAATCAATGCTGGACATTTGGAGATTTATTGTAATTTTAGATCTACAGCACTTTTGCTGCCTGAAAAGCAAAATTATAGTTTATAGGTGTGCCATACCTTACATTTTACAGCTTTTACTTCTTTAAGCCGGCTTGGTGTGGGTTTTTCTTCTTGGCTTGAGGTTTTTTTTTTCCTTTCCACCTGAGTGCTGCAGGCTTTTTTATGATGTTAGGAAGCAGTTAAGGCAAACAACAGAAAAAATTACTAAAACTGACTGTATTTAAATTCTGTTTACTTCCTTAACCTTTTGACTTACCTACACAAAAAGTAATCTTTCATAAACAAGTCCCAAACAAAATCATTGCCTATTTTACTTTCCTTAAACCCTTGTGGAATAAGCAGAAATTGTAACAAGATCCTTGTGCCCGTTTTTTATTCCGCTCATATTTGCAATGATTTTATAACTGATGCTTGCTTTGCCTCTCCACATTATCACAATCAGTGCATCCTGGGATTAAAAACCATTTAGGGCCCAACTCTTAAAGAAACTCCCCACACAGCAGTATAATGAACACTGTTCCTTTTTATTGTTGCTGGCTTTATTGATATGCCAAAGGCGCCGCTAAAGCTCAGTTCTCCCTCTAAAAACAAAGGGCTGACCCATTTCCCTTCATGGCTCTGGTACAGACAAAAAAGCTTTGGGGAAGGCAACCCTGAGACCCCACACGGCCAGCGTGGGGCTGGGTCAAATGTTTCACGTGTCTCAAGGCAAATGCTCACGAGTTCTCTTTCATTTTTAAGAACGTGTCGGCACAAATGATCAGGAAATCATAAAAGACTTGGGTTGGAAGGGACCTTTAAATGTCGTCCAGCCCAACCCCTCCGTGATGAGCAGGGACATCTTCCACCAGCCCAGGGTGCTTGGGTTGTTTGAATGAATTCACCATTCCCTGATTGAGGGGCAAGGCAATTAACCACCATCCCTGGGAATCCATCCACAGCCTGACTCCAGGAGAGCTGGTGGCATCCCCCTGCTCCTGCTTCATCCCTGAGGTCCTTTAACTCACCACCATGAAACCATCCAAGTTCAGGGGATCACTTTGTTGTGTTCTAAATTTCAACCACATTCAAAAAACTGCTGAAGGATATTCTGAATAAAAATGGATTCACCAGGTGAATGAGCTTCATCCTTTCTTGCATGTTCATGTGGCCTGGAGACCAAAATGGGGCTCACCTGAGTGGATTCTCTGAAATTGAGTTTCATGGATATGCCAGGATCTGCTCATCATGGAGCACAGCAAAAATTAGTTATATTTTAGTTAATATTTTAGTTAATATTTTAGTTAATATTGTGTAGCCATGCAGCCCCTCACCTCTTACAGCACCTTGCAGCCAAGTGCAGCTCAAACCCATACGAATGAGGATTTTTTAACCGCTGCTGAAATATTAGAATTCCTGTGAAATACAGCACTGATGGCACAGAAAATAAATATGTGAGTCCCTGTTAGGAAAGGAGTGCAGAAAATAAGTCTGATTAATGTATTTTAGACAGGTGAATTATAACTTAGCCCCACTGAAATGTGACCAGACACTATGAAACTCTCGCTGGATCCCATCTGAGAGCACAAATGGTGATGTTTTACATTTCCTGGGAAAGGCAGCACCCCAACAGCAAAGTTTCTGGGAAAATCTGTTACCCAGTGACCAACAAATGCCATTCCCTGCAGAAACTCCCATTTCTGTGGAAGGCCCCACTTCCACACCTCCCCTGGCACAGTGCCAGCTGGTTTTCATGGAAGGAAAAGGTCCCAGCTCAAGTAACCGATCTCCCAAGCCAACAGGAACAGAGCTAAAAACTCTGTAATTGGAGAGCCTAGGAAGAAAAATTCCTCAGTGATTGCCTGTGCAAGCATTGAAACGGGAATGTTGTGTGTCACAAGACAAGGATATCACAAGATCCCAGAAATCTTGAGGTTGGAGGAGACCTCCAGGATCACTGAGTCCCACCTGTGGCTGATCCCGATGTTGTCACCCAGCCCAGAGCACTGAGTGCAGTCATTCCCTGGACATCTCCAGGGATGGGGACTCCACCACCTCCCTGGGCAGCCTATCCCAATCCCTGACCATCCTTTCCATGAAGGAATTCTTCCTGCTGTCCAGGTTGAACCTCTCCTGGTGCTGTTTGGAGCTGTTTCCTCTTGTCCTGTTCCATGATTCCTGGGAGAGGAGGCCGATCCCCACCTCCCCACAATCTCCCATCAGGTAGAATTGATCCAGCTAAAAACCAATTGTCACAGAAGGGATGCAAAAACCTCCAAAAGTGAAGCCATGAGGCCTTTGGTATTCCCAGAGCAACCCACAGGCTGTGATCTCCCACTCCTGCAGGGAGGGGGAATGTGGCCATTGATTTCCAGGAATGCAGGATCAAGACCGTAATGCTCGTAGCAGCCATACACATCAGTGTAAACCTATTTGTAACAGAACCTGAGGGCACATTTCATGCATGGCTGGGAGGAAAACCCACTCACAATGGAGGGCAGGAGCGCTCATGGAGAATTTATACTACAAAAGGAAAAGGAAAAACTTTCCTCTATGCCTCTATGTGAATTCATCAATTTAACTTACACTTAAATGGAAAATCGCTATACAGAGACCATAAAAACGTATTATGTTACCAATTGAATGGTTTACACTGCTGGCAAGCTCAGGGAAAACGTACCTTTTCACTATCCCCAGCCTGAGTGAAGCACATTATGAAGGATCCCATATATATCCTTAACTTTTGTACATGGCAATTCTCCTCGCATGTGCTCTCCTTACCCTAAATCAAGTGAGTGATGAGAAGAAGGATGAGCGCGGGTAGAGAAAGGAGGGAGGTGTAAAGAAAAAGAAAAGCGGGGAAGGAAAATAAAGAGAAAATAAAGTTAGGGGCGAGGAAGAGACAGAAATGGAAAATAGAGCAAGAAAAGGGCAAGGTGTTTCTCAGGAGTCCAGGGTAACAAATGCATCTCAATAAAGGCAGGCTGCTCTAAAAGGAAAACAATTCACACATCTCGCCCTCCTCACGTATATTCTAGTTGCACATGCCAGGAGGAGGGAGGGCAGGAAGAGACCAGAAAACAGGGAAAAGGAGACATGGTGCTGGGCAGTGCCTTGGCTTAGCCAGCTGTTTTCTGCAATAAATCCATTGCTTAGCACTAAATGAGAGAATTTTATACCCATCTCCATTCTCTGACTGCTGCAGACAACAGATGATGGGGCTGGGGGGCTCCTCTGGACCAGAGCTCAGTAAATGCAGTGAGGAGGGACATCCCAAAGTTCTCTTGTCCTGCTGCTTCCCTTACATTTGCAGGGAGGCAGACAAGGAGCTGTCACAGCATGGCCACGAACCTTCAGAGCTCAGTGGGTGGAGATCAGCTGAGACTGGAGCAGCACACAGCAGATCCAACAGTCTAAAACCAGATTTTCCACCCCCAGAACTGCAGATATAAATGGATAGAAAGCATTTCTGGGTGGGCAGGCCCTGGCACAGGGTGCCCAGAGCAGCTGTGGCTGCCCCTGGATCCCTGACAGTGCCCCAGGCCAGGTTGGACATTGGGGCTTGGAGCAGCCTGGGACAGTGGAAGGTGGCACTGGATGAGCTTTAATTTCCCTGCCCACCCAAACCCATTAATGATTCTCTGGTTTTATGCATGGACATACCTCTATGCAGGAGGTTATGAAAATGGAAGTTTCTCAATCTGCTTGGTCATATTTTATTATTTTTATAAGCCAGTGTGCCACATCCCAAAGTTCAGCAGTGGGGACAGGGATGTGCAGCATGGGAGCAAGCCCTGATCCATTTCTCTGCCCCTCCCTGCTCAGTGGGGTCTGGCACAAACAGCACAAACTCAAATTCATGCTAAATCCCCCCAGAATTAAAGTGCTGGTGACACACAGAGTCCCAACCAGACCCCACACTCCGGCAAGTGCAAACCTCAGCACCAAGGAGATTTCCCCATCCCTGTCCCCTTGCTCACCAGTCAGGGGTCTGACCTCTCCAAAGTGTCAGATTTCAGCCCCCTCTAAAATTTTTCACAGCTCAGAAGTGCAAAGGGAGCAATGAAACTCTCACCTTTTAACGCTGAGCTCCCCAACGGGGCTGCTGATCAGGGCAGGGGGTCCTTAGGAGGTTTCCTCCTTCATGGTTCCCCTCCCTCCTCTTCCTCCCTCATTCCCATTTAAATATCCACTAATGCAAAGAACAAACATTCCACCCAACCTAAGCACAGGGAAAAAAAAAAATTAGGCATAGGAGATTTGGAAAGTGTCATTGTGTTCTAAATCCTTTGTGCAAAGTCTGATTGGTCTCTACTCATGAACAACTCAAAAATTACTTTACTTTTTATTTCTCTTCTCGCTTCCTTCCCCCGTAGAGTAGTTTGGTGAGTATTGAACAGCTCTGTCACAGGGATTACTGATGTTAATCAGGACCACACAGCCACATTAAACAGAAGTTTTTGCAGGGACTATCCTAAGGAATATAAATTAACGGTGGAGATTGTTCTGGACTGCTGACTGCAGTGTTGGTTACTTTGTGTTAAGAAAACTGCACAGTGCAAATCCCAGGAGCTCCGAGAATGATGACAGGAATGATCAAAGGAAGGCTGGAAATCTATTTATTAATGAAATATAAAGAGATTGGTAGACAACAATTATACCTTAGAAGGAAGCCCATAAGAGGAGATGTGATGCAGTATAAAAAATACTGATCAGCACAGATGAGGCAGATCAAGAGCTTCAGACTCAAAGCACACAATCAATTAAACGCTGGCAAATTCAAAGCAGATGAAAAGAAATTTTGTGCTGCCCAACCTGAAGCTCAGACAAATGAACGTTGCTGGGATCTGCACGGCAGCAATATTCCAGATATTGATGTATCATAAAGGAGCAGGATCCTTACAAACTCTGGAAGGGGCATTGCACAGCAAAGCCCATCGCCAACACTGTAACCAGAGTAAGATTTAAAGGGAAGATAATTCCCCAAATCCGGTGGTTTTCATGGCAGTGGTGGCCAAGGAAGGACAGGAACAGGGTGAGGTGAGCAGGGTGAGGTGCAGCAGCTCTGATGAAGCATCTCAGACACATTTACTGTGCAATCACAGCCAAGCATTTTATGAAACCCTGACTGTCCCACAACGACGTGCTGAAATCACTTGGAAAAAACCCCATTAATTGTGTTGGGAGCCCCTGCTCATAATGATGACCCACCTGATCTCATTGACCCCAGAAGCGAGGCTGGCGGTAAAAGGATGAGCTGGAAACGGGTTCTGCTCCTCTCAAGCCGCCTGAAGAAGAGCCACATAAAAACGCCGTTAAAATAAACTTTGGTAGACAGAGACCCGGTGTAAACCAAGTGTAAACTCTGAGTGGATTTTTACTACGGACCCATAAACCTCGGAAAATAAAAGTTTGTGGAGGAGGCTGAGCGAGACATCGATCATGGGGACACCGGGTGCTCGTGGGGTCTGCAGGCACCGGCTCTGCCCTGCAAATCTCACCTCCTCTTCCAAAGCTGTGCCTGCAAATGGCATTCCTGAAACTTCCTTACGGCCTCCTCCATCACAAAATTATCTCGGGGCTGGCACCCTTCCAACCCCAGGAATTGCCAGCCAGGCAATTCCTTCCCTCCACTCCTTTTTCCCTCAGGAAAACCTTCACGGAGAAGACTCAGCTTTTGTTGGTTGTGGTACATCGAGATCCCAAAATTGCTCCTAATTGTAACATTTGTAATTACTTCTAGCTTTTAATTTTTATAATGACTCTTCATGGTTCTGTTGACCAGAGGGAAAAATTTAATCCCAAATGTGCCCAACTGTCAAAATTGCCATTACACTTCAGGTAAAAAAAAAAAAAAAAAAGGCTTTTAAGAAGTCATAAAGTTTACTTATTGAAAATTAGAAATGAATATTTATTGTCAGGCTTCCATCGGAGATTGAAACCTTTTATTTAACACTGGCTGGAAGTGTAAATTATTCAAATGTTTACATTTGAATGCTGCTGGACTCTAATGATTCCATTTTCTGCGGTGTGTTAGTGGTGAGATAATGAAAAGCTTCATCAGAGGGTTGAGCAAACATCCAGCTGCAACTTTTCATGGCAATGGGAAAGGTTCCATTCAGGCAGCCCTGCGCCCCTGCAGAAATCCTTGCAGCCTTCCAGCACCTGAAAGGAGCCACAAGGAAGCTGGAAAGGAATTTTCCAAGGGCCTGGAGTGCCAGGAAAAAGGGGAACCCAGAGGGCAGGGTTAGATGGGATATTGGGAAGGAATTCTGAGGGTGGGGAGGCCCTGGCATGGTTTGGCCAGGAAAAGGATGATGCAGACACAAAGGCAAGTGGCACAGTTTGAGTTTGGTTATTTGAAAGGCTGTTTAAGGCCATGAAGGTGTCAAATGGAGAAAGCAGTGAAGTTTGGAACTTTTTTGTGCCCTTTTTTAAAAAATTTTTTATGCAATTATATTTGAGAAGGAACAGAGAAGGTGACTCTATCACTGCTCTTCTCCAGGCAAACTCAGCCTCTCTCCTTGAGAAATCCTCACTCAGAACCAGCCAGCAGAGCAGGATCCAAAGGCAACAAACCCCAGGGAAGGCTGGAGGCCGCCACATCCCTTCTCCAGCTGCCTGTCCCATCCCCACCCCGAGGCCCTGGGGAATGGCCCAGCTCCAGAGCAGCTCAGAGAGGATGAGCTGGGCTGGCTTGGGACACAGGTAATTTTTTCTGCCTTAACCAAGGCTGTTCTGAACTTCAGCCATGGCATTAGGTGGTTAATTTTCCCCCCTCTCCAGGGTTTTCATGGGATATCCTGTTCATGCATCCAGAGCCTACTGTACAGGTGACGGGAGTTTCTTGTATTTAAAGTAAAAACAGCACTCAAGGAGAAAAATGTTTTTTAACCAGTTAAGACAATTTTTTCTACCTCATAAAGAAGCAAAAGGAGGCAAAAGCCCAATTTTTCCACCGTTCCAACCTCAGCTCCAGCCCTCACCTGTGTCACTCCCGTTAGGCACAGTCCAAAGCTCTGCAGCTGCCCCTGTACTTTCTGCCAGTATAATTTTTTTAAATACACAAATATTATACTCCAGGGCATGTTTTGCTGGGCCCACAATACATGCCTCACTTTTATTGTGAGGCACAAGCCCTTCAGTTTCATGTCTTTTGACCTCCCAAGAAATGTATTAATGACCCTATAAAGCTCTCTCTGGCACGTATTCATATTAATACAATATACTCCTTTGTTTTTTTATATTACATAATAAAAGGGAGGGAGAGAGAGGAGGGGGGAAAAAAAGACAGTTGTTTCAATATCCTTCCACCACAGAGCATAGTTCAGTGGGAAAATAAACCAAAAACAGTGATCTGAAGAGGGGTAGCTGATATTAAACCCTATTTTAGGCTTATTTCTATTCTTCCTTATTTCCATTCCTCCTTATTTCCCATTCATCCTTACTTCTCTTGCTTTCAGTTGTGGCTCTGCTCAATCCAAAATCCAGCTGCTGCTTTTGGATGCCTCCTGCTCACTGCTCCTCCAAGGGATGGGCCAGGGGAGCAGTTTTAGGTTACAACTTCTTCCCTTCCCTCCACTTGGGTCTCACTCCCAGGCACCACCTCCCACCAGTTCCTTCCAGCCTGGAGTTGGGGAATGGCTCTGAAGGGTCAGGGTGGAGCAGAGGGAAAGGTCTGAGCCCTCAGTTAGTTCATGATTTGTGCCTTAAAAAAAAGGCAAATACAAAAATAATTGTGGAAGTTACTTCTGCCATGACTTCCTCGAGTTATTTTTTATTCCCAGTGTAATTTAAATGAATTTATTGGAGGTTTGGTTCAACACTTGGGCTGCTCCTCGATCCTGTGAGCACACTGGGAGTAAGTTTGGCTCATTTTGGTGGACATGGGTTTTGTACCCACACACACGGAGCTCTGTACCCACGGACACCCTCCCATGCTCCAACCCTGCTTTTTGACAGGGTGGCTGAAGGAAAATCCCTGTCAAACCTCATCTCCAATATTGCTGTGCCATTCTCTGTCCCTCATCAGAACAGTGGGCACAGACATCTCTCACCCTGTGGCTTTTATCCTTTTTTTCCACCAGAGTTGGGATTAAATTCTCAGACACTATTTCTTGTTCTGACTCAGATGTTTATTAATTCTTATCTATTTTACAGTCTCACAAGCTGTGAGTTCTTCAGCACTTCTGCTAACAAACCAAAAATGGAGCCACATCTCTCTCTCTACAAGGCCTTTTAAGGATAAACTGTCCAATTATGAAATGACACCTAAATTATTTCTACTTTTAACCCAATAACCAATAACTCATGGTCCACAATGTGGATTTTTCCATCCAATTACAAAATACCACCCAGACCCATGAAGAAAAAGGTGAAAATGAGTTGGCCTAAACCCTAAAACCTCTATCTTCCTTTTTATATATATTACTATATTCTAAACCCTTAAACTCTCAGTTTTTCACCCTGTGATCTCACACACTTCTATCCAAACTCCACACCCACAATCCCAGTGCTGTCACTCAATTTTGGATTGAATTTCTCCATGACTTTAGGTCCAATGCAGTGTTTGCTTGGGGGTCAGTGCCTGGCAGCACAGAAATCTGGAATTCTCAGTGCCCAGGGTTCCAACATCACCCCTCACTGGTGGCACAGCAGCAAAACCAGCCATGATTTACATCCAACTGATACCAACAGGGTAAGTTTTAACTGATCTTCCAATTAATCTAAATTCTTGATTAAAAAATCAAATTGCCAACTTGAAGTGAGCACGGCAAAGGCTGTGCCAGATTTTTGAAGCAGATCCCAATGCTCCAAAACCATGAAAACAACCAGAATAATGATTTTTTTTGCTGTTTAAAAGACAAATCAACACAAATTTGGACTTCAGTGTCCTCAGGACTGCTACAACATGGGAAAGAAGGGCAAATCTGGCCTTGCTCCTACTTAACTCTGAGAATTTTTCCTCCTACTTTGAAAGGAAAAACATCACAGTTCATAAAGTGTGGCCTTTTTGTTAACACAGAACTACTTTTTTCCTTCTAACACTTCAAAAAAAACACTTCAAAAGTTAATAGAAGCGATTTAGCCAGCAGCTCTTTTGAAAGGAAGTCTCCACGCTGAACTCCAAATTTTGATAAAGTGGAGAAAGTGTCACCCACAAAATAATAGAAAACACTCCACCAACCTCAAGACCTCTAAGAGAGCATTTTCCAGCATTTTTAACTTCCTAGCAGCATCTTAGCTTTTGTTTATCTTTGATATTTAAGGCAAAATAGATGGGAATATTCATAATTAATAATGAGTAAACCAAGAGTTTAGGCTTTTTATTAATTTTTAAATTTAGAAAATTATTAAAAAACATGAAGCTGAAGTTATTTGGCAGGCGCCTTGCAATGCACATAAATAAATCTCTTTCAGCAAGTCCCCGAGGGTTTTAGGCAAAACTTTGTGAATGCCAAAGAGGAAATCTAAAAACAATTTCTGGCTTGGTAGTTGAGCCAAAAAATGGACATCAGGTCCAAAATACAGTATGAAATATTAGTTTTTGTGCTCAAGAATGAAGTGAGGGATGTTTTCAGCTCAGGACTGTCTAAGGAGCTTCCCAGTGAACCAGAGTAACAAAGATTTTAACCATTAACCATTTAATCATCAGCTAGAGCCTCGCTTTAGGGATTTCACTGCAGTTCTTTGGAGGGAATTGTGGACAACAAGGGCCACTGGGTTTGGGGTTTTCTTTTGTTTTGGTCAGCAAAACATTTTGTCAGAACTTTCCCAGCCAATTTTAATTCAGGTCAACACGCAGGAAGGCATCAGTGGTCTAGAGAGGATTCCCCAGTAGCCTGGGTGGTGTTGACTTCTCCAGAGAGGATATCCAGCTCATCCCACTGGGATCCCAGTGACATCCTTCAGTTCTTTCTCCAACATGAATGAGTCAAATTCCAGGGCAAGCTGAGAGAGCAGTTAGAAAACAGCTCTGTGCTGAATATCCCTCAGAGCATTTGGAAATGGGGGCAGGTTTGGTGAAAATCGGGTTTTAGAAATTGAATTCTGAACCACCTGGGCTATGGATGGTGTCCCTGCCTGTGGAACTGGGTGAGGTTTTAGGTGCCAACCCAACTCAGTCTGTGATTCTGTGACTGTTGTTCCTCATGCTCCAAACAAAGTCACCAGTGTGGAGCTGGGGAAACTCCTGTCATGGCTTGTAGAACTCTGGGGGCTGAAAATTTCAGGTTTTCTGTTCAAAAAGATGCTGACCCTCAAGCAAGGACCAGATTTGACCTGAGGCCATGGAACAGGCTTCCAAAACTGAGTGATGGCACTGGGGTTGTGGGTGTGTAATTTAAACAATATTGTGTGATCTCACAGGGTGAAAAACATAGATTTGAGATTTTAGTATAGAGTAATGTATGGGGCAAGATGGAGGACTTTGGGCATTGTCTAAGTCCTTCTTCTTCCTCTTCTTCTCCACCTTCTTCTCCCTTCTTCACCTTCTTCTTCCTTCTTCTTCACGGGTTTGGGTGTCACCTCGTTATTGGGTAATTAGCGCTTAAATAAACTTAGATAGAGTTAGAGACACTTCCTTTTTCCTTCATTTTCTAACTTGCTACTTAGAGCTCATGGCTCGTGAGTCTGTAAATAGATAAGAAATAACAAACATCCAAACCCAAACACAAAACTATCACTCCTGTGTGTTTTAATCCTGACCTTGGCAGAAAAGAAGTCACTACCATCACAACGGCTGATGTGTTCTTCTACCTCACCCAGGGAACACATCGAGGACACGCAGATCCAAAGCTCCCCCAGGCTCCTCAGTTTACAAACTTATCAACAATTTACAAACTTTGCAGGTAGGGTTATTGTTTAATTTATAAAACAATATTATAAATTTAAATATAAATTTATAAAACATATTTATTAAAAATGCTTGTTCCGTCAGAGAAAACCTTTGTGGGCTTTACAAAAACCTTTGTGGGCTTCACAGCAAATGTGGCACCAAAGATTGTTAGAAAATCCGTGTGAGAGAAAGCTCTCCAAATGAAGTTGTGTTTTTAACCACTGCATTGATCATGGAAAGGTTGGAATCGAGTTCCCAAGAAAATGGTGGAGTCACCATCACTGGGATGCTCAAAATGTCTGTAGCTGTGGCACGTGAGGACAGGGTTTAGAGGTGACCATGGTGGTGGTGCTGGCTGATGGTTGGACCTGATGATCTCAAAGGTCCTGTCCAACCTCAATGATTCTACAATCATCATTTTTAATGAAAATTTGCTGCTTTGTCTCGGTGGCCACTTTTAGTTACAAACAAACCAGAATTGGATCTCTTAACCTGCTGCCACTTGAATTTCCACTCTGCTCCCACCACTGCCCTCCCCTCCAGCCCAGTTATCCCAGCACGGGCACACAGGGGAGCGGGGTGGGGAGCAGAAAGAATACGAGGCAGGGGGATTGCCAGAGTTCCAGGAATCATCTTCTACATAATTTTCACAGGTATCTGATCCAAAAAGCATCCACAATGAGCACAAAACCAGCAAATACCTCGTGGAAAGTCTGCACTTGTGCTGCCATTTCCCCTGATGCAGAAGAGCAGAGGATTCCTGCACACAAATATGAAAACTAATATATTTTGCAGAGCTCCAACTCTCCTCATTCTCCTGGCATGATAAACTATAGTTCTGGAGGGGCAGACTTGCAGGATTCACACACAGACTTCAGCTGTCTGTGAGTATTGGCTGTCTGCAGCATCTGCCCCTGCGAGGAAATTTGCATCTTCAAACAAAACATCAGCAGAATTGACAGATTCTTGTTTAAATAAGGTTTGTTCCCGATTTGAGATTTCTAACTATTGTTATCGACAATACAAATGAGGGTTTATGGAAAGAGGATATATTAGTTCCTTCCTTCCCCTGATTAAAAACATTGTAAGGCTCACTGCAAATCGGGGAGTTGTGATTTTGGAACTCCTGTAGGCACCAGCTCCCTGCACGCTGTTCTTTTATGCATCGTGTCACTTCCAGGCTGCCTTTTGCTGAAAATGAGTACAACAAAATCAAATATGCCACCTAAAAATTCCACTGGAAATATTAAATATTCCTTCATCAGAGCTGGTTTGCAAAGTGAGAGATTCTCGGGGAAAAACTCAGTGTATTCTTGAAAAGGGCTCAGGTTTGTGTTGCCCAGTTTGGATTAAAAATCCTCGCAGGGGTTTCTCTGGTGGCAATGGAAAGTTAAAAACATTTCCTGAGCATCTAAGGCAGGAACCTCCCAGTCTTGCTCTCATCTTCCCACCTCTGGAGTTAAGCCCAAAGTTTAATCAGTGATCCTGATTTGTTCAGTTTGCTGGGATTGGTCAGGGTCATTTCTGACAGGAACCTTGTGGGAGGGTCTAGGAGATAAAAATGAGCCCAGTGACACCCGCATGAGACATTCTCTGCACAGGAAATTTGTCTGACCAAAAAAAGGAGCCACTAATGGGTTTTTTGTTAATGAAAAAAATTCAATCATTTATTGAAGCTGTTGTGAGAAGTCTGTTAATTTATAGAATCACAGAGTCACAGGATGGTTTGGGTTGAAAGGACCTTAAAGCTCATTTTGTCCCAACCCCTGCCATGGGCAGGGACACCTTCCACTAGACCAGGTTGCTCAATTCCCCATCCAGCACTTCCAGGGATGGGGCATCCACAACTTTTCTGTGCAACAAAATTTACTCAACTTAAAGCACTGAGTATCTTACACTGACCTGCAGAAAATTTTGGCTCCATGAGCTCTCTGCTACTGAAAAATCAGTAAAGACTAAAAAGGTCTCTTCAGATTCTTCTTGTCCTGTGGATTTCCATAAATATTTGGGTGGCAAAAGGCCTTTATTTATTTGTTTGTTTATTTATTTATTTATTTATTTTCTCTATGGATACAAGTTCAAAACTTCACTGTGATGCAAGTGGGTACAGTCGGTGCTAAAGACTCTTGGCCAAAATTATCTGCTGCTCTCTCATTTAAGAAATGTGCCCTTCCTTCCATGAAGTCTCTCACAAGTGTTTTTTAAAAAATGAAAAATTATTTTTGTTTTTTTTCCCTTTTGAAAGAAAAAAACCCAACCAAAACAAAAAAACAACCCAGGGAAAAAAAAAATCAAAGCACAGAAAATTACTAGAAAACAACAGAAAACATGTGAAGAAAAGCAACCACCCAAGCAAGAGCTATCCCTGTCAGGAGGTTTTCCATAAATCCTAACTTCTCATCATCTGAAGATTTACTTCTTTAGCAGCAGATGGTGTGACCCTTATGCAATTAGTTAGCTCTGCTCTTAGAGAGATAGCGCTCTTCAAACCCCAGTGTTGTTGCTGACAGAAACATTTTTAAAGCACTATGCAAACAAGACTACTTCCTTTAATTGCAGCATGCAAATAGGATGAAGAAGGATGGAAGGAGGTGAATATTAAGCACTCAGCCCTCCACAGCTCTGAGGTGGAGCCTCCACTTGCTGGGTAATGCAGGAAACAAAGAGTATCTGCTGGAAGTGGATTTATTAGGGAGGAATTGTTCCCTGGCAGGGTGGGCAGGCCCTGGCACAGGTGCCCAGAGCAGCTGTGGCTGCCCCTGGATCCCTGGCAGTGCCCAAGGCCAGGTTGGAGCACCTTGGGACAGTGGGAGGTGTCCCTGCCATGGCAGGGGTGGAATGGGACGAGATTTAACGTCTCTTCCAACCCAAACCAACTCTGGGGTTTTGTGAAAGCAAAGCTCCCAAAGTGTCCCAGTGCAGGAAGCTGAGGGACACCATGGAGCACCAGGAGCTGTGAAGGTGGGGAAGGACCTCGAGGGGAAAGCAGCTGAGCTCACTTGGCTGGTTCAGCTGCAGAAGAGGAGACCGAGGGCAGAGCTCATAGGGACAGCTCCCATCTCTGCTCCCTGGGACAGGGACAGCACCCAGGGAGCAGCTGGAGCTGGGCCAGAGGAGGTTTAGGTTGGATTTAAGGAAAGGTTCTTTCCCCAGAGGGTTCTGGGCACTGCCCAGGCTCCCTAGGGAATGGGCAAGGCCCCCAGAGCTCCAGGAGAGCTTGGACACCCAGGGATGCCCAGGGTGGGATTGTTGGGGTGTCTG
>OU383781.1:61479062-61624062 GCA_910950805.1 Acrocephalus scirpaceus scirpaceus
AGATTCAGGCACGTGGAGGAGAAATGGGATCTGCAAAATAATAACCGTAATAGCGTTCAATATAAATACGATTTTAATGAAATAAAGGTTTCTGTCTTACTTTCCCCACCTTCTCCCAGGGTTTCCCATATTGATAATTATCAGCAGTCACCCTGGGTTCTCCTGCCCAGCCCGACACCCTGGGACAGCAAATCATTTTTAATGGGGAGCAAAAGAGGGAAACTGAGGGCTGGCTGGATTAACTATTTTGCCCAAGGTCACAGGCAAGGTGGATTTATGGGTAGGGACAGAAATTAAACTGGGGCTCCATCGCTTGAACAGCAGCAGATGTGTCACAGGGCTGGAATGCACCCCAAAACCCTGCCAGCACCCCTGCACCCCTCTGGGGCTGGGATTGAGGATTCCCAAGGAATTACAGACAGCAGGGAGAGCTGGTTTGGAGCCAAGCCTGTGAACAAACACTCGCCTCACCAAGGGCCATCCCAGCCACTCCAGCTTTTATAAAGCTTTTTTCAGACCTGAGTTATTTTAAACTCACGCTCTCCTCTGGGCTGAAACACCTGGATTGGGATTCGGCAGGTGCCAGGCATGAGCTAAACAAACATCTTAGCCCCAGCCTGACATATTCCAACAAGCTGAAAGATGGCAGAAACCTGAAATCACCTCTGAGCAGCGAGCAGGATTTATCCTTAAACCCAGCTCAAAATCCCGCCTCACCTGAGCACGGGGCTGAGCATGACATCCTCAGCCACAGCCTGGCAAAGCTGGGAATTTGCCCTCGGATGGGCACAGGTGGCTCAGGACCACCCTGCCTGCTGCCAGTGGCTGAAGAACAGATGAATTTTCCCCTCAAATCTTCCTCACATCGGTGATTTCTTCCCTCATCACACGGCTCAGGCGTGGAGCTGCTCCAGCAGGGGGAAGGTGCCACAGCTCTGCCACGGGCTGGGTCCCTTGTGTCACCATCACCCATGCCAGGACTGACAATTCCCCTCTTTTTAAGGCACATTTTAGGAGAAAGCAGCCAGGTTTGCACAAATTGTGTTTATTGTTGTTGTTACAGGCTGGGTATTCTCTTATTCCCACCCAATGCTACAGATTAACAAAATAACTCAGGCACCACCCATCAATTTCTGATAGTTTGGCACCTATGGTATCTACTACTCCCAATGAAGTATCTGACTGCTCAAGTTTGTAAAAAAATCCTCACAAATATTAACAAAACACTCTGCTAGCTGCCCCCTCACAGGAATTTTTTACCTCTTGACATCCCCACTATTCTGTGTGTTGGTTTGCTTTGGCTGGGTTGTTTTTTGTTTGTTTTTATTTTTTTAAAGCTCAACAAATACATTTACCTTTTTGGGTATAATTTTATCCGAAAACCTAATAAAAAGGCAGTAAAGAAACAAAGTTAGCTATTAGATAACAGTTCTTGCTGCCAAAAGCCATAATCTGACACAGATTGAGCCTGGTACAGTAGTCAATTAATGGCTCAGTGCTCATACAATAATGACCTACTAACCTGACGGTGTGTTGCTCTCACATTTTGCTGTCCCCTGGGATGCCACTGTCACTGTGTTATCTATTGCCTGCTTCCCTATCAAAGAAAATAAGCAGAGCTGAAATGTATGTACGCATCAAGCTCTGTAGTTCATTGCACACCAACCCCAGCAACTGGAGGAACAATAGATTTATAAGTTTATCCTACATTAAACCAAACATGCCTGACTGCACTGTAAATTACTAAATAATAAACCAGGTGGTGTAAGATCCTGACTTGGACAGAATATAAAAATCTATCAACCTGTAAAATACAATAACCATAAACGTGCTATGTAGCTGATGGCTCAGGTAAACCATCCACCTCCAGCAGCAGAGGTTTTGCTGGAGTAAATTGCAACAAAAGGTTTACTAAATTTAGGTCTGGAGCACTTTTTCATTTTAGGCAACACCATCAATAGGGGGAATATAATTGAGCTAAAACCGGTGGCAAATGCGTTTGTTTCGTTTACATTTCTTTGTCTCTAATGGAGCTATTTCATGGTAATGTGCTGTGTTTCCCAGCACATTGCCATGGGCATTTAGTCTGATCTCTAAAGAGAAGATGAACTACTGCAGAAGGGCATCTTTCTTCAGGATTCAAACTTCACATTCAAATGAGCTTGAAGTAGTGCAGGAGGTGCAAAAAGCAGAACGCTGAGAGGTCAGGGCACTCACATCCTTCCAATGGACTAAATCTCAATTTAAAAGAAACCTCCAGCAGTTGTGTTAGTGCAATAAAATATTTTGCACACCGTCGTGCACACCATTAGTCCCACCCCAAACGACATCCCAGATTTTTAATAAGTCCTACCTTTGCTCCCAAAATTAATTGCCACCAACCACAGAAAACATTAGATCAAGGCGCTCAAAAAAACCCGATTCAATAAATCATAACTCCAAAATCCACAATAATAATTAATTCCCTTTTCGGAGCTTTTCAAGAAGCCAAGCAGGTTAAATTTATATGATTTACAAACAGTGTTTACATTCATAGAGAGACAACTAATTGCTGCACGGCTTGACATCATTACAGGGAAATGCTGGGGGATGCAGACAGTTTAATTAGGGGTGGCTTTAAGTTCACAACATGACTGGTACCACAGTGCTTTACTAATGTGCTTCTATAGGATGATCATACACACCACGGCTTTTATTCTTTCCCTACTCTTTGTCTTTACAACAGAAAATAAAGTATTTTTCCCCACACAGGCAAGCTGACACAGTGTATATTTCCCCCTCGGTTTTATTCACTTGCTTTGCAGAGCATAAAGAAATGTTTCTTAACCTAACAAAGTGCATATTCAGTCGCAGATGCGTGTGCCTGGCTGATCCGTGAGCAAACACACACAAATCCCGGGCTCAGCCTCTCCCAGATTCCCCCATTCAAGGCAAACTCCCACTGAAATTCGTGGGGACTCAGCACCCCGCCTTCATTTCCTGGGATTGAGCCTCGTGTGAGCCCACACAATGCAAGTGGGGCTTAAAGCTGCTCCCCCACTTTTGTTTTTGGAGGAAATATGGGAAGTGCCTTGCAGGGAGCACCTGGACTTCAGCAAGGAATGGGCTCAGTGTGCATCTGCCAAGGGGCAGATAAAGGGGGCTCTTACAACCCTGTTCTCATCACAGAATGGTTTTTCTCCTGGCAGGGTGAGGACAGACCCCCTGAGCACGCTACTCATTTCTTTTTAGGCTAACCAGGCTGAAATATTGTTATCCTGCTTTTATGAGGTGCCTCCATCAGTTATTTTCCACAGTGGATTCTGCATTGTTGGACAGGGGAACACAGCCCTGCTGTCCTGGGATATGAGGGTCCTGTACTGCTCCTCCCACTGTCAGGACAGAGACTTTCAGAGAGTTAATTTTCCTGTTCTGGTCTCAGAATGGATGTTCCAGTCCTAGTGCAAGTTCTAGTTCCTGTTCTAGTCTCAGCATCTGTTCATCCGTGTCTCCCCATGCAATGGAGCCTCTTCACTCACCATGAAATGAAACCCCTGGAGAGACATTTTAAAGGCCAGAATCATCTCAAAAAACAGCTTGTGATATGGAAGAAATAAAATACTACAATTAAAAATGCAGAAGTTACTTAGATAAGAAGAATACGAGTGCCAATACAAGGGTGCAAGGGACAGGAATCACCAGGTGTTGTTTTCTGAGTGCTTGATTTAGGAACCACACCTCAGCTCCAGCCAACATTATTCCAAATCCATGGAAAAACAACTTCTCTCCAGGCAGGAGCATCTCCTGGTGTCACGTGTGGCAGAGAAAAGAGGTGGCCTTTATTTACAACTTCTACACCCACAAAAAAAAAATTTTCACCAAAAAAAATCACCAGAAAAGTTATAGAACGAGACCAAAAACTTGGAATTTCTCTTTAGCTGCATGAATTTTAGTCTTGGATTGTGGAAAAAGATTAGCACTGATCTCTGTTTGCCAGTCACAGCATCCATGGAAAGTTTTCCTGTTGGTTAGAAATTCAAGTAATTTTCTGGCACTGCATTTTTGATACGTAACTCCGTGTTACAACAACTGGCAGTGGTGAAGTTGTTACGGTCTATTTATCTGTATTTAATTATTTTTATGCACCCATCACTGTAGCATCTGGATCAAATGTAATAATGCATTAAATTAAACTGTCTAGAGTGGAAAACACAAACTGTTACCATCCCCACAACGCCCCAGCCAGTCCAAGAGCAGCAGTGACAACAAAGACAAGATCCTTCCAAGAGCTGGAGCTCGATGGCCAGAGAGGGGGACAAAGCCAAGTGTTGAATGTTGTATTAATAGTTATATTAATAATTAAATGCTGCATAATAAAACCCCACAATGGCTTGGGTTGGAAGGGACCTCAAAAATACTCAGTGCCACCATGGCAGGGACACCTCCCACTGTCCCAGGCTGCTCCAGCCTGGCCTGGGACACTGCCAGGGATCCAGGGGGAGCCACAGCTGCTCTGGGAATTCCATCCCCATCCTCCCAGGGAACAAATCCTGCCCAAAATCCCATATAATTCTCCCTTTTTCCAATTTGAAGCCATTCCCTGTGTCCTGTCCCTCCATCCTTGTCCCCAGTCCCTCTCCAGCTCTCCTGGAGCCCCTTCAGGCCCTGCCAGGGGCTCTGAGCTCTGCCTGGAGCTTCTCCTCTCCAGCTGAGCATCCCCAGCTCTCCCAGCCTGACTCCAGAGGGGCTCCAGCCCTGGAGCAGCTCCGTGGCCTCCTCTGGATTTGCTCCAGCAGCTCCAGGTCCTTCCTGTGGATCCCAGGATCCAGGGCTCCAGGTTGGGTGTCATGAGAGGGGAATAGAGGGACAGAATCAGGCACCAGCCGAGGTGTCTGAGGCAGGAAGGAGCCCACCAGGCCTTGATTTTGCAGCAGCTTCCTCCACATCTGCATTTTCACTCAGCCTGAGAAGCCTCAGAGCTGCTGAATGAATGAGGAGATCCAGCTGAGATATTTAGAAAACCAGGGCTATAAATATTTTCACCTCTCAGTAACCTGGAGAGCCGGACAACCTCACAATGGTTAGAAGAGGTAAATTTTGCTCCCCTTTGTACACAACCCTATTGATTTCACATTCTGCACTTTAGGATAGTGCTGAGATCATTATGTGTCTTTTAATAGATTTTGACTCCCGAGACAAACACGTTGAGAGCTGTCATCACCAAGATGCCTGCTGTCATTGTGCCATCTTCTTAACCCAACGTAAGGAAATTCATATTTAGTGAACGAGGAAATTACTTTGGGTATGTATCATTCAAATCCTTAAGGATTATTGGCTAATTAGGAGCACAGTAATGTAAATTTGCCTTGTGTCAGGTTTTCAGGAACAGTAAAATAACATAATTAAGCAGTGAGCAAAGTAGATCATTTAAGCTACTCCTCACTGACAAATGTATATGATGTCTAAATATACCATGGGCTTCTAAACTAGTAACTAATGAGAACTGACTGGAAAGTCTAAAACAATGGTTTAAAAGAGAAATCGAGTATGTTAATCCAGAGTAAATAGCTCTAACTCACACTTGGTGGCATTAAGGAGGAGGAGAGGATGTTTTCAGCCTCCCTGGCTGCCTGCCTGTGTCCCTGGCTGGTGGCAGAGGTGCACTTTGAGCAGCAGAGGCACCCACACCCCTTCCTGCTCAGTTCCACCAGAGCCCAGTGAATCAGTGCAGCTGAAGAGAAAAAAAAAAATAAAAATCTCCTCATGGCAGTTCAGCACAAACCCAAACAAGGTCTTTGCATATGCAATTGCATGCGTGGTTTGGGTTTTTATAACCTGTCCTGTTCTTTTCCTCTGCCTCGGTTCACCTTCCGTTTGCTGGGCATGACACACACGACCAGAGCCCCGTGCGATCTGGCACACGACCCCGGCTTTGCTCCTTGTTCGAGCAAGCCCGGCTGAAATCAGGCCCCGTGAGGGTCTGGTTACATCAGGACAGTGCAGAGGGAAGTGACACGAGCTGGTGGCAGAGAGCAGCCACCTGCAGAGGATCGTCACAGCCCGAGCAGCTCCCAGCGCTCCCACGGACTGCAGATTATTCACACCAACTGCACGGCCAAATCCTCCTCAGCCCCTCCTTGGAAACGTGAATGTTTCGAAGTGCAGATGTTTCAGTTTAATATCTGGCCCTCAGCGCTGCAGCAGAGGATGGGTGGGTACCACGTGCAGGAGTGGGAACATTTTCAGGGCTCCACCAGAGGCAGGCACTGAACTCCGCTCCTGAGATCCTGAGATCTGCTCTGTGCCTGAACGAGGAGCTCCCCAAACCAGGCACAGGATCTCCTCTGAAATCCCTCAGACAAGAGCAGATTTCTGCTCACTATCCCCTTATTTATTTCTGTTGTTCCTGGGTGTGACCGTGCTCCCTACCATCATCACCATCCTCCAGACTGGAGCCTGGCACGTCCCTTGTCCCTTCTTGCTCAAGGTTTTGGGTGGTGCCACCTGCCAGCCACCATCATGAGGTGAAGAGCTCATGGAAAAAGCCCTCGTGGTGCTTCCCCTTATGACAGCAGCTCACAGGTGGAGGTTTGCACTTCAAAATTCCAGGGTTTCCTGGTTTTCCCACTCACAACTTCACTCTTACCCTTTTCCTTCCTTCCCACACCGACCCAAATATTCTTCCTTCTGCAAACGACTGGGATGATCTGATCCAGTTGCATCCCTGGCATGAAGCAATCACCTTCCCTAATTTACAGTGAACATTCTCACAATTCCAGCACTGGGAATTGATTCAGGCTGCAGGAGGTTGTTGTTGTTGTTGTTGTTGTTGTTGTTGTTGTTGTTGTCAGAGCTGCAGCTCAGTGTGAGGCACAGAAAAGGTGGGAAGGAGGTGGCAAAAACATCCAACACACCCTGAGCCCCCATCCCCAGAGGGGTTTAAAGCTGTGTGGATGTGGCACTTGGGGACTTGGACAGGGGTGGCCCTGGTTGGACTCTGAGATGGTCTGAGAGGGTTTTTCCCACTTCAAGGATTTGTTGATTCCACGGTTTTTTCCACCCAACCACCAGATTTGGAAACTCTTTAGAAGATGGGACACTGCTGTAGCAGACACCAGGAGAAGTTCTGGCATTTCCTCTGACCCCTTTGCCAACCACAGCGTCCAAATTCCAGCCTGATGGGCACCAACACTCAAACATCCACCAAAAGTCTAAACCCTAAACATTAAAACTCTGCTAAGCTCAAAAAAATTCCTGCAATTAAAAGTGTTCCAACTCACCCTGACTGCAAACACAAATAATTTACTTTGGGTTCCATGCCAGTTTGCAATTACATTGAATAAGTCATTTACAACTGTCTGCTAATCAAAGAGATAATATGTAGAATAAGTGTTTCACAGCAATTAAATCTTTTTTTTCTCCCATTAACTAAAAAAGGTTATTTTGCAGTCTCTTTGTGCTGAAATGTAACAGCACAAATATAGTGCTTTGTTATCAGTTTAAAAATTGAAACCTCTGTGCATCCTTTTTTTTTTTTTTTTTTTTCCTTCTGGATTCCAGTTAAGTAAAATTGCCTTTCATGAGAAATGCTTGCAAATTATCAAAGACTTCCTTTTAAACAAGCTCAGAGAGTATGGAGCAAATGCCTTCCTTCCAAAGTAATTGGAATTTCTATCTAAATTATTCTTGGACAAATTAAAAGTGCCAAATATAAGTCAATTTTTATTGGGAACAATTCTATTATAGTTTGCAATAAAGGAAAACTAAAAAACATGCTGCAGCATCCTTGGAAAAGTGGAAAGTATTTTAGGAAGATTGAGAGCTCTCAGCCTCCTATGATGCTTATTAAAAACTACTTTCAATGAGGTGATTAGGGAGAAAATTGTCAAGTAAGCAGAGAAAAAAATTACTTCTAAGCCTAATCAGTGTATCACAGAATTAGTCCTTTCCTCCTTTAGAGATAACATCCAGCTGATGGGCTTGTCACCATGGGTAAAGGCTATTTTGATTTTATACGGGCTAGCTTTTAAATATTAATTTTCATAAAAAGGAAAATAATTTCACAGCTGAAACCTCCTCCCCCCCCCTTCCTTCCTGGCTCCTCATTCCAGCACAGAAAAGGGCAGTTGTCACCCCAAAATGAAGTCATTTTCAGCCCTCTGTGTCTAATCGTGGTGAGAGCCAGTAAAATAAATCAGCGAGGAGTAAAAGTAAAATTTGCAATAACCTGATACTACTGCCTCATCCTCCCACATCTCAGCACATAAAACTTACTGTCAGAAGAACTCACAGCACAAGAATTAATCAAGGAACTCTTAAAATACTCCAAGCACCTTCCTTCTGATGACTAATTTGCCTTTCCTATTGCAAACTACTAATTTTTTATCTCAATCGATATGTACAAATATACCTTCCCATCAATCACCCGGGGCAAGGCCAAACTCCCACTATTTATGTAAGACTGACTACAAGATGAAACAAAAATTGACTACAGCAAACCTGGGCTGCCGTGACAGCCCCGGAGGGAGGGAGGGCAGGGGAAGGAGGGATGGGAGCAGGGGGAATGAGCACCTTGGGAAGGATCCAGGGGCTCGTGGGAGAAAAAAACCTTCCCCAGGCAAGACAAAGGTGCAGGGAAAATCAGGGGGTGGCAGAGCAATGGAAAGAGCCCCAAAGAATCTCTTAGAAATGCCCAGGAGTCCCAGAGGAGGAAGTTCAGAATGAGCAGGGAAAAGGGAACAATGGAAAAATGGCTGAGATGTGAGAAAAGTGCCCAGAATTGCTCTGTGGAGAGAGGAGAGGCCAGAAGAAGTATAGAAATAATTCAGATTGTATCGCAGTGACCCCAGCAGAACCCAGAAGGATTCAGGGATGGATCAGTCAGGGAGATTTTCTCAATCAAGGAGGATTGAGGAGGAAATCCATGGAAGCGTTTAGAGATGGGAACAACCACACAAGGAGTGTGCAGGTAAGGACGGGTCCATCCAAGGCAGAGTCCTGGGTTACCCTGCCAGCTGTGCCCACAGTCTGTGTTCCATCCCCATCCCCAGGAGCTGCTGGAACCAGCTGGGGCAGTGTTTCCCTTCTCTCCTGTCCATGGCCCAGCAATGCCCATGGCTCATGGGGAACTCCCTGCGGGAGCTGTCTCTGGTTCATGGGCCAGCAAGGAGCCCCTGCAGGGCTCAGAGAATGAGATCAGCCCAGGGGGAGATGCTCCGCCCAGGGGGAGGAGCCAAGCATTCCCACCTGGATAGAATCTGGGATTTGGGACAGCACAGGGAGCCCTGACCCACTGCACTCCCAGAGGAGACAAGAGCTGCCAGAGCTTTCTACAGGATCAGTGCTTGGACAAGAGCATTTCATCTGCACTGCTGCCACCACCCTGACTGACAGGGGGTCAGGTTGTGTTCTGAGTCTGTCAGTGGTTTTTTGTACTATTGCATTTATTTTATTTTATTTTATTTATTTTACTTCTTTTTTTTCCTCTTATTAAATTGTATTTCTGACTTGGAGTCTCTCACTGGTTTTGCTTTCCAGACACATCCTGCACATCTGCAGACAGCTGCCAGGCACTTCCTGACTCCATGGGGAAATCCATGGAGAGCTCAGGGAGCTTTAGACAAGCCCCAAACTCAGACCAGCCCAGACCTGCTCCAGGGATGAACACAGCTCCAAACCTCAAACCTTGGATTACAAGCTGCGTGGGAACACTGCTGAACACACACACACAGACCACAACTTCTCACTGAGGCTGTGCCACTTCAAGGATGGAGAAACTCAGCTCAGATGTGAATCCTAAGGGTGTTTTGTGCTGAAGAACTGCAAAGGAGAACAGTGGGAAGAGGCAGAAGTGGTCACTGTGTCTCTGCTCCCTTGAAAGCTCTGCTGTTGAAGCATTTTCACTGGAAAAATAAAGACAGTAAAGAGGTAAAAGGATTTAAAGGGGTTTCTAAGAAAGATGGGGACAGATTTTTAGTAGGGCCTGCAGTGACAGGACAAGGGGCAATGGTTTAAACCAATAGAGGGGAGGTTCAGACTTGATGTAAGAAAGATTTTATGATGAGACTGGTAAAACACTGGCACAGGTGCCCAGAGCAGCTGTGGCTGCCCCTGGATCCCTGGCAGTGTCCAAGGCCAGGTTGGACATTGGGGCTTGGAGCAGCCTGGGACAGTGGGAGGTGTCCCTGCCATGGCAGGGGTGGCACTGGGTGGGATTTAAGTTTCTTTCCACCCCAAACCATTTAATGAATCCTTCCAGGAGCTCCAGGTCTGCCTTCTCCCACTTTCCACCCAGGAAATTCCCTCTGCTTGGGCTGAGCTTTCCCTGGAGTTCTGCCACCTCTTCCTTCAAGAAACGGGATCACAGCAGCCGTGGAGCCCAACATCCCACATTAGGTGAGCAGGGAAAGGGATCAGAGCAGAAAACAGCAGGACAAAGCACTGGAAACACAACGTGTGAATTCCCAAACACTGGCTTGGAGCAGGATGCTGAAGCTTGGATCTGCTGTTTTCACTGAGCAGAGTTCATATTTTACTGAGAAAAATGACTTCATCACCAATTTAAAGGCACTTTGGGCATAAATTCCTTCACTGACCATTCCAAACCATGCACAATGGGGCTGTTCAGACAACCCAGAGCAGTGGGTAGGAGAGGATTTATCCCAAAATAAAGGATGCAGGTGGGAAGGATCTCCTGGAGCAAAGAGCTTTGGATGTGCTTGGTTTGGGAGACAAAGTTGGGCTGATGGGTTTCAGCAGGACTGCACCTGTGAGAAAGCCACATTATTAAGGTTATAGATGTGCCTAATTAGCTCGATGAAATATGGACCAATTTGTTAATTTAAGTGAGCAAAGTTGTAAATCATGTTAAATATCATGTTAAATACGGCAGCACTGTGGTGCTGCTTCTGACAAAACTGGATTTTGCAAAGAATGAAAAATTTCAGGTCAGAGTTGAGGGCTCTCCCCATTCAGGGGCACTTGCATACATCTCTGTCCCCTACAAAAATCATAATACAAAAAGTATTTTAAAATAATATTTTAAAATACCTTAAAAATACATTTAATCATAAACATTAACCTCTGTGAGACAAGCAATATATATATATATATATATATACACACATATATTTACACACATTTTAAAACTAGAAAACATTTTTCTCTAATCCTTCTGATGTTAATTAATTCAGTTCATTAAACCCTGACTAAGGGTTTTAAACCCAAGATAAGTTTTTAGGTATTATTAAAACAAAACAATCAAAACAATAACACAAAAAGCAAACCCACAGAAGCAGGAAAACCCTCCCCACTGCATTTCTTTTCCTCTCTGTCACAAAAAGGCCCCAGAGACTCTAAATTTGACTCTTGGTACCACTAGTCAGATCGGTTTTATTAATTAAGACAAGGAACTTATTGGAATTTACCTTGCAAGACCACACAAGGTACATTATTAGAATAATTTCCCTATAAAGAATAGAAACAAAAGAAAAGGAGGATTTTAATTGAAATTCTTGTTATATTGGTGCCAGACTGGGTTATTGCACCCACACTGTCACCTTACCCCACCCCTCTGGAAAGCAAAGCAGAGTCTGCTCAGGTTAAGGAGTTTATCAAATGGAACAGAGAAAATAAATGTCAATCCTCTAAAATTATAACAAGAAAATAAATAATAGAGTCATGGAATGGTTTGGGATGGGAGGGACCTTGAAGACCATCTTGTTCCAGCCACCTTTCACTAGACCAAGCTTTTCAAAAACAGTTCCAAGTTGAAATTATTTGAATGATTCTCCCACCTTGCAGTGCATTTGGACATGCTCAGGGCAAACCAGACAAGTGGTTTTATAACAGAATGACTGAATTCTGTTTTACAACAGAATTTCTTATGCTTAAAAAGAGTTTTGAATTAATTTAAATTCACAGAATATCTTTTAAATATCTTTCTTTATCCAGAGGGTGCCCACCACATTTAGAAGAAGCTCAGGGGAAGAGGTGAAAACTGGAAGTGACGCCCTGTGCTCACACAACTCCTGTGCAGGAGTTTCCGTTGTTTGATGCCTCTCCAACATCCCATCCTGAGTCCCTGCATCACCCCGGGCTGGCTGTGGCCCTGGGAGCAGGAGGAGAGGGCAGGGAAGGAATTCCTGGGCCTGGAAGGGGTTGCACAGCAGCTCGGGACAGCTCAGGTTTGGAGCCAGCCTGGCTGGGATGTGCAGGTGGCTCTGCCTCTCTGTGGCTCTCAAAGTGCTGAAATTTGGGTGCTGCATCAGCTCCATCCTCTCTCACCATGAGAAAACTCAACTTAAAACTGAAGTTTTAGTTCTCATATTTTCCAGATTCTGTACTCCATTGGTATATAACTCTTCATATAAAGTGTTAGCCAGTTCTCCTCACATCTCAGACAAAAAAATCCTCTTCCAGCCCCAGAACCAAGGGCACCATTGCACCTTCAGGCCCAAAATAGTGCAAACAGCAGCGAATTGAGGAGAGCAAACTGGGAGGATGAGACTTCATAACCTGAAGCTGTAATTGAACAATTAACCCCAATATGGAAATGGACCAAAATTTATAAAAGCGTGAAAACTTGGGTGGAGCCGCGGCAGGGCTCTTGTACTGCCCAAGGTGTAACCTTTCAATAAATCTTTTAAACCTTTAAAATAAAATAAATTTTTAAAAAATTAAATAAATAAATAAATAAATAAATAAATAAATAAAAGGTGTATCCTTTTAATGAATCCCTACTTTATTCCTGTCCAGTCTCTGCTCCAGGTCAGCTTTCAGGCATCAATTGAGGGCTGGAACTGAACATTTTAGCCTCCTGAAAAAAGAGAGAAAAAGCAAAACTAAAGGAGCCTCAGCCTCAGGAACCCTGATAATCCCAATCCCTGCCCGCTCATTTCCCACCCCAACGAGAACTGGATCCCCTTTGGAATGCTCAGGAGGCACGAGGGGAATTTCCAGCGGGAATTTCGCTGCTTTGGAGAGCAGCACCTCTGGCGGGGCTGTGCAGAGCGTGCCCTGCTCCAGTGGCACACGCAGCACCAGCCAGCATTGTGTCTAAAGATTATCAGGCTACACTGAATATTAATTCAGCCCCGCGCTTGCAGAGTGACAAACTCAATCAGCGAATTTATTGGAGACACATTTAAGAAGGGGTATTTATGGATTAGGCACAGATTTTAGAAATGAAATGGGAGACAATCTAACAAATCTATCAGGAATAAGATCAACAACTTAAAGTTTAAACCAATCATCTTGAGTATATATTTGAACTTGGATATGCAGATGTGGTGCACAAGTCCCAATGGTTCAGCAATACACTCAAAGGATCAACAGCCCTATAGACAGCTAAATTACTCGGAAAGCCGGGGAATTTATCAAACATGAATTTCAAAGTGGATTCTAGCCTGCAGGAAAAAATGGAAGTGCCCATTAATGTACATACAAAATAAATGTTGTCTGCAAGCTCATTCAACTATTTATTTTTGACACGGAACTGGCTAAAGATTTTTTAATTTACATAAAAAGGTACAAAGACTGCAACCCCTTTGATGGAGGAGATGGGAATAAATATCCTGCGAAAGAGGGTTTGTTTGTTTTTTAAAGGAGCACTAACAACCTCGCAGGTACCACACAAAGGAATCATTTACGCTCTTTCACATCTATTAGTGCATTATTTATAACTAACTCCAATTTGAGAACGCTGGCATTAAGTCTGTTTCTCACATGTAGAGGAAATCCTTACAAACTGATCATATATTATGGATGGAAATTGTAACAGCTACGCTGAAACTGGTTGAAGCAGACAGGGCTGAATTCCATGAACACCGGAGGAGGATGGAGCCCTTCCTAACTTAGGAACTGCCCAACTATTTATTTATTTTACTGACCAAACCAAAAAGAAAAAAAAAAAAGAAGTTAAATTTTTGCATTGCTGACAGAACGTTTATTTAAAAAAATTGGTTTTAAGATTAAAAAAGAAATTAAAACTATTGAATCATCCACAGGCTTTTCCAAACCCTGCTTTGATTGTATAAGGGGAGGGGCTGGCCATCATTAAATCAGAAAAAAACTACCCATAAATTAAATAGGATAAACTTATGGTTGCATATTTTAAAATAAAATTCATATTTCACCCATAAATGAAATAACCTTAAATCCTCCTAACACTTTTAAGATGTGGCCTTCTGCCCAACACAAACTTGCCAAAATTGGCATTCAGAAGAACCCTCTTTCAGAAGAAACTCATTAACTGTGTTGTAATTCATGGGATTTATACCTTCAGTCTTGTGACTGGTATTTTTAAAGCCTCAGACACTTGAACCAAGCTGCTGTGTTGGTCTCTCAGCTTTCACTGAGGTTTAGGTCAAGTCTTAACTCTTTTCTGAACCAAACCCTGCATTTAGAGTGCTTGGCATTCTTAACAACATCAGATTTCACTCTGAATTGTTAAAGCTCTGTGGCTGACAATGCTGAAAATGGAATGGCAAGTAAGTTTTTTCATTCACACCCAAAATCCTCCTTCCATTCCAAATGGGATCCACTGACAAAGATCTGCTGGAAGGCCCCACCACTGCATTCCCCAGCCTGAAGCTTCCTAAAACTTCCCCAAATTCTATTTTAGCTGTTGAAATTCTTCATTATTTGGAATAATTTGGAATAAGAATGGCCATGGTGCCAACGGAGTTGGACTTTAAAGCAGCCCAATTCTTCAGCTGCACTGAAGTGGAGTAAGAGGAGAAGGAAGGGGATGAATTACAGCAAAAATCCTCAATACCAACCTGCACATCAAACCCACGTGGGGGTGCAGAACACTTTGCAGGACACTTTGTGTAAGAGGGATTAAATCTGAATTTAAAAAAAAAATCACACAGGAGACTCTCATGATTTATTTGTTGTCCCCATAACCAGAGGATGTTTGCTCACATGTTAAACTCTTCACCACAGTGGAAGGTGTTTGTGTATAGGACCCGAGATGGAGGAAAAATTCTTTATTACTTTATAATACATCACACATAATAAATATTTGTTTAACAAAGCCAGCCTGAACTTCCTGCATTAATCAAAATTGAACGTGGCAGGACTTGTATGATTAACTCAAAAGCCATATTCCAAATGATAAATAAAGTAATATTAACCTTGCGTGTTCATTAATAATGCAAGTTCTCCATAGTTCACAAACACAACTGACACAGTTAATTGAAGGTTCACATTTGTAAAATATTCATAATTACAGTTTCAATGTTCTGTTCACTCAGGATCCAACCTAATAAAAATCACATTCCATGTGCTCCTCGAATTTAAACCCATCACTCCTCTTCATTAGGCTCTTGATGTGATGTAACATGGAAATAAACATCATTACCTGCTCCTGGGGGAGCAGTTCTGGGATTCAGGAGTTCTGTCTCAGCAGAGATTTCACCTTTGGTCCCCAATTTCTGAGACACTCACTCTGGGAGCCCGGAGCCTTAAAAACTTTATGGTATTGGCAGCTTCTCTGGGCTCCCTGTGCCAGGGCCTGCCCACCCTCACAACCAGGAGTTCCTTCCCAAAATCCCATCTAAATCTCCCCTTTTCCAATTTGAAGCCATTCCCTGTGTCCTGTCCCTCCATCCTTGTCCCCAGTCCCTCTCCAGCTCTCCTGGAGCCCCTTCAGGCCCTGCCAGGGGCTCTGAGCTCTCCCTGGAGCTTCTCCTCTCCAGGTGAGCACCCCCAGCTCTCCCAGCCTGGCTCCAGAGGGGCTCCAGCCCTGGAGCAGCTCCGTGGCCTCCTCTGGATTTGCTCCAGCAGGTAAATATAACCTAAATGTAAATGTAAATGTAAATGTAAATAATGTAAATGTAAATGTAAATGTAAATGTAAACGTAAACGTAAATGTAAACATAAATGTAAATGTGTCCTTTTAAAAACCCCACAAAATCTCCCCCAAAACCCCAAACAATTAAAAAAACCTAACAAAAAAACCCCCAAAACCAGAAAACAACCAAAAAAAAAAACCCCAAAACAAAACAAAAAGACCCAAACCAAAACCAACCCCCCCTCCCCCAAACCAGCTCAAAATCCTACAAAATAAAGGAAAAAAGACCCAAATTCACACACACTCACAAGTGTTTTGGGAACAGGACCAGCAGAGATTTCTGCCCACCAGCCCCTCCCAAAGGGTCACAAGCCAGACTGACCAGAGGAATGTCTGGGGTCAGGGTGGTCCATGAGAGCTCCAGCCTGGAAGGTGCTTTTGCTTTTTTACCTCCATAAGCCAGTCCTGCCTCCATTTATCCCATTAGCAAAATGAACAGCACTGGAAAATCCTCTGGGGCTGGGTAATAAACCTGGATCACTCCTGAAGTGGGCCAGACTTGGGTTTTCAGAGGTTTTAAATGCATCCCCAAACCCTGGGAATGACCAATGGCTCTGGGTGAGGGAATCTCCAGGTTTCACTGCAAATATTCACCCAGACACCACTCAAAATCCTCTCTGCCCACTCCTCTCCCAAGTACAGCTCGGTATAAAACGTTAATGAACAATTTGGGCAAAAAATGTTCATTTTTGAGCCAAACTCTGTGGTTATTCTGTGCTCAGAAGCCGAGTGTGTAGCTGGTTATAAAAACCTGTACACAACCCCTGGTAAAGCAGGGCTTTTGTGCTTGCAAATCACACCTACAGTCCAAACATTCAGCATCCACTCTGCACAAAAGAAATGGAATATTTGCCTTGAATCCGAGTGTTTTCTCCCCAAGAAATATTCCTGACAACAAATTCCTTCATGGCATCACTACTGTAAAAGTTGTGAAGTGAGCAGCCACGGTGCCAACCCAAATGTGGTTTAAAATCTGAGGGAGTGCTCAGGTGGAAAGTGCTTGGGTGTGGGAAGCTGCCCAAAATTTTGGCTACACACTGTTGGTCTGTGCACATTTGGGATATGCATGATATTTTTTTGCATTAATTCTATGAAAGTCATCACACCCATCAGCACCCAGAACAGAGGCAGGGACACAAGCAAATGCCATCCTCACTGCACCGTGTTTTATGCCTTGTTTTTATTTCCTTGCCTCGCCTTTCAGTGCAAACAGTGGATGTTGTTCTAAGAGGTCACTTTTATGTGCTGGTGCACCACTGAACTGTTTAGGTTTAAAATGACACTACTGTTTAAGACCCAGTAATTTTCAGAACGTCTGATTTACTGCTCTGGCACTCTATAAGCCTCATTTCATACCTCCAAGAATGAACTAGTCAAAGTGTTAAATAAACATGAAGTATAAGGCTTGTTTTCTTTCCAAAAGTGCAAGCACTGTGTTACTCTAATGATTAAATATTGTTTAAATATACAACTGAGTGACTGGTTTCACAGTCGATTCTTTCCCTCCGCTTCATTTTATGTATTAATTATTTTGTGTTCAGACAAAGGCTTTAATTAAGAAGCATAAAGAGTTTCTGAAGAGTGAAGAAGTAATGGTTTCATCTGCATTAAACTGATTATAAACAGTTATTTCTGAAGGAAAAAGGCATCAGGGACAAAAAAAAAAAAGGAAAGAAGAAAAAAAAATCTTAACTAAGCTGGAATCCGTTAAAGGTGGAAGGATCTGATCCTGTCCCACGTTCCAGCACAGGCATCCAGAGGGTCCAGGGCAAAGTAATTCCATTTATTGACCCCAGATGTTGTGTCCTGAGCCCCACAACACCCCAAAACACCCAACATGCAGGAGTTCAGCTCTGAACAGGGGTGTGGAGGCACTGGTGCATCCTCTGTCCACCTTCCCATGGCTCATCCCTGAAATCCCTCAGGGATTCCATAACCAAAACCCTTGGGATGCATTTAAAACTCAGTTTATTTAGCAAAGCATCACCAGCCATGACGTGCTCAAGATAAAGAAGAAACAGAGTTACCTCGTGTGATTCTAAAAAAAATTCCTGGATCCTAAAGAAAATTCAGGAGGGGAAGGGAGCTCCAAACCAAGGCTCTGGCTCCAACCCAGCTTTAAAAGCCATCTTAAGCAAGAGATTAGTAAAAGTTTTTAATGCAAAGTAGCACAGGTCATTAAATCCTCGGCAAGGTTTGTGTGCCTCTCACAAATCTTGGAAGAATCAGCAAGAGGATGAGCCCAGGAGGGGAAGGTGCACATGAGACAGCCTCAGTGAAATCCATCCTCCAGGAAAAAGGTTCCAGGCTTGTGCTTTCCATGCTCTTAAACACAGGATTTGGAGAAAATTATTCTTTTATGGTCGTGTCAAAAACAAGAAAAAAATATTGGAGGAGGGAGAAAAAGCGTTGAATATTCAAACAGAGGATATTTTGAATTTTAACTGTGAGAAAACACATCCACTCCTTTTGCCACTGCAGACCTGATACCAAACTTACTCAAGTTTGTTGGAAGTTGTTCCTCTGCCTGTAAAGCCCTTGGCACTCCAGCCTTTTTCTGGGAATTAAAATGGCGGGTGTAGAGTCAGAGAACATTCCAGAACAACCTTAACAGCGACTGTAACTCCCTCATTTACAGCCCCGCTCCCACATGCTGATAAATTTGCCAGACCTCATCTCAGCCTGGAAATCTCCCCTTTGGCAGGCTGGATTTATTGCAGCTTTTGCCTCTTGCATCGATCGGCGCAGTTTCCAATCAGGGTGGCTCCCTCACTGCCAGGAATCGGGCAGGGAGTGGAAAACATGGATGGGACATGGGTGGGACGTGGTTTAGGAGGGGGCTTGGCACTGCCTGGGTGGGCTCCAGCACCTTAGAGGTGTTTTCCAGCCAAAGTGACCCCGTGATTCTGTGACACAGAACCCCTGGGCTGCCCCTGCCCTGGCACCAGACACCTCCAAACAAGGAGGATGTGAAGGTGCTCAATGGAAAAGTTTCCAGAGTCCAAAGGAGGACTTGAAATTTGGCAGGAAGCTGGCCTGCCAGTCAGAAATTTGATTTTGGGGCAGACTCGTGCAGGAAGTCAAGGAGGAGAACGAGTTTTTAGTTGGTTGATAAATTTTGGTGTGCCAGGCTCAGCATCTTTGCCAACTTTGTGCCTGCTCAGACCTCAACAAGAGCAGGAGAGTTGTAGAGAAAGTCTCGTGGTTTGCATGGCAGATGCAAAATTCCTTAAGGAATCACAGAATCCCAGACTGGCTTGGGTTGGAAGTGACCCCAAATCCCACCCAGTGCCACCCCTGCCATGGCAGGGACACCTCCCACTGTCTCAGGCTGCTCCAGCCCCAGTGTCCAACCTGGCCTTGGGGACTGCCAGGGATCCAGGGGCAGCCACAGCTGCTCTGGGCACGCTGTGCCAGGGCATGCCCACCCTCCCAGACAGGAATTCCTTCCCAAAATCCTACCCAGCCCCGCCCTCCTCCATTTGAAGCCATACTTGCCCTACCACAGCAGTTCCTGGGGCTGTATCCCATGGCTGAACACAAGCCCAGCCCGTGGCACAAACCCACAGAGCTTCTCCTCCCTCAGTTCTCTGCCTTGGTGGTCTTAAATCAGACCCTCAACATCATTTGAGAGTCGGGGCTTTGCTGCAGTTTAATCCCTTTTATTGGCAGTCACATCCTGCAGCTCTGACACCACTGGAGGCAGGAGATCTGCGGGGAAATGTGGAATCGAGAGCCACGAGATGCTGGGTTATAGTTCAGGGGAATTTGCAGTTTAAGTGTGTGATGGCTGAAAAGGATGGAGATGTGTTGTGAAATGTTTCACTTCTCCAACCCATCTGCTGGTTAATTAAAGCCACCAACATTCTACCAAAAAAGCCCAAAAAGAGGGTAAAACACAATTATCAAGTGAGTTTTTCCACATGTTAAACTGATTTCTAACCCACACCGTTCTCCAACCCTGAAAAATAAAGGGAGAAATAAATAATTAAATGAGAACAAGTGATGAAATGAATAAATAAATGAGAATTAGGATATAAATAACTTTTTAGGGAGGTATCCATAGCATTGTGCTGGTGCACAGCCTGAATGAGATCAAGCACAGACTTGTGGCCTGAATCCTTCCTCTGATAAAAACCCCAGGTGGTGGAACCTACAGGGATGCACTTTTCCATGTAAAAGTGGAGATAATTCCACAGGAATAAAATGGGGAAAAAAAATCTGATCAATTGGGGAAAATTGGGATCAATACATTGTTCAACATTTTCCATAATGTTGAGACTTTTCCACAAAACATTCAGGAAAAAAACCCAGGAATTATCCCCAGCAAACATTCCTTTCCAAGAAACATAAAATAAATAGGTAAAAACTCCATCATAGGATGCAGAGAGTGCTGGGGATTTTATCCCAGGCTGGAAAAACATTGGAGGGAAGTTTTAAGTGCCCTACCTGATGCAATAAAACTCCCAATACAGCGTGTCCAAAACTTTGTGCTCTTCATTTAGCAAAAGGCAGCGCCACAGATAAATATCAGAAGAGATTTGTTAATGCTGCTCTATTGGCAGCTAAAATCAGATCACTCTGCACTGGCAGACTGAACAACTGCCAACCTGTAATAAATGGATGGCTCAGCCTAAGGATTTACTGCCAATGAGGGGAAAAAGGAGAGTGATGTGAACAGAAATAAACCGCGAGTATTGAAGAAAACACAAAATTTCTTGCAGGCTTCCTTCAAAATACAAATTGGTTGGCAAGAGCCGGGGGGAAGAAGGAGAAGTCCCAAATAATCCAAAGAATGATGTTGGGTTCCTCTCCTCTGCCCACACCCCTGTGCTGCAGCAGCACCCATGGACAAGGCTTCTCAAATAATAATAAAATAATTTAAATTATTTTGGGGTTTTTTTCCTAGACAATATGTGTTTAAACTGGAATTTCTGTCTTAATCATCAGAGGCAGAGATGTGCCAATAGCTCACACAGGAGTGCAAGAGGATGGGCAAAATGGGAGAGATCCCAACACACACGGCCAGGGCTGCTCCTTTGGACTTCTCTGCACCCTTCAGGCCTTGGGCTGCAAGGCTTTAAATCCAATTGATTTCTTCAACTTTTCCAAAGGCTCACCTCTTTTTATTTGTAAAATCAATTACACACAAAATATTTGTAAAAATCAATTATATATAATTATATAATAATAATAATAATAATAATAATAATAATAATAATAATAATACATATACTCATTATATATAAAAAATATATCCATAAAAATACATTGTATCTGAAGCATCATGGGCTCATACAGATAATACATTTTTACTCAGAATGCTTATTTGTAAAATTGATTACAAAAAAGGCACTCCTAACAAAAGTCACTGGATCTGAAATATTGTGGGCTCATACAGGTAATACATTTAATGAATACAAGTATCAAAGTTGGTGCTGTCTTGTTTCTTTATCTTACTGCAGAAAAAAATACTTTAGCACAAATAAGAGAATACTTCAGCACAAATATTTAGCTAAATAAATTAATATTTAAATAAATATTTAAATAAATTTAATAAAAATTTAGCTAAATTCTCCAACCACTTGTAAATACTTTTTTGGGGGTTTTGGGGTTTTTTTGGCAGCCAAAGAGCCTCTTGGGACAAGAGAAACAGGCAGAAAGTTTCACCTGAATATGAGGAAAATCTTCTTCCCTGTGCAGTGACCGAGCACAGAGCAGAGCCCAGAGAGGGTGTGGAGTCTCCTCCCAGGAGATATTCCAGAATTCTCTGGACACAATCCCTGTGCTCCTGCTTGAGCAGGGGTTTGGGAGCAGGTGACCCAGAGGGATCCCTCCCAACCTGAGCCATCCTGTGAGCTCTGCCTGCTGTGGGATGGACAGAGCTGAGCCTCTGCTCTAACGAGCCCAAAAATGCTGATGCACCATGGTGAGATTGAAAATATTCATCCCTGAAGCACTTTCTCAGGAATTTTGTGGTTTGGAGTTGTTCTTCCAGCGTCTTCATGGAAGAAGACGTTGTTCTTCCATTGTTCTTCATCCTCACCAGCCTTGCTGGAGAAAAGTTTGGTCACACGGATCTGCAGGACAAGGAGAGGGATTTGTCCCTGGCTCAGATGTATTTGTGGGCATATTCTGACTGTATTTATCAACATTATTATAGAAAAAAGCATCTAAATGGCCTGGAGAGAGGCCACCACTGGCTTGAACCCGACTGTCCACTCACAGGGGTGTAACTGATAGAGCAACACCTGCACAGAAGTGATAAAAGGCATTTTTTTTCCCTACAGCATTAACTGCCCCCATCAGGTGCAAATTTCTGTGTGGCCCATTATTGATCCTCACACACACAATAATGATAATTTAGGACAAAATTATTCATGGCTGAAGGTATCAGCCCAAGCTGGAGTCCCAGAGAAGAGGATCAGTCTATGGAGAGCCTGGAGCAGCACTAACAAGCCCAGCTAATTCTATTTAGAGCAGAAAGAAAAAAGAAAAAAAAAAAAGGGAAGAAAGTCAAAAGGAAGAAAAAGTTTCCCAGCAAACTGAAAGATATGAACTTGATAATTACTTGGAACCAAATTAATATCAGGATGGCTGCCATTATTCTCCGAGGACAACCATTTCATCTATTGTGCAGGTGTACCCTCCAAGAGTGGATCATGCTGATGAAAGGCTGAGAGAATTTCAATGACACCTTGAGGGATCTTATGAATAAAATATCAAAAAATGGACATCTCCTTTGTATAGGAAGATTTTAATGCAAAAACTGTAACAGGTTTATAAGTTACACCAAGAAAATAAGGAAGGTTTATTCTGTTTCTTTTGGCTGGAGACAGACAGATATTGCCCAGTCAAAGTTTCTCATAACCACAGGAGGCTTTTCTTTCAAACACTCACGTTACCTCTGTGCCGGACTCTTCTAAGCAGATTAACAACACACTCATAAACCAACAAAACTGAGGAGTGACCCTTTCTCCTCCAAGCCCTGAGAATCAGAAAACTTTCACAAGAAAACCACTTGCACTCGCAATCAAATCTCCACAGGGCACGTTAGAGAAACAGGAAACAGAGAGCAAAGCATGGAAAAATGGATTTATAAAAAATGAGGAATAATTGTCTTGTCCTTAAGGAAGGAGAAAACAGTGATAGAGAGGAACAAACTTAGAAAAACCCACACCTGAATTAATATTAAAGAGATTAACCTGGCTGAGTGACCTTTTTCATGCGCTGGTTTTCATCAGTGTGCTGAAACATTTCAGAAGTGATGCACATCATAGAAAGGTGGAATTCCACAGTGGTTTGGGTTGGAAGAGACAGAATTACAGGATCACACAATCAAAAGGTTGGAAAACAGCCCCAAAACCACTGAGTCCAACCCGTGCCCAATCCCAACCTTGTCACCCAGGCCAGAGCACTGAGTGCCACATCCAGGAGTTCCTGGGACACCTTCAGGGATGGGGAATCCAGCATCACCAATTCCCTGGACAGTTCATTCCAGGACCTAAAGGATCATCTCATCCAGGTGGGGACTCCACCACCACCAATTCCCTGGGCAGTTCATTCCAGGACCTAAAGGATCATCTCATCCCAACCCCCTGCCATGGTCCAGGCTGCTCCAATCCCCATGGCTTGGGGCAGTGATGCTCTATGGGCACCCCAGTGTTTCCATCCAGGAAGGGACAGTGCCCCAGAGGGCTTTGATGTTGGCTGTGAGGGACAGGCAGTGCTGGACAGAGGGAAAGTGGAGAGGAAAAAGCTTTGGGGATATTTGGGGTTGGTACAGCTGGGCTGGAGAAGATGGATCCACAGTGATCAAGGCAGGACAGGAGCCAGGTAGGGCAGGATGTTAACTGATGTTAATTGCAGAGGAAGGACAGACCAACATGAGGGCATGAGGAAACCAAATCTCCCTCCTGTTCAGAAGAGCAGAGATGTTCACCTGTGAACCTAAAAGGGCCCTCAAGTGCAAACCCCATGGCTGCTGTGAAATTGTCATCTGCCACCACCTTCCATAAGGGCTGAAACTCTGCCCCTTGAGGCTGAAGCTCTTAGGAGGGCATTGATGCCTTGGGAAAGCTGATCTGAAACAGAGACTGGACAGAGCTAGAGTATAAATTTATTGGGTATTTATTGAAATTTATTGGGCAGAACAAGGCCTGACCAGGGATACACCCAAGGTGGACAAAGAATGGTGACAAAATGGCTGAGCAGTCATGAGATCTTACATTTTTATAAGTTTTGGTCCATTTGCACATTGGAGTTGAATTGTCCAATCCCAGCTCCAGGCTGGGAGCTCCCATCCTTCTTGTTCCTCCCTCCAGCCACCCTTGTTTGTGCTGTTGGGCTGAAAGTTGTCCTTGGTGTGCAGCAGGACAAGGATTTGTTTTGTGTCCCTGCTGTGTGCAGAGAGCTGAGTGACCCTGACTGTGAGCTCAGAGCTGCGCCCCTGGGCAGCACAGAGCCTGAAAATATGAAATTAAAAGTTAAGGCATCACAGTGGAGGGGAGGACAAGATGGGAAGGGCTGGAGAGCAGCTCCCATGGAGCATCCTGGCATGGGTGGGATGTGCAGTGAGGGATGCTGCTCTGGGATTGAGCCCCACTCACAGGGGCACTGCCAGGGCTCTGCAGTGTCCCCTGGGGACATCTGGGGCAGGTGCAGGGGTGGTGGCAAGGAAAGGACAGCCCCAGAGGATGGCACTGGCCAGGACACAGAGGGAAGAGCAAAGTCAGTGGTGTGCCATGGAATCACTCCCGGGGCCACTCAGGAAACAGAGAGGGCAGGGAAATTCTGCTCCTGGCACCATCTCTGCTCCCAGGGCACAGCAGGCACTGGAACAGGGTGCTCAGGGCAGTGGTCACAGAGAGTTTGGGCTCCCAGGTGTGGCACAGGGTGGGATTGTTGGGGTGTCCTGAGCAGGGCCAGGAGCCGGGCTGGATGATCCCTTCTGATCCGCCTCAGGATATTCCACCACCCTGATCCACTTCTCCTGGGTGAGATCACCTTTTCCCAGCTCCAATAAAACCCCAGGCAGCCCAGGAGGGGCTGTGCCTCCCCCAGACCCTGGGCATGGCACAGGGCAGCGTGTCCCTGCCCCTCTGCATGGCACAGCTCTGCCTGGCAGGAGCCGTGGAGGTTCAAGGGTGTTTCACTAGCACAGCTTATTGGGGACTGCATTTTCTCCAGGGTACAAGCCAAGCTCTACATCAAAGCCTGATTGAGCAGAAAATATGTGCTAATGTTCACAGCAGTACTCTATTATAGTATAAGTATGCTTGTAAATATTCACTACATGTTATTACGCCATTTGAACCAAGAATATTGCAGGGTTAAAGGTCGGCCCTAATGCTCTCTCAGGAGGCAGCAGTTTTGAATATAACCAAATGGGATAATGGTCAGGAATACCCAGAGGGGGCAATGTAGCACATCGTAAAGAATTGTGCTGTGAGTTTTAAGTTTTCAGGACAACAAAGATGCCAACGAGATGGCTCATAAGCAGTCATTATTAATGGAATGACAAGGGTAATGTTAAGCAGGATGTCTTTACTATAATAAATCTTGTCCCTGCGCCATTAGTAGTCCTTACAACTGCAAATAGCAGTTAGGTTATAACCTAACATGGCAGAATTTTATCCTCTCAATCTCTAATGTATTTTATAATGCTGTTAAAGTCAGGAATAGCAACTGTTTAAGCTCACTTAATCTGTGAGAAGTTTAAACACGAATTTTAAATGCGAAATCCGCTTTGATAGTAGTTTCTCTTAATTAAATAGATGAAGTAGCTCTTTCTAAGCGTACACTGGGCTGTACTACAGGGTCTGGGGAGCACTGGTGAATTTAAAACATTAAATAATTTCCTTCAGATGTAACTTTTGCATTCTAAAAAAAAAATGACAGCTTTTATCTTAATTTTAAAAGCTATTTCTAAATTAATTTACGGATTCTTTCTCATTACGATATTGTGATTTTGCAGTTTGGAAATAATTTACTGATTTTTTTGCCTTGAAGTGATCTTGTTTGGGCAGATAAGAGTTTCTGTCTTCTCTCTCTTCTCTTCTTCTCTTCTCTTCTCTTCTCTTCTCTTCTCTTCTCTTCTCTTCTCTTCTCTTCTCTTCTCTTCTCTTCTCTTCTCTTCTCCTTTCTCTTTTCATATTTTCCCTTTTTCTGTTTTCTTTTTCCTTTTACTTTTTAATTACCAGATTCTGATCTCCACACAGAAAAGAAAATCAACAAGTTTTTCCCCCAAAAATGGCCTAATTTCAGATTGACATTTTATGATCATTCAGAGTCTGATCCAAGGACAATACAGGACTTTCCAAATCTTTCTTCAAGTCATTGGCAAAGTAGTGATCTGATTATGAGGACTGAATTAATAAATAAGTGGAATGGCATTACAGAAGAGCAATTATTCACCTTAACATATCAAATTGGGCTATGTTAAATGGATCCTGAATCTTAGCTAACTGTTTTATAAATATTTAAACAGCTTCACTGCGAGCCATCCATTTCACCTGCTTTGTTTTTCTTCTGCTGGTGTCCCAGAAAAAGCTGTGGAAACAACCAGGTCAGTCAGCTCAGGGTACCACTGTGACAGAGCTGGTGTTGCTTTGGGATCAGTCAAACCCAGGGCATTCATCAGGAGTCAGGATGATGCCTTGGGAGGGCTGAGCTGGAACAGAGACTGGACAGAGCCAGAGAATAAAGCAGGGATTTATTGAAAGGCCTCCAAGATTCACCTTGAGCAGGACAGGGCCTGGCCAGGGCTACACCCAAGGTGGGCCCAAAATGGTCACAAAATGGACACAAAATGGACACAAAATGGTCACAAAATGGGCACAAAATGGTCACAAAATGGACAGCCAGTCATGAGGTCTCACACTTGTATAAGTTTTGGTCCATTTGCACATTGGGGTTTAATTGTCCAATCCCAGCTCCAGGCTGTGAGCTCCCATCCTTCTTGTTCCTCCCTCCAGCCACCCTTGTTTGTGCTGTTGGGCTGAAAGTTGTCCTTGGTGTGCAGCAGGACAAGGATTTGTTTTGTGTCCCTGCTGTGTGCAGAGAGCTGAGTGACCCTGACTGTGAGCTCAGAGCTGCACCCTGGGCAGCACAGAGCCTGAAATACAGCAAAGATAAAACTTCAGGCATCAAGCAGAGTATTAACCAATATGATCAGGCCCATCTCCAACCATTCTGGTGTTCAACGAGCTCCTTGACAGCTTTCCTCTTGTGAAAATTGTCAGGAAGTCCATCAAGCTTCCACCTGACTAATCTGGAACTCAGCAAAGTGAAGGGACCTCAGTGGGTCTCACACAAAACCCTCCAATATTCAGAAAGTGCTTCATCTGGTCAGAAAATTCTGTTATTAAATGTTTTGGTATGCGAAGGACTTAAAGAGCCAAATGCAATGCAGGAAAATCTCGTGGATAAGGAAACAGCTTCAGCAAGAAGTTGTGCTTTCCCTAATGGCTGAGGATCATCTTTCCTCACTGATCACTGTGTCAGGAATGCTCAGTGTAGAAGATCTTCATTGTGGCCTCTATTTTTAGAAACCAAAGGAGCAGAGAGATGTCACTGCCCCATTTCTTCACCCAGCTCCTGGCACTGCATGGAGCATCTCTGCCAGACTGGGACCTCAACCCTGAATGAGCAACCAGGGCCCAGCCACAGGATCCACATCCTCCCTGTCTCCTGCCAGGACAACCCTCCCTGGGGACAACAAACTCTTTCTTCCACAGAAAACAATGGCCACACCATTATTCTGAAAGCTTTAGGTTCAAACCATGACAATATATTAAAGCATTTACACAATGTGATTTTAGGGGTTTTTTGTTGTTTAATTTTCCAAAGCAGGATGCACACAACCAGCACCAGCTCAATACCTTTACTGGATTGCCAAAGAAGCAATTTTAGCCATTTTAACATCATGGCCATGCTACAAAAGCACAACAGAAGTTCAATGAAAGCAGCAAATAAAGGAATTTGCCCACCCAGAATTGATTTCCACCGTTGTTTCCCAGGTTTGTTGCTGCCCCTCTTCCATGGCAGGGAGCCCGTGGCACGTGTGGCACAGCAGGAGCAGGGGCACAGCCGTGGATTCAGCAGGAGCCAGAGCAGCCCTGTGGATCTGCTTTTCCCACCCAAATGCAAAGCAGAGCTCGGAGTGCTCGAGAGGTCTGCTCTCTGGTGAGGTTCAACATTAAGATGTGACAAGCTCCTTATATACAAGAGGATAAATGATATGCAAAGTCCATACTCTTTGTTCTGACAAGTGTCCAGAGGGAAAATTCTGGAGATAAAGCTGTAGCTTGCTAAGGCACTGGGGTAGGGTGGGCAGAATGAAGATTTTATCAAAGAACTTGAGCATGGAAACACTGAGAAACATCACATTGCCTCCTCCTGCCCCTTCCCACCCCCATCAGCGTCCTGCCCTTACCTCCCACAGCCATCCAGAGTCATTCCAGTCCCTTGGGAGGGGATTTTTCCTTTTTTTTTTTAATGACTAAATATATACAGGAAGAGATCACCACATAAAGAGTCTTTTATTCCCTCTGAGGAGAAACTCAGGAGATGGGGTTGTCCTTGCCAGGCCCTGGTGTCACCTGGAATAACCAGTCCCAGTGACCAGTGCTGGGGCAGACACCTCACTGAAATCCCTGTGATGGGACAGAGGGGGAGAAAATAACAGAAAAAATCAGGAAAATGGCTAAATAAAGACTGGGGATGCTCATTGGGGTGTGAAGGCTTGGATATGTCCAAAAATCCCATCCAGAAAAGAAACAGGTGCAGATTCTTACCCTGCTCTGTTTCAGCAGCATGACCCATTTAAATAAATAGATAGATAGATAGAGATATATAATATATCAAATATATTTCTCTCAACATATAATAAATATAGAGATATCTATCTATATATACACATATAGAGATATATATGACTATATACAGATATCTGTACATATATTTTTATATATTTCATATATGTAAATATATAAACACACATTATATCATAGAATGCATATGCATGTGATATTTTAATATCTATAAATATAATTGTAAATTAAATATGTAATATTAAATATTATTTAATATAATGAATATAACACATACAGTCTCACCCCAGAGACAAGAAGTCTAAAGAAGCTTCTCCACTTGTGCTGTGCACCTTGCAAGTCCCCACTGATAAACTCTGGTGGACTTAGAACACATCAAAAGTAAACATTTCTCTTACTGAAACAAATTTGGCCATTTTTGGGGCTGTCCCATCCCTGGATGTGTCCAAGACCAGGTTGGATGGAAGACTGGAAAACCTGGGCTGGCTGAAGGTGTCCCTGCCCATGGCATTGATGGAATGAGAGGATCTTTGAAGATCTTCCAACCCAGACCATCCTGAGACTCTCTGGGTTTACAATTTTTAAATTAAACCCAGAGATCTGTAATACTTTTGCTGCCTTTGGAATGAAAGATTTTTGTAGCAGGGAAGGGATAAATCCAGATGTAAAAAAACCAAACTGTTGATTAAGAGCTCAGCGTGATTCTTATGTAAATACGATGTAAACATTAAAATTCACCCTTAACTCTGTTTACCTCCAAAGTGTAGAGCTCATCAATTATTAGGCATTGTTTTAATGCACACACTGTGCCCCCATAATACGGCAATAAGTCCCAAAGACTTATGTAAAATATCTCTTTTTTAATCATGTCTAGTTTCATAGACAAAAGTAATCACTAAAAAGCCAGTGGCTACAAAAACTGCAAACAAAATGAACCTTTAAAAGCTAATGACTTAAGGGTGATTTTACAGACGTATAAAGTATGTTAGGGGCTTACACTATTTGTCATTAACACATATTTTGAAAGCTCGGCTAATATAATGTGACACAAAATTAGTCAAACACAATTCATGCAATATTGTTTAATTTTACTCCTCATTTAACTTGGTTTTAAGCAAAATCATTATGTCACATGATAACGTTCACTTGAACAAGAAATATTTTATAATGGTGTCTGCGTTTCGAAATGAGTTATTAGGAGCTACATGCTGAACACATTCTTAACTATGAAAACTATAAAGCTAATAGCTTCATCATATTTTGACAACATCTACATACTTTATGCATTATTTACAAGAAAGATATAAAATGAAACTACTGAATATCTCGCACCATACTTCACAGTCATAGTTAACTGGTTAAAAATATAACACATTTATCTTCTGCCGGCTCTGGATTTGCATAGGGATATTTGCATACCATGTTGCAATGTGCTCTTAATGTAAAATTTAACCTTTGTACTTTCCCTCTGATGTGGAAGGTATACTCATTAAGTTAAAAATAATGGTAAAAATAAGTCTGCTGGTGATATACTTTCCATGAATGATTCCCCTGAGTGGTGAGGAAAGGTAAAATGTGGGTGGGAAAATGTTTAATTGAATTAACTCCTCATTTCCTATCTTTTTGTTCCAAATTTCACTGGCAGAGCAATTGGAGCGGTGTTTGTCAACCACACAAGTTCTACCTTCACTGCTGGGGCTCTGGGTGACTGAGGAGGTTCATTTCTAAGTGCAGATGGAGGTCTAGATCACAGAATCATGGAATATCCTGAGTTGGAAGAACCCACAGAGATCATCCAGTCCAGCTCCTGTCCCTGCAGAGACACCCCAACAATCCCACCCTGGGCATCCCTGGGAGCTTTGTCCAAAGGCTCCTGGAGCTCTGGGGGCCGTGCCCATTCCCTGGGGAGCCTGGGTGGTGCCCAGCACCCTCTGGGGGAAGAACCTTTTCTGATATCCAACCTAAACCTCCCTTGACATCTTCTAATTGCATATCCAATTGCTGAGTGTCAGGACTTCAAAAGGATCACGTCTCAGGCCAGCAGTGGGGAATGGGTTTGATGTAGTTGAACCTTGAGACAGAGTTTATACCTCTCAAACTTGCTCCACTTCTCTACAAGTGCCAAGTCCATAATGGCACTTTTTCTCCCTTCCAAACAGAGTAACTTCTCAATAACTCCTAAAAAACCCCAAAACTGCTAAAAGAAACCTAACTCCTAAAAGGAACAGCCCTATTTTTGGCTGATCCTCATTTGGGTGATGCTTTAGAGTTAAGATGTCACCTTTTTGTATGCAAAGTGTACAGATATCAGTGACCAGCAGAGCTCATGACCCACCAGAGCTTTGTTTCATACTCTGAGAAAACACAGATGAATCTGCTGAACGCTGCACAGCAGATCTGCCACTTAACACCTCCCAAGCAATTAACAGCAACACCTTCTGGTTTGCTTCCCCAAAAATTCATGTGAGTACCTCCCCTGCAATGCTGCTTCTGTTACCTGCTGTCTGTTCCTCCCTATTCCAAAAGAAAACCCCTTTGTGTGGAGGAATTCTGCATGAGTTGCTTACGCGCGGTAATTGGCCCATTATTTTTTCCCTTTTTAGGGCAGATCTCGCGTTGGCGTTTCTGTGCGCTGACCCACCGACGACCTCCGCCGTTGACCTCAGAGGACTACTTTCTCTTTTGGTAAGAGATAATTCAGTCTCCCTGGTCTGCCTCCTGGGCACAGTCAAAATTATGTGTGGTGATTCTGCGGTGTGGGGCTCCTGTCTGCTAAGGACTGAGCTAATACCGCGACACGCAATTAATTCAGCACCTCGGGATGGCCTTGAATGGCCCCTCCTCTACAGGGAACGGCTCCCGCCACGCTGTCCTCTCCCCGCAGAGCCCTCACCTCTAATAAACACGAGCAGGAGCATTCAGAGGATATGTAAATGCATTAATTTTTTATAAAACCGGTTAGTGAGCACCCGGTACCTGCCGTCAGTGCCGTGGACCCAGACACCGGGCGGCGATGCTTTGCCACCACTGCGAGGGGGATTGGAGAGCCCCAGAAAGTTTTAACTAAATAGCAATAGGCTAAATTTCCAGCTAGGAGCAGGGTAGGAATTCAGGATTGGAGTTCTACTTGTTTACTGCCTCATCTGGCCCTGGCGGTGATGGTTCTTGTAAAGATCCTCAGCGAGGTAAATAAAAGCGCGGAGCCCCAACAACGGGCTGTTATTGCAGCAGCCAGCGGAGGTGTACAGAGCAGGAAATAACTCTCCCAGGGATAAATTACATGTGATGAGGGCCAAAAGAATACAGCTCCTATTTCAGGAAGTCTTCCAGGCAAAAGCAGAGATTTGGCAGTTTTAGCGTTCCTTTCAAGACAATACACGTACACCAAAAACATTACTCTTCACAGAGTACCCCAGAGGCCTTTCCAATCATCTGGATGCTCGCAGTTATTCCATTCCCTCAAATTCAACACAGATCTTCTTTATTAATTTTAATTTGTCATCAATAACCTGACAGGCTCTCTTTCGGCAAGAAATACTGTATTAACTGTTTCACTCACTGTGGCAGCTATTAAAAATGTGATAATGATTAGCAGTAATGAGGTCAAATAGAATAATGTGAGTATAAGTTGCTACCAGCGAAATATATAACACAAGAGGATTTATTATGTTCACTTGCTGAAATGTAATTTAAAAACAGGATATTACCACCTGCTATGCTGGCTCATAGGGTTATCCAGATCATTTAAGCATTTCCTGCTAATATGTTTATTTGCTTCTGGCAGATATTGCCACTACTGTATTTCAAATAACTACACTTAAAACAAAGTTAATTGTTCCTATCTCCTTAATATAAATATGATTATGTAAAGCGATGATTAGATGACTAGCTGGTAAACAGAATTATTTGAGCATCAGTATCAGTTAGGATAAAAATGGTGCAGGAACACTGAGAGTTTGGGCTATAAATCAGCTCTGGGAAAAGCAGATCTTCAGCAAAGAAACTTTGTGTAGGTGCACAGGGGAGGTGAGGAAGGGCCGTGCTTTAAATATCAGAGCAAATTAGGTGAAATATTAAAACTTTATCAATACAAAATCTGGTAGATAGAGTCATTACCCTGCATTCTCTTGAAAAGATTTTGAATTTTGACTTCTTTTATTACTTCTCAGCTTGTTGATCTAAATAGAATAATCCTGGGTTTTCACTGCAGCAATTCGATGGAACTGCAGGTCTGCTTGATCTGCAAAAGCTTTTTCAGATGAGGAAGATAAAGGTTTAATGCAACGACAAAACCAAAAAAGCTCATTCTCATCAAGCTCTCATCTGAGCTTTAATTTTGAGCAAAGATTACAGAGTTAGGCCAAATTCTGCTTCTGCTTACACAGCTGCAAATCCCCTGAATTAAGCCAGAATTCAACCTTAAACCTCTAAGATGTAAAACACGACTTAACCTTCATTGCTGGGACTCCTGCGCCCTGGGAAGTTGGGCTGGGGGGACTCAAGTGCTGCTGGAGGAAGGAGACAACAAGAGGATTATTTTTTCAGGTTGTAAGTGATAGCTGAGCAGTATTCACAGCTAATTCCTGGGAAGGAGGGACTTGATTTTTGGAAAATTTTCAGCAGTTTGCCTCTGAACTTTCATTGACTTTCTTGCGTTTGGCTTTTCAATACAATTTGTCACGTAAGGAATAAAATAGGGACAGAAGAGCAAAAGCAGTGGTGCAAAGAAGCTGTCAAGAATGGTCTGAAGTTGTGCCAGGGGAGGTTTAGGTTGGATTTTGGGAAAGGTTCTTCCCCCAGAGGGTGCTGGGCCCTACCCAGGCTCCCCAGGGAATGGGCACAGCCCCAAGGGATTGTTGGGGTGTCTGTGCAGGGCCAGGAGCTGCACTGGATCATCCCAATGGGTCCTTCCCAACTCAGAATATTCCACGATTCTATAGGCAGAGAGGATGTCACAAGTCAAGGCAAAATACACGATCACAAATAGACATTTTAGAATATGCATTTATACTTATTTATTCTATTTAAACAGTTTTTCTTTTTTTTTTTTTTTAAATCTGCCGTGTTTTTTCACCTTATCTTATCAACACCTGTTGAACAAATCCATATATAAAGTGGGATTTCCTGAGATTTACATAACCTTTACTTTTTAAGAAGCTGGCTTCAATGGATAGTGCTTTATTCCTGGCAAAGGAAGAGCAGCCTGGAGTTTGAAGGCAACTCTGAATGTGAAGCCCTGAGCTGTGATTAATTATAATAAAGACTTTCCCTACCTGCATCTTTCCAACCACCACCAGAAATGCCACTCTTCATCTTCATTGAATAAACAAGACATGCAAAAATTACACACGAGACATTATATTTTCATTTTGATAACATAACAGCATAAAAGAAATGGAATAGGAATATTGGGATAAAGTTCCTCCCACAGTATGGGAGCTTGGTCTGCCTTTTCCAGCATCTTCTTCCCAGCTCCAGCACTGAATGTGTGAATGTTCTGAGTGACACTGGGATCACTGGAAGCCCTAAAAACGATCATTTCTGCTCCTAGCAGGATTTTTTCCATGAAATAAAAATGAAAATTACCCCCAACATGGGATTTGTGCCCTAATGCAGAGGGTGAAGCCCAACCTAGAGAGATTCAGCTGGCATCCACAGCTAATTACTGGCTGGGGTAATTGGGCTCTGGAAGACTCTCCCCGTGCAATGTCAGCATTGAGAGATGGGGACCAAGCTGGCACTGCCTCATTCCTGAGTTTGGTTTTGTGCTTTTCAGGAAAAAAAAAATAAAAGGGGAAAATAAGGTCTAAAAAAAAATTAAAAGAGTGTGAAGAAATTAAAAAAATAAGAAGAGTGAGAAGGAGTGAGATGGCTGAGGAAATTAAAAAAATAAGAAGAGTGGGAAGGCTGAGGGCTGTCCCAAAACCGAGGGATTGATAACACAGCCTGGGGAAGGGCAGAGGGGCAAATCAGGCGGCGCCTCCTCAGCACCCCACGTGCCAGACGTCAGGAGGGCAATTCCAGGAGCTTTCCTTTCTCCTGGCAAACCCAATCCCCACGGGGAGAGGCCTTTGGGGCCCTCCTGCCCCCCATATCCATGCCAGGTACTGCCAGCCCCCCGTGCTGCTGCTGCTGGCGCGGCGTTCCCCCACTGCTGCCTTTACATCCCGGCTAAATTTGAATTGATGATGGGTGCAGTGTTTGTAATCCCACATCAAGCAGCGCTTGTGTCTGGCATTTATTTGTCCTGTTGCTCTGGCAGCTTCTTCCAGAGCCTCCTCTCATCTGACATGTCAGGTCTACAATCAAAGAGGAATAGTGAATTCACTTTTACAGTTAGGCAAGCTGAATGCTATTACCCATGTATTTGTCACCAACCTGCAGATCCCAGCCTCTAATCTGCCATCTGGATGGATGCTACAAAGTTAAGAGCCAGGGACATGCATTTCTCAGTAACTACCTGCTGTCAGCTATTATTTTAAGGATCCTGTGATTTTCTTTTATTTTGACTAGAAAAAACAAGGCAGCTGCAGTAATAAAAAGGCATATCAACTAGTCACTTCCTGGCAGATTTGTCACTGGTGTGGATACAGTAGTGGTATTTTTTGTTAGCAAATGTATACAGTGGAATATAGTATTGTAAATCTGTAGTGCGTTCTTCACAAAGGGAGAAAAAAAAAAATCCCTTTTTAGAACCTTGTATACTAGTCAACAAAATAAAAAATGAAAACGTATTTGCTCCCACCTTATTGTGCACATGTATTATATTTTTCTTTTACAATATTGTCCATTGTGTGCAACAGACTTTGTAAATATCGTGTTTGGGTTTAAAAATTTCCATTGTCCTCCCGTCGTGGCGGCTGCATCCTCACTCACTGCCCGAGTCCCGGGCTGTAAATATTTGCTGAGAAGAATCAGAGGTTTTCTGTTTGGAGAATCTGGAGAATAAGATTAACTTTTCAATTAACAATTGAACAATTAACAATTTTCGAATTAATTTATTCTAATAACGCTCTGAAAAAAACACGGGCGAGAAACGCGGCGATGGAAAAGTATCCTGGACCAAATTAATCCCCTGTGTGACTCTATTTCAGTCAACACAGTTATATCAGGATAAAATTATAATTAATTGTTATTAATACGAGCATGAAGCAATGGATGAGAATAGTCTAAGAGTGAAAAAAAATATACACCCAGTTCAGGTCCTGTGCTTCTACAAGAGAACAAATTGTTCCACTTTCAAACTGCCATTTATCATCATTTTGGGTGATGAAGGGATTGTTCTGCTTTTGCATTTCATTCTTTAGCAGTTCTCTGATGAAGATCCCGTTTGCAGTTCTCAGTCTAGGACTGGATTAAAGAGTCAAAGGATTTCTGGTGATTTTTTTCAGGATGTGGGAACCAATTCCAGGGGCCTGGGGTGCCCTTGGCGGGTGGGACATCCCCACACTGGTGCAGATGTGTCCAAGGTCAGCATCCCACACACAGCCCATGACAATCCATCCCACCCAGAGCCTTGTGCAAGGACCACGGGCAGGAAATGGTGCTCTGGCCCTAAAACCTTGCAGCTGATTTGGAGAAAAGAAGGCTCCAGGCATTGGGGCCCTCCAGCACTTAAAGGTGGATTATATAAAGGAGCTGAGTGACTTTTTAGATGGACAGATAGTGGCAGGACACAGCCAATGGAATCCATTTAAGCCAGATTTTTTCCCTGTTCTGAGTTCTTCCTGAAACATTTTTTTCATCTGATGAATATTAAGTTCCAGAGACTCCCAGCTAAGGGAGGATGAGGATGTGGGGACTCTCAGGATCCTCATTCATTGTTGCTGTGACCTCCATTGGGCTGGTGGCAGGTTCAAAACCAACTTATGTATTGGTTGAGGCCAATTTTCACTTCCTGCTGCTCTTTTTTCCAGAAGAGAGGCTTTTTGAAGAGCTAAAGTGAAGGAACTGATCTCTCCCTTACTGCTGATGAGTTCTCACTAATGATCAGAGAGCGCTGCGTACTCTGGGATTTGATTTTGGTAAACACGCACAATTTAGATATTTATTCAAAACACCCAAATCTCATCAGGGTCCGAGATGGTTCTGACAGCTGCAAAAAAGTGGACAAATTGTTGATGTTGAGGAGCAATCAGAGTGTACAGCGTTTCATGAATTAAATTTTAATAGTCCTTTCAGATGATTCAGAGCCACCGAGCTCAGATCTCAGCCTGGCATCACCTGGTTGCTGCTGCTCCTGCCCTCTTTGTCTTCTTCCATTTCACTGCCTTTGTCCTGTTTTCAGGACAACAGGGGCTCCAGGGCTGGTGCCACCACCAGCATCACCCTGGGTGACCCCTGATGCAAATCACAACTGAGCCCCAAAGAAACAACTCCTGGGAAGAGTTGGTGCTGTGTTCCTAAAGCCTGAGACAGGGATATTGAAGGAGTTTTTAGGAGATTCCCTGTGCTTACGTTTGCATGTCATAATCAGGATTGAAAATAATTTGAATGTATTCAATGCAACCAGGTTTTCCTTGGAGCTCCATCCAGCCTGGCCTTGAGCCCTTCTAGAGATGGGGCAGCCACAGCTTTTCTGGGCAACATGTGACAGGGCCTCCACACCCTTTTAAAAAACTTAAAATTCCTAACTAATAAACTTCCTAATCTAAAATTTCTAATCTAAGATTCCTAATTTAATAACTAAGTATCTTTTCTCTAATTTCTAATTTAAACCTACTCTCCATTACTTTGAGTCCACTTCCCCTCACCCTGACACAAGATGCTCACCGGTTGCAGGACCAACCTCCACTGCTAACACAGCCCAGGATGAGCAAATTTCCAACCCAAAATACCTAATTAGGTTATTCCCACATCATCATCCTACATCTCACCCATCCCACAAGTGCTGCAGGAGCAGCTCCACCTTGACACCAATAAAAGGAAAAGCCCCATTTCCTTCTCTTACGCTCCTTCAAGTCACAAGTGACTCTCCAACTGTATTTCAGCAACTAAATGAAAAATAAGGTTTAAACTGAATTCTGATAGCAATAGGATTAGAGCTGAAACAGCCAGAGAACTGTGTAAACATTGCTGGGAGGATCTGTAAATCCGAGTGCTCTGTGAGTCAATCTTCACTCCAATGTGCTTGGTTCGGTTGCAGTTAAGATGAACTCGAGCTGGAAGCCTTGTCAGACTGACAGACCTGAGTGTAGTGGATTTGTGTCCGTGTAACTGCAGTCAAATGTTGTCCCCTCAGCTCTCAGCATTGCTGGAGTGCGTGGGTTCACTCAAATGCATTCAAAAAACGCCTTCAGAAAACGTCTGTTCTACAAAAAAAGCATTTTCTCCCCTTTGCCCAAACAGTTTTCACTGTGGAGGAAAAAACATAAGGGTCTTTTCATATTATAAAATTTCTTGGGAAAACCTACATTGCTCCTGATTCATAGGATTTTGGAATATTTTACAGAAAAGTATAGAATCAAGTTTTCAAATAACATCTATTTTTAATCTTAGTTTGACTGCCTAGAGAGCAGGGCAGTTTAGGACCTCTTACTCCCCATAAATGATATGTGGAGCACTAGAGGGGCAGCTCAGGAGCTGAAAGGAGCAGGTCTGGGCAAGGTTTTTGGTAAAACATTCGAGTCAGCAAAGTTCCTGCTGGGTCACTTCACACAAATGATGTTTAGGGATGAACAAGAGGATGCATCAGGGGAGAAGATCGTGGTTTTTGGTTGGCCTCAATGACCTTACAGGACTTTTCCAACCTCAGTGATTCTGCTGGATTCATCTTCCTATTGAGGTCCATCCACCCCGAGAAGAAGAGAAGGATGGGCAGCACCAACTGAAAAAACACTTGGTGGTTTTCAGAGGGGCTCAGTCCTGTCCATGAGGCTTTCCCAGCTGCCCTGGGTTCACTCCAGGCAGGAGAAGACCAATCTGAATGCTTTATTTATTCTTTGCAGAGCTGTCAGAAGATCATTCCTTCACAGGGGATGTGAGGGTTCAACTCCTTGCATGGGGAGGTGATCTTTGATATGAAAGAAAACGCAGGATTCGTTGGTAGGAAATTTCTGCAAATAGATTAAAGGACTCTCCTGCAACCTTTTAAGGTTATTTATTAGTAATTTATTAATCCAGTTGGAACAAAACCGAGTGTTGTTTTCAGAATTCATTTTTCAGGCTGCAGCCTCACACCAGATGACACTCGGGCGCCGGCTCTTGGGGAATACACATCAAACCCTGGTTCATAATTTATGTAATGACATATACTTGGACACTGATTAGCTACCTTATCAGCCCTGTAATAAAGGAAGCATAACCCCTAGTTTATCATTCATTTATCTGAAGTCATTTTGAATAATATCACAAGATTGTAATGTAATCATTATGCTGTACAGCATGTGTGGGCCAGTACACTACACTGGCAGTGTCAGAGGACTGTCAGAGTTCATACTACTTAATTTGCTCACTTCTTACACATTTATGAAATTGGAGTCAACAGTCTGGTGGAGCAGGGATATTCCGGGCAGGAGACTTCCACAAATTGTTAACAGGGTATTCCACGGGAGGGTGAAGAAGGAGAGAAGATGAGAATGGGATTTGTGGTGGAATTTAGTGGGTGGTCAAGGAATGGGTTGAACATCCTCCACCCAAAGCACTCGCTGGCTTTGGTGTCACTTTGTGCACAAGGAAAAAGTTTCCTTTTAGTCGTCTTGGAACCCTCTGCAATTCAAAGGAGTCTGCAGAGCTGGGAGAGCTCCTGAGTTAATCAAGGAGCTCCCAGTGAGATCCACAGGCTGAATAAACACCCGGGTCCTGCATCCCCTCAGTGCTGGGAGGGCAGAGGGCACAAGGGGGGATCTTGGAAAACCCAAGTGCAGCTCCATCCTCCTTCCCAAGGCTGCTGCAGGGTTTATAATCAGCTTTCATCATATTTTACATTTCTATTTGGCAGTCTGAGCTTTTGGGAATGGTGTTCATTCAGGGGTTTGGCTTTCCCTTTTTTCTAGACTTCTCGATCTAGGAGAAAACTTTGGACACAGCAACTGGTCGGGTCTGAAAGAATTGGGAAACACCCCACAGTATTTATATATATTAATCTATCTTTGTGCTGTTCTCATGGAATTCTGCGCTCAATTTCCCATTTTTTGTGTGCCTGGGGTGCACAGCTGGAAGTCAGCAGCAAAACCCAGCAGGTCTCACCCAGAACACGGGGCAGAAGTGAAACACCAGCCAAGACACCTCAGTACCTGCTCCTCACCCGGGCTGTCACCAACATTCTGTCCTCTCAAACCTTCATTTCATGGATCTGGCAGGGTTAACACCAGGTTAGCACCCAAGGATGAGAAATGGAGGATTTGGGGGATTTCCAGTGGCCAGGGCAGGCAGAGGGGCCTGTGGCAGAGCCCTGACAGATGAGAGGAGCTGATGGATGCAAGAGCTGGTGACAAGTTGCACTGGGATAATGATTGCTGGGCAGCAGGAGCCATTAGGGTGTCATGGAAAACCCCCAAGATTAATGAACAGCACGAGTTGGATAAGTAATGAAAAAAGAGGAAGGGTGGGAAGAGTAGCATAATGTTTATTTTAAGATACTTCATCAAAAAGAAGGGAATAATTAAAGCTGCAGTTCTTTTCTGACACGAGTTTAGGGAAATTATAACTGCAAAAAAAAATTAAATAGAAATAAGGCATAGAGTGAGGATCAGTGTCCCAGTGGGAAGAGTGGAAGGACCTCTCCAGACAGCCCCAGCAGAGTGAGAGGATGGATGATGGGAGAATCTTCTCCTCCTGTGACTGCCAAACATTCCCTGCTCCATCCCTCCCATATAAATAATCATTTCACCATTAGAGATTAAATGTTTACTGTAAAAACAATTAAATTTGTTTCTAGCACTTTTTAATGCACGGCAGTAAAATCAGATCATTTAATCATCAATCCTGCATCCAACGTTTATTCCCCAGAAATGCGATTCCAGTCACAATTTTTATTTCTAGCGGAATAAAAATATATTCCCCAGATTTCACCGCAGAAGCTCTCCAGTAAATTTTGGCACGTGGGCTCAAAGTCGATGGGAAAAGAAGGGATGTTCAGGAAATCATCTCTGGGTGCAGAGGAGGGGATGGGAGAGGGGATGACCAGGCCTTGCAGGGCAATTCCCAGCTGGAATTCCTGCAGGGATCACAGCTGATGAAGATCAAATGATATTAAATGACTGGGATTGCATCAAGCCCAGACTGAAGCAGATGAAGCAAAAAAAATTAAAGGGGTGTGCGATGCCCTGCACAGCTGGAGCAGCGACAGAACCGCAGGAAAAACGGGAATGAACTCGGAGTTGGGGTCGTCAGCTGGTGCATGAAACAAGCCAGGCCCCTCTGAAAGGCTGGAAATTTAAATATGAATGGAACCTAGGAAATTCTGCTTCAATTAAAAAAAAAAATCTTAATAATCCAAGAAACAATTCACATTTAACATAGATTTTGTTGGATCCTGGAAATAACAAATGTGTGAAATTTAAAAAAGCAAAGGATTAAGGCAGTAAAATGTGCAAAGATGTCATAATATCATTCAAAATACTGCAAAACTCCACATCACTTCAATTTACAAATAAAACACACCAAAATTATAATGAAATCTGGGGGGATTTCAAACTTCAAAGCAGAAAGGGCAGCCAAAATTTGGAAAAAAGAATTCCTTTCTCATTTTCCAGTTTTACGTCATAGCAAAGTTTTTCTTCCTAAAATAAGAAAGTCATTGACAATTTTTGCCATAGAAAGGAGTCAGGAATATCTGATGCCACTTCTGGACTTTGTGGTGCCACAATTACTTCGCTTAAAATGTTCTATGAAATGTTCTATGAAAATGTTCTATGTCCCAGCCTCTGTCCAATCTGAGTGTGTGACTGGACATTTATTCCCTGAAGGCACAACAATAAAGCAGAAAAACTTGGTTTGGATGGTTAGAAAGTTCAAAGGCCTGCTCAAAAACATGTAAATAAATTAGAAAATATCATGAGTATTTCTGTCTCGGATTTTTTCCATGTTATCACTCATGAAGCACTTCAATAACAAACTCCTTTTTTTTTTTTTTTTATTTCTGGGGATATTTGCAAAAAGCCATTTGTCAAACATTTCTCCGTGGCTGCGTTTGCTGCATTGCAAAATAAATAATGTAATCTGTGATGTAACTGCAGAAAGATGCAGAATTTATAAGATGTGATCCGGGCAAGGAACAGATATTAGGCCACATAGTTTCAACATTTTTTTCCAAAGGTCTTTGGGAATGTTGTCAATACTGACTCCTTGAGAGATGCAGGTGCTGCCAAGCACATCTGCCTGCAAATTGTGCCTCCACCACCTTCACCAGTCAAAGCCAGGGGAAATCTGAGGGACGTGATGGAACTCCAGATGTAATTTCTGTCACTTCTCCCACCTGCACATAAAGTGCAAATTCTGGTGTTACCCAGCCATGGATGGAGAGGTCTGAGAAGGAATTGATGTGTTCAGGTGCCTTCATCACCTTCAGCCTGTGCCCAGCCCAGTGCAGGATGATTTCCCCCATTGCTCTCCCCAGTATTCCAGAATCATCTTTGCAAAAGGATTGGAGACTCCCAATCCTTCTGATCCCTCCCAAGGTTCTCATTGCTTCTCTTCTCCCCCAGAGATTCTCTCTCTTTTCGAATTTAAACTGGAATTTTGTTTCTGATTGTCGCTGGGGTTGAGCTCCTTGTGTTTTCCAATGGAATATAAACCAGAATCACAGAATCATGGAAATTATTTGGGTTGGGGGGGAACCTAAATCCCACCCAGTGCCACCCCTGCCATGGGCAGTGACACCTCCCACTGTCCCAGGCTGCTCCAACCCCAATGTCCAACCTGGCCTGGGGCACTGCCAGGGATCCAGGGGCAGCCACAGCTTCTGCCTCCAAAAATTATCTCAGGATAAACCCATCACAAAGCCCAGCCTGTCAGTCAGAGCTGGAGAACACCCCTAATGTTAATCAGGAAATTTAGGTCAGAATTGGTCACTCAGCTCCACTGATGGGAGAAGAAGCTGGTCCCCAGTCCTTTATCCCCACAAACCAAACATCCAAACACCCCTGACAGAGTGTTCTGCTGAAAAACCTCTTATTTTTTATAAATACCACAACGAGATCTAGTTTCACTCTAAAAATAGATCTCATATAAATTTTTACCTTCCATAACATCCCACACCAAGCTGCTGTCAGTCACCAGACAGAACCACCTCTCCCAGTGGCTCAGTTTTGCAGCAGCTGCTCAGGTGGTTAAAAAACCCCATCCTTCCTCTGTTGACTTTAATTTACAATTGCTCATTTACCTTAAGTGACACCCATAATGCCTCTCACCGTGAGCCTGATGTGCTCCTGCTCAGACGGGGAAAGCAGGGAATAGGTTTGGAAGTGGACACGGTAGCACAGCTGATAATTAAGGTTAGAACCAGAATTAGCTGGTTATTTGCTATTAGTGATGTTAACACCTGCTCTATGCAGTGCAGAATCCAGAAAAAAGCTGGATTTTGAGGGCATCCTGTTGGCTGAGTAAATACCAGGTATTTACTACCTGGTAGGGCTCTTTTGGATCAGGAATTTTCCTCCAGACCTCCCAAAAATGCCCACAAGTGGCTCTGCAGCCTGAAGTGCAGACAGCTTTATCCTACCTGCACCAGCACGCCGTGGAAAGCACTTACATCGTGCTACATCTATCACATAATTAATCCCAACATTACTACACGAAATCTCATGTGAGATAATATTTTCCAGAAATGTTATGCTACAAAAAGGTCAAATATCATATAATTTTTTTTTTTTTTCCTGCTGGATCCTCCTTCGAGCCGTGTTTACCCTGAGATATTAGGTTCCAGGAGGTAAAAAAGAACAATAATATTTGATAGTCCAGCGAATGGGGATGCAGGACTGAGCTGCCACAGCCTGGTGGTGGCACAGGCTGGAGGAGTCAGCATCCAGATGGATTCCTGCAGATCCTTACACATTGTGGGCACAATAATCAGTTGTATCCCTTATATTTATATTTATATTTATATTTATATTTATATTTATATTTATATTTATATTTAGTTATATTTATATTTAGTTATATTTATATTTAGTTATCTTTATATTCATATTCATGTTTATATTTCTTTTACTTTTATTTTTTATTTTTATTTTTATATTATTTATCTATAAATATGATTTATATTTATTACATTTACTTTATATATTGTATTTATATATTCAAATATTTTTACTTTTATTTTTATTTAAATTTGAATTTAAATTTCAATTTAATTGTAGTTGTAATTGTAATTATAATTGTAATTTTAATTGAAATTGTAATTTTAATTTTAATTTTTTTAAAAAATTATTTTTATTTTTATATATTTGAAAGCTGTTTCCCACCAGACCAGCCTAAGGGTGGGACACTGTCACTGGACTCTGCTCACGGGCAGGGATGTCACCCTAGAAGAGATTCAGCATTGGAGTAGCAGAGGAGGAATATATTCTGAAGAGATGTCACTCTTTGATTCTCATCTTTAAATCAAGAGGAAGAACAAACTTCAGGCTGGACAACACTTGGAGTTGTTTCCTGTTCCAAATTTGCTTCACAAAGGTCCTCTCCAGGTAAAAGCCAGTCCCAGGCCAGGTTGGACAGGCTTGGAGCAATCTGGGATAGTGAAGGTGTCCCTGCCCATGGCAGGGGGTGGGACAGGAGGAGATTTGAGGTTCCTTCCCACCCAAGCCATTCCATGATTCTATGATTGTATAATTCCAGAAGGGATGACAGTGAAATTTATCTAAATTACTCCATTTCCCTCTCCTGTGAACCTGTGCAGAGCAATTCCTTTTGCTGGGAACCTTCAAACCATGGGCTGGATCGACCATTCCCATTGACTCCTCCATGAAAACAAGGTATAAAATTTACAGAACCAGAACCATCACCTGAATGTCCCTCTGCTGCACCTCCACGACTTCCATAAATCCATAAACCTATGGATTTAAGTGTTATTAGCACCTGCTGTATTAATTGTGAACATCAGGTGGGAGCTCAGGCTTGCAGCAGGCGAGGCAGTGATTTCTGATCCCATCCCAGCCAGGAAAACACAACCATGGACATCTGCTCTGCGCTGGCCATGGCACATTCCCTCCTCCAGGGACAGGGATCCTTCCCTGCCCTCCCAAGGATGCTGCTCTGGGAAGGAAACTGAGCCAAGTGAGTTCCTGAGTTTTATTTCTGATTTATTCCACGGATCTTCTGGAGAGACCCGGAAAGCAGAGGGAGAGAATTGTTGTGGCCTCTTGTCAGCGACAGGCGGGATCTGGAATAAAACTCTGCCTTGCTTCTGTGGAAAGATTAAAGTGTTTTGGAAGGCTGAGAAAATGTCCCTTTCATTTCAGTATTGATTGGTCTTTATTGAACACACACGCTCCTGCTAAGGCTGCCTTTGGTGGGTTTTCTTTGGGTTTGTTCAGTTTTTACTTCTTTCATGACTTCAAGTGCTTTCGACAGTAATTTTCCCTTTGCTTAACTCAATCAGCTATTGATAAAATCCAACCCGAGATGCTGAGTCCTTAAAAAGAACCTGTGGGGTTTTTTTTTTCCCTCTATTCTTTAAAAAGTACCACTGCCCGTATTTACTGTGAACCATCTGTTACACGTCTAATTAAAATATATTTGTAATGAGCTTATTAGTGCACAGAATATGTCCTGAACAGGATGTCAGTCAAGAACCGATTGTTTGGGGAGATAAGATACCTTAAACTTCTATTAGTGTAACAAAACCATGCGCCGGTATTTTCATCCTGTATAAAAGCAAATTCCAAGAGGGCAGGAATTCACACACTTTTTGTAATAATTTCCTCTTCAAATATGTGGCTGTTCCTTTCTAATATAGAGTCAGATGGCCTCTTATAATTGCAGTATCAAATCTTTGCCTCAGTTTTCAACTGCAGGTGATTTCAAATGATTAAAGATGCACAACAGGGAATAAACAAAAATGCTTACATGCAATTATTTTTAATTAGTATTTGGCTATAAAGTGTGTGCCTTCATAAAAAAGTCTGTTATTCACATAAACATCTGTTACCATACACACAAGGAAACACACTGTAAGTCTGTCATCACATCACCAAAACAGAATATACTAAGGAAGGCTGGACAGGAAAGCCAACACTTTGAGTTTTTAAACAAAAGATATAAGCATAACTGCCAAAACAGACACTGCACCACACCTTTCAATTAGCGCAGCTCACAATCAAAGGAAGAGCTATTACCAATGGAATTATACTTGAAAATGTTAAAATAGATGGAATTATTCTTTGAAAACAATGGAATCTGTAAGCACAAGACGATTTCAAACTCTTTACTAATTTTGCACCAGCGAACATAATCAAAACGCTTCCTGTTTGCTCAGTATCTCTGGGTACTCTTCTGACAACTTTTTTAAATCTTATTTTCGCTCGTTATTTAAACCTTCTCAGAAAAAAAGAAAACAACAAACCCACCACCAAACCCCCGCTGTGGCGTTTGCCCATAAATAACCCCGCCACGCTCAGTTCTGGCCTCATTTTGCAGAGCCCGACTCAGGGACGTTGACATATTTTAAGCAAGCGTGCGACAAACAGCGAAGTAAGAGAGATATACAGAGCGATATAAATTAATACCACCGTAATTGATAGGTGGAGATAAGGTTGCTCTGCGGAATACTGAGAATAAAATGAAGAGGAGGCGTGAGAGCACCTTGCACATGAATTACGGAGTCGGTGGGAATTGCTGGGCTCTGCTGCGAGGAAGCTCTTGGAAACACCTCCAAACTTAACACCTTGCCTCCACCAGCAGAGAAAGCCACGGCTTTAAGCACCAAATAACACAGCTCAGCCCGCGTGAAAATAAAACCAATTGTTTAATTAAAAAGCGCACGTGACGCGTTCCGCCAGCCGCGCCTCGGCGGTGCCTACAGCCAGAAAGGAGAAATTCCTGCTCCTCTGCTGGGACCAATAACCAACTCCATCAGCAGAGCCACCCTGGGGGTGCTGCTGGTCAGGAACAGGGATGGAAACTCCGCCTGTGATCCTGCCCCAGCACCGTGAACCGCCAACTGTGTGCACAAATCTTCCTGCATTTCCTGGGAGAGCTCGTGTGCCCTAAAATCCTTCCTTCACCAGCTCCTGATGAGTGTCCTCTGGGCCAGGCTTGCTCCTCAGAGCAGCCCCTCTTGGCCCAGAGAGAAGTCAGAAGTGCCCTCAGAGTTTCTAATGGCAAAGATGACCCTCTGCAAGGAAGCAGATCCGAATCTTTCCCGGCTCCCGTTGATTTACAAGCCTTCTCCTGCACATCAGCATTTCATATATCTTCCCAAGTGTCAGAAATATGAAAGCCATACATTACACCCAAAGAATGGCCCAGTTCATTACTATCATTTTATTTATTTAACAAATACGGTATTTAATCAGAAGGAACTGACAGCTACAATTGTTTATTGCAATCATACAACACGGCAATAAATAAACATTGCACATTAAGTAGAAGGCAGAAGGATCACTGGAAACATCCCGTATAAAAAATCCTTCCTCAGAATTCCTCACTAACGGACAGTATTTGTAAATCTATTGACAAAGAGCTCCAAAAAGATGGAGCAGTAAATAAAACACGTGAGAGCAGACAAGGTAGGTTTGGCTTTCAGACAAGCAAATTAATTTCTGGGTTGACTCCAGAACAGAACGACTTCCAGTCAGCTCTGGACTAGGACAGTCACATATCACACCCTCCCTCATAAATAAAGGCAGCCCCAGGAAAGGCTGATCTGCCTTTTAGTGATCAACAATTTTCCATAGAAAAAAATGCAAATCACCACTCGTCCAAAGCATCCGTGAGATGGGGTGGGCAGCTCACACCCAACCCTCAGCAGCTCCACTTCACCCGCTGGAGTGGGGTCCCTGCCCAGAGGAGCTGGACCATGCTACAGCCCACAGCCCTCCACTTCTCTTCTCTTCTCTTCTCTTCTCTTCTCTTCTCTTCTCTTCTCTTCTCTTCTCTTCTCTTCTCTTCTCTTCTCTTCTCTTCTCTTCTCTTCTCTTCTCTTCTCTTCTCTTCTCTTCTCTTCTCTTCTCTTCTCTTCTCTTCTCTTCTCTTCTCTTCTCTTCTCTTCTCTTCTCTTCTCTTCTCTTCTCTTCTCTTCTCTCTTCTTCTCCCCTTCCCTTCCCTTCCCTTCCCTTCCCTTCCCTTCCCTTCCCTTCCCTTCCCTTCCTTCCCTTCCCTTCCCTTCCCTTCCCTTCCCTTCCCTTCCCTTCCCTTCCCTTCCCTTCCCTTCCCTTCCCTTCCCTTCCCTTCCCTTCCCTTCCCTTCCCTTCCCTTCCCTTCCCTTCCCTTCCCTTCCCTTCCCTTCCCTTCCCTTCCCTTCCCTTCCCTTCCCTTCCCTTCCCTTCCCTTCCCTTCCCTTCCCTTCCCTTCCCATTCTCTTCTCAGCTTTGTGCCTCCTGACGGATTCACAAAAAACCAAGAAAATGTCTCTCCATTTCCAAAGCCTCAGGTTTCAGGCTCCCTCCTGCTTCCCTGCCAGCAGAAAGTGGGTTTTGCTTTAAGACACCTCAGCTTTCCCAACTTCAGTGAGAGTTTTTGCAAGACTTCGTGGAGCAGGAGTGTCTCAATAACTGTGACAGATGGCTGGGCCTGAGAGAAGAAATAACCATTTTCCTCCTGACATTTGCTACATTGCCATGGCAGGGAGATGCTTCCCTTCACTGCGTAGGACTCCCCAGGTTGAGAATAAAGTCAGCACTTTTCTTTATTTCTCTTCTCCTTCGCTCTTCCCTCTGGTTTAAAAGCACCTATCATCCAGCTTGGAATGTTCACATTGAGGGAAGAAGTTTTAAGTCTTTGTCCCTTAGGACAAGGCAAACTCAGAAGGAGAAGGAAAACAGATCGATCCTGGAAGTGCCAGGCAGTGTCACCCGGGGGTGGCAGGGACCTGGGCAGGGACAGCCCCCACCCTCATCATTGCAAGGACTGGAATTATTTCTGAATATCCAGGTCCTGTCCTCTGAAACTGTGAACAAATTTGTGGATATGGTTCTTGGGGACAAGGTTTAGTGGTGGCCCTGGCAGTGCTGGGGAAGGGTTGGACTGGATGATCCTGGAGGGTTTTTCCAGCCCCATGGATTCTGGGATTCTGTGGGCACATCTCAATCTGAGCCTATAGATAAGGAAAAAGAAACTGAATTGCACTTCAAAGAGTAAAGGGACAAGGGACACAGAGATGACAGCAACCAAAAAGTGACTGATCCCTCCCTGTCCAGTGGAAAATGCAGCAGTTCCTCAAACAGCTCCAGATGTTTTGGGTTCAAGAGGCAGAAATAGCAAAGTGAAATTGTTACATTCATCCTATTACATATTATATGCTAAATAAATGCTATTTATGTGGCTTAATTTTGAAGCTTTATTTTTTACCTTTTTAAAATTATTTCAAAAGAAGCTGATGGCAGGGAACAAAAAATATTAAAGCGATACATCCAAGAAGGTTAAACCTCCAGCGTGGGCTGCTTGGAGGAGGTCAGCTGGAGCTTTAAAAGATGGTTTTAGTAGGAACTCAATGAATGAAACTCTTCAAAAGCATTTCTAAGTGCTAATTAATGCAAGTCCTAGAGATAAACAAAGCAGAGAGGAGCAATTGTGCCTGCAACAATGTGAGGACTTCAAATGAGTGTCACATCTTTGAAGGAGGAATTTTAGTTCTTCACTTTATAAATTAATCTGTCTCCAGAAGCCTATTATTCCTCTAGCATACAACTTAAAAACAGGATGTATTTGGGAATTTCCCATTGAGGGAAACATGAAATAATGTGACAATACTTGTGTCTAGTACTGTGCCAAAAAAATCTCGTGTTTCTTTGTGAAGTTTGACTCAGAACCAGCTGATTCCTCGAGGCTCCCAAATGCCGCTGCAACAACAACTTGCTCTCCAATTTCCACGGCCATGGAGAAAAATTCCAATGGCAAAGCAGCCTCACTGCCCAGCAGGCAAATAAAAAGAATTCAGGTTTATGGATTTGTTGTTTTTTCCCTTAAATCTCATGATTGCAAAGCCATCAGCTGGATGGGTTGGGGATGGGGGGAGGCTTTATCAACCCCTTTATTAATTAAATGCATTCCTTGGTTTTATTTCAAAGTTTATCCAAAGATTTGCATTGGGCTACTGAAAGTGTCAGGGAATAACAGAATTCCAGGATGGTTTTGGCTGTCCCCAGCCATGGCAGGGACACCTTCCACTGCCCCAGGGTGCTCCAAGCCCCATCCAACCCAGGCCTGGACAATTCCAGGGATGGGAATGCAAGAGCTCAGACAAAAACAGACTTTGGATAAAGAATAATAAGCCCACACTTTTTATTTGCCTTGGAAATACTTTGGAAAGACAACCAAAATCTGGAGGAATCATGGGGAAACACAGTCAATACCCTCCTGGAAAATAAGGAATATTGTCACGTGGTCCAGGCCACTGGCAGCATTGTAGAAATCTCACATGTGACAGCTGCTTTCCTTTCTCCCTTTTATTTTAATCAGTCAGAGAAACAAAGTCCTGGTTGCAGAAGTCCCTGGTTCTTTGGAGTGTTAGATGTTTCAGGTTTTCCTTAGAAAAAGGAAAAATTCAAAGAAAGCCACTTCTGTTCCCTTTTTTGTGACTCTGCCTAAACATTTCCCAGGTAAAACCTGGAGCACATTTTGTAGCCAGCACGAGATGGAAGATTTTTGCCTTTTCCAGCTGTCCCATCCGTATCTCTAAGCACAATTTTATTTAAGTGCTGCAGCAAGAAGACTTGCCCAGCCCATTTTTTTTCCTGCAGCATCCATCTCTGCATTTCCTGATTTCCTGCTTCCTTCATCTGGCTGGGATCCACCAGGAGATGACATCCCACCACTGCTGCACTGAAGCCATAAATTCATTCCCTGCCCGCTCAGAGGCACCCCGGTGTGTTTCACACCATACAAACTTGTGACATCAATAATTTTTTATAAACTCCTTTTTTTATCCATGTTTTCTGTTGTCCTGCAAATCCTCAATTAGCCACGGCTCCTGCTCAAGCAAACTGGAATTTTTTTAGGGATAGGGTCTGGTCCTCCCAGTTTTCTTTGAAGAGTTTGGGGTGATTTACTGGGGAAAGCACTAAATTATCACCGTGCTGAGAATAATAAATCATTATCAGCCAAAATCAGCTTCACTCTGGCAAACAGAAACACTTGTGTGGAGCCTCAGTGGTACAGGAACCATCTGCACCCTGGGGGTTGTGTTTGCTCCACCTCAGACAGAATGGGATTGGGAAATGTTTGGTAATTTCCTCACTCTGCTGCTACACACCACACTCACCTGCAGCTGCTCCATGCAGAGCAGAATTCGTGTTTACAGTCTTACTCATGCAAGTTTTTTCCTAGTTTTAACCCTTTCCCAGATTGTTTTCCACACAAACTGCAGCAGCTACGGGTTTCACTTGGAAATTTTCCCCCTCATTTTCTTCTCTGAGGCTTCCAGGTTCCCCATTGTCAGGTCTCACATAACCCTGTTACAGCTGTCAATATTTTCTTTGCAGAGCTGAGATGAACGTGGTGGAAAGCACTCCATGGTTACTGAGGAGCTTCTTCTTGTGGAGAAGAGATCCATGGATTTCAGCCCTCTCCATTGGCACAGGCTAGAAATAAATATGCTTTTAGCCACCCCATTTGTGCCTCAACCTTTCAGCACCCTTGCCACTTATCACATTTTTCAAGGTCACCCACTAACACCGTCTCCCCAGTTGCCAAATCGATGCGAGCAACATCACACTTCCCATAAAAACAGTCCTGCTTAAATTCAAACCCCATGGAAAAAAAAAAAAAAAAAAGAAAAAAACATTCTCTGCAACAGCTCAAATGTCTCAGGAAGAACCACAGAACACAGGGCATATTCCTTAAAAACAATGGATTTGCTCCATTAATTTTGACTGAGCACCAGGACAGGCATTCAGGACATCCCTCAGTAACTTAGTTAACTAAAGTGTCCATTTTTAAGGCTGTGACTAAAGTTAAGACATGAGTCAAGCCCTCTGATGACTCCGGGTTTAGCACTGAAGGCAAATGGAAGCTGTCAGGGAAGGCACCAAGGGTTTGGAGAGACAAGGACACGGTGATTTCACTCCAGGAAAAGTAAATACTTACACTGTAATTTAAATAATTTCCAATATTTTCTCTGCATAAGACTGATTCCCACCAGTGTTTGCAAAAGCCTTTTTATAGACTGCTTTGTTTTAGATCCAACTACCACAGATAAACCCCAGATCCTCCCAGGATTCCCAAACACCCAAGTTTTGCTGTGTGGACTCCACCATCCCAATTTCCCACAACTTTCACCCCACATTTCCATCTGGATACCAAGAGGGAGTGATCTTAAACTGAGGAAGGGTCGATTTGGATGGGATCTTGGGCAGGAATTGTTCCCTGGGAGGGTGGGGAGGAGCTGGGCTGGAATTCCCAGAGCAGCTGTGGCTGCCCCTGGATCCCTGGCAGTGCCCAAGGCCAGGTTGGACATTGGGGTTGGAGCAGCCTGGGACAGTGGGAGGTGTCCCTGCCATGCTGGGGTGGCACTGGATGGGATTTGAGGTCCCTTCCAGCCCAAACCATTCTGGGATTCTCAGCTAGAGAATTTTGGCCCTTGGTTTAGGACATGGGACCAGCCCAGCACAGGGAATACCTTCATGTAGGATGGAACTCTTCTTTTTGGGATGAGACAATGGACAATTCTGTCTTCAATTTCTCTGTCTGTCTTCAATTGCTCCAAGGGATTATTTACTGTTTCCAGGCTTCATGGCAAGATGTTTTTCACCTGTGAGTCGAGCACAATTTATAGGAGGAAAATTTATTCCTACAGTGGACTTTACAAATCCCACATTGGTGTTTGTGTTACATTCCAGCTGCGTGTTTGTGTGGGCACTTCCCTCTCTCTGTTCCCATCCAGAACTCCCCACCCAAGCAAAAGGTCCCAGAACCAGGAGAAGTCTCTGCAATGATTCAGACCTGAATCAATTGTTATTTACATAAAATAAACTTCTCCTGGATGTCAGGCTGCCAAAATGGATTATTTACTGGAGCCTTGTTGTTACACCTCCTGGTAGTGCTGCACGCTGGTGTAAGATCCACGATGATTGCAATCCATTAGTAACTGTCACAACAGAGCTCCTGCTACAAAGGAAGGAGACAGGGAAAAATACCTCCTGCCCAGGAACTGGAAATTGGATTCAGGAGACATATTTATTCTGGATTTTCAGCCTGGATTTCCCAGCGTGATCAGTGGCAACTCACTCACCTGGCCTGCTCCACGCCTTCCCCCTCTGAGGAGGAAATGAATCGTGCTTTCCCTGCTCTGTAAACGTCATTTATAATCTCAGATGGGATGGCCAAATGCAGGATTAGGAATGTTAATTTCCTGCAGAATAATCCCAGGATCCACACCAAGAGTCACTCATGGCCCGGTGACCCTTGGACGTCCTTGGGCCATGGGTGACACTTGGATGTCCTCAGGCCATGGAAGGCAGGACCCTCCCATGCCAGAACATAAAAACCTTTCAGTAGGAGCAGGATTAACTTCCCTGGCCAGAAATGGCAGTGGGAAGGCACACGGGTAACAGCACCAGGAGAAATTCCAGGGATTTTGTATCTGCACCACTGTGGTGGAGTGGTTTTCTTTACGCGTTGCTGCCCTGTTTTTTCAAAGCCTTCTGATGTTTACACTCTTGGAGTCAGAGTTCTCACACATTTCACCAAAACACTCTGTGTTGTTCACATTCCTTCTTGGAGGAGGAGAAAATTGACAGACTGTTCATCTGGCCAGTGTGGTTGCGAGGTCGCATTTCATCCTCCAACCCACTGTCACTTTAGAATTTCTATAAATTCTAAAAAACTCTAAATAAAGTCCCTTTTTTGCCTTGGGCAACTGAGTGTGTGGTGCATGCTCATTTTGTGTCCTAGTGTGACAACACACATTTTTGTAAACCCTTTTGAATGGTTTTTTTTCCTATTTCTCCCCTTTGGTGGATGGTTTTACTCCAAGTTTTCTCCTCCCTCTCCCAGTTGTCCATCACTCCCTAGACCCACCTGTTACCTCATTTACATAATGTCAGTCTTCCCTAATCCCTACCCGTGGTTCTAGAGAGTTCCCTGTCAATCCTTGTTGTCCCAACCCCCTGCCTAAACTCCTCCCAGGAATTCCCCTGCTTTTCAAAGCCCCATTGGTCCATGTGACCCTTTCCACTCCTAATATCTTTCCTATAGCTTTCCTATAACTTTCCTATACCTTTCCCATAGCTTTCCTGCTCCAGGTGGGAGCAGCTCCCAGCCCAAGGAGGAACAACAACAACGGTGGACATTTGTCCTTTTAATTGTGCTGATACTCTGACTTTGTACCAGAGTTCTGCACAGGAAAATTACATCCCTGAGAAATTCCGATCCCCTCGTACGGGCAGCAGCTGTTGAAATAACTGCTTTGCAATGTAATCCCCTTGTTCAATAATTCTTTGCCTTCCAACGTTGTAATTTACATTTTTGCCAAGGAATCAAACTGGTGCTTAAGTATGAGAATAACTGAGGATCCTGCCTTTGTCTCCAGCCAACTGATATCCTAAGCCCTGCTATGACATTATATAAATATTCAAAAAATGCTTGTGAATACCATAATTTCTCCAGGTCTCACAAATGAGGAATTATCCAAGTAATGGATTATGAATGGAGTAGTAATGTATGGAAACATTACCCACACAAAACATATTAGAGCTCCCAAAGACTCAACATGAAACAAAATGTGTTAGAGGTTTAACAAAATAAAGCTGCCCCCTGAGATTCAGCCCCACTAATTCCTATTAAAAAACTCTAGAAAGGTGAAAATACTTACAGATACTGTTTATTTCTAAATATTAGCAGCTGAGGAGTGCAGGCAGGAAGATGTTATTTAAAATATCTGCTTATCCAGCTATAAAATTTGCAAGTTTAAAGTGAAATCTTGATAATCCAAGATTTCCAATATGAAGTCTTTCAGCAGGTTGTGCCTTTTCCTCACCAAGCTTACAACTGTTCATATTCTGCCTCTAGTTGATAAATCTATAAAAATATGTAAATGTAGTTAATTTGGCTGTATTTGAAGCAAAGGGTTTGAATAAAAATTTAAGGCACTGACTGGCACAGGGTGCCCAGAGCAGCTGTGGCTGCCCCTGGATCCCTGGCAGTGCCCAAGGCCAGGTTGGACATTGGGGCTTGGAGCAGCCTGGGACAATGGGAGGTGTCCCTGCCATGGCAGGGGTGCCACTGGGTGGGATTTAAAGTCCTCCCAACCCAAATAATTTCTTGATTCTGTGAGCAGCTGCCTGCTGAGCCCAGGATGATTGTTGTGCCTGTGCCGAAAATCTCTGCAGAAGAAATTCCTGCAAAGTTTCTGGAGCTGCTGGCACCACTTTGAGAAGCCATTGCTCAACCCAGCCCTGCTCTGCTGTCAGCAGGCCAGACCCTTCAACCAGTTCTTACTCAAGCATCCCTGACTCAGGAGAGTGGGGCAGAAGTAAAGATTACTCATCCCAGGAGTTGCAAAACTGCTGCTAAAGGTTTCTGCCCTGGAGCCAGCCATTGTATGGGAATGACTGAGGGCAGGAGGAGCCAGCCTGTCTTCTGGGAAAGAAAGTTCTAGGAATTAACTTTAAACTAATTGAAGAATTTATTGTTTACTCCCTTCCCTTCCCTTCCCTTCCCTTCCCTTCCCTTCCCTTCCCTTCCCTTCCCTTCCCTTCCCTTCCCTTCCCTTCCCTTCCCTTCCCTTCCCTTCCCTTCCCTTCCCTTCCCTTCCCTTCCCTTCCCTTCCCTTCCCTTCCCTTCCCTTCCCTTCCCTTCCCTTCCCTTCCCTTCCCTTCCCTTCCCTTCCCTTCCCTTCCCTTCCCTTCCCTTCCCTTCCCTTCCCTTCCCTTCCCTTCCCTTCCCTTCCCTTCCCTTCCCTTCCCTTCCCTCCTTTTCCCCTTTTTCCCTTTTTTCCCCTTTTATTTTCTCTTCTTTTTCTTTTTTTTTTTTTTTTCCTTTTTTCCTTCCTGTAGAAGTTGCAAAGCCTGGCACAACAATAGGTTTTCTTTCTTGCAGCATATCCCTAAATTGTAGGAAATTTGCCTCTGGGCCAGGCTGCGTTGGCTCAGAGCCAGACTGGATGTCTCCATTCCCATCCTTTCCCATACTCCTTCCACGAGCAAAATAAAAATGTTTGGTTGGTTTGGATTATTTTTTAGGTGAAGCAAAGCAGAGGCTCCAATGGACAAATTCCCAATTGCATCACCCATGAGGGGCCTCTGGCAGGAACAAAAGTTGACAAAACCCATGGAAACAAACAGAAATGCTCCCATTGTCTTCCACTGGCCTTGGCTCGGGGTCTCACAGCTTAAATTTCATCAAACAGGAATGAGCTCAGGATTTGATTTTCTTTGACTTTCCTAAAATTGTTCAGCTGCAGGCTGAGGGACATTCAGTGTCAGTGGTGTCATTGAAGGACATTTGGTGTCAGTGGTGCCATTGAGGGACATTTGGTGTCAGTGGTGTCATTGAGGGACATTCAGTGTCAGTGGTGTCATTGAGGGACATTCGGTGTCAGTGGTGCCATTGAGGGACATTTGGTGTCAGTGGAGAGAAAGAATCAGGGTTGATGAAACTTTCATGTGAAGAAAAAGTGCCTGGATCCTTAAAAAACACTGTGATGATAATATGCAGAAAAAAAAAATCGAATATTTCCTGGATGACTGAGGCACCGGATTTCTCTATTCCAGCCCCAACAGGGAGCTCTGTGCAGGGCCAGGCATCTTCCCTGAAGAGCTGGGACCAAGAGGTAAATCCCTGGGAAGTACAGCAGAACATCCTCCTGGCATTCAAACCCCAAAATAAGTCAGAAGGTCTCTGTGCCCTGCACCAAACCACAGACATTGCCATAAAATACCCTTGGCTCCTGTGAATATTCACAGAAATGAAAGATACAGCCAGGCCAACCTACAGAGAAGATACAAAAATTGCATTTGAGAGGAACTTTGGACAAGAGGGAATGGCTTCCTGCTGATACAAAAAGAGCTTTGGATTGGATTTGGGGCAGGAATTGTTCCTGGGGAGGAACTGGGCTGGAATTCCCAGAGCAGCTGTGGCTGCCCCTGGATCCCTGGCAGTGCCCAAGGATTGGACAGGATTTGGAGCCACCTGGGACAGTGGGAGGTGTCCCTGCCATGGCAGGGGTGGCACTGGGTGGGATTTAAGGTCCCTTTTAACCCAAATTATTCTGGGATTCCGTGATTTTTACATCACATCAGGAGGTCCCTCCATGCCTGACCACCAAACCTGCACCCATGGGACACTCAGCTCCCCACCGAGCACCCACCACGCTCCAAGGAAACGTCAGAGCCCCCAAATCTGTGCCAAAGTTGGTCTGAGGTTTGCAACTTTAATGGGAACAGGGCTTGGTCCTTTAAATAGGTGCGATATTTATGGAGCAAGGAGAAGCCAAAACGCAGGGAGAGCTCAGCCAACTGCTTTGCTATTTTTGATGACACGACAAAGTCTGATTTTCATTAAGTTTTGCACATATATATCAGGGGTCCTCCTAGGGACTGGGGAATGAATGCACTTTGTTTGAACTCTATGGCTATTATATACTACTTTTTATTGATTTTTTTTTTTTCCCCCTGTAATTCTCAATATAGTTCTTGTGTGTTCATGGAAAAATATTTATTTTTAGACCCACCGTTTTTCCAATATGCTTGTTTTCCTCATAATTGTTTTCCTCCTGTTACCAACATTGCCTGATTACCGGGAACATCCTCCCTGTTTTCTTAAAAAAAAAAATTACAAAAATATAATGTTTAGGATTAACAATTTTATTCACCTTGAGAAGGCAAAATGAAAGCAAACCTTGGGTCAGTGTGTGTTATATGCTCTCAGGTTTGTGTTTTTAGTTTCCAGTGGTGCCCTGCCCACATTTTTGGAAGGAGAACTCACCCGTGAAGTAAATACACAACCTTGGGAAAAGTTAGGATTTTCTGTTCCAGAAGGTTTTCTCTAGAAAAATAAATTCTAGAGAATTTAGAAGGCTGACTTGGCCACCTGGAATGTCACCTCATCCTTCACCAGGGGTTTATTCAGCAGAGGGAGGGGTAAGGAAAGGAGGAGGGCTGGGCATAGAGAAAGGGGAAAACCTGGCACTGCCCTCAGGGAGGAGCCTAAAACCTTGGAATCCCTTCCAAACCCAACTCAACGCCCTTTTCTGTGGAGTTTGGTGCTGGTCCTCCCAAATTCAGGCTTTTGCAGCTTCTCTGGCAAGGCCTTGGGAGGAATTCAGTTCCCACCTTGGCATTGCCATAAATTTCCTCCCAGCCCAACCACAGATTTTGGGGGAAGACAGGAGGGACCAGGGAAGGAGGAGGGAGGTGGCAGCAGCCTGGGAATGCACCAGGGAGATGCAGCAGGGCTGAAAAGCTGGAGCTGGTACTGGGAAGAGTGCAGGGCCATCAGGGAGCCATCTGGGAAAAATCATTTTATTTATAACTTAAGTAATAGCACAAGCCACACAGCAAATCGATTTGCTTTTGGATTCCAGCTATTGTCTGATTGCCCAGACAAACAGCATCCAGTTTAAGTGGAGTCCACAGCAGTAATAACAAAGGAGAAACACAAATTTTAATTATGTTTCTCCAAGTCTGTATAAGTATTGGAGAACCACATAAAAATGATTTTTTTTTTTTTTTTTTTTTTACTAACTTGCAGTTGAAAATGTGTCATTAAAAGCTATGAGTCTGATTTTCTGCTCTGCTGGTCAGGATATTAACCAAAATGATAAAGCATTCGCTGTTTGAGGGGAGAAAAAGGAGAGGGAAATAAATGCTGAAGGTTCCATGCCAGAGATATTCTAAAAATGTTGCTAAAATGAGAAACTTCATCACCCTTCACTTGTTGGGGCTGTTTTGCTGCAAAAAGTGCTGGAGTAAGAGAAGGAAGAGAGTGGAGAGAGAACCAGGCAACAAAAACAAGCAAAAAAAGGGGAAAAAGTGGTGAGGATGTTGGGAGCACAAGGCAGAGTTTGTTTTGGTGGCACCTGTGGCAGCAGGGCACTCAAGGATCTGGCTCCACACGGAGCCAGGGGATGGCAGGACTCCCCTTTCCCCAGGATCCAAATTAATTTCTGCTCTCTCCGCTCGCATCTTCCCTAATTCTGCAAGCCTGACTTCATACCCGCCGCAACTTACATTTATTTGTAATCTCGCTGCTTACACTCCACTGAACAATAAAAGAACAATAAACTTAATAAAAAGCCCAAGTGATTGGAAATAGCTCTGGGAATGGCACTCCAGTATGAAAGCTATAAATTTACTTGTATACTCATGACATTGTCAGCTAATTTTTATGAAAAGCCCATCACAGAACATTGCACCAAAACACTGTGATCACTCGTATGTCACCCATCATACTTCCCCTGATAACAAAACAGAAAATGCATCATAAAATGATACTTCAAACTACAAATTCATCTTGAAATGCTCACTGTACACAGTAACAATTCTTTCCTGACCTTGTCTTGCACCTGAACCTTAAATTAATCATTCTTCTTCTATAACATTAAAGAATACCCAGTGGTACTTTTTATTGAGTTTAAAAAGCTAAAACTTCAGCTAATAATATCATTATTGTTTTGGTTAATATTTCCCTATTCAAACCCACACAGAGTTTGAGAAGTTACGCGGTGCAAAGCGAGCAATAAGAGTTTTGGAAATGCAATTGAAAAGTATTTTTCTGTGCTCAGATCAGAAAGTATTGACTGATATTTAGAGGCTGAAGCAAAGCCCACTGAAGTCAAAGGAAAACACCTATTGATTTTAAACGTTTTGGGATCAAGCCCTTAACACCTAATCCTGAAAAATGCTGAGTATATTAAAGCCACACAGGAGCTCCGGATATCAAGAATTCACAGGGCTAAATCCTATTAAATACAAAGTGTTATCCTGACTCAGACTAAGGGACTCAATTGGATTAATTAGGAAAGATTTTCCAGGTGATGGCCAAGATTTTCACCTCATTCTTGCAGTGGACACTGCTGAGATGACAAATGGGACACAGGGCAGAGTTTGCAAGTGCCCCCCAAGGAGATTTTAATGGCTCAGATCTCCAGTGGATACTTGAAGCCTTTTTGGCACAGAATTTAGTGATTTGGGCAATTCTTGAGACACGAGTGGAAGGTTCTGTGGCACCTGGAGATGGCTCTGCAGACAGAGGTAAGAGACCTCTCAGCCCACCCTTGGGGCTGCTGTCATTCAGGCTTTATTTCTTAATATTTCTGCTAAAATTATAAAAACATAAATCCCTGCCTTTTTTTTCTCGCCCCTCTCCACTCGCAGGAGCTTCTGCCCTCAGTCAGGAGCACCCAGCACGGGGAGTTCAGATCCCAAATCCCAAATCCCAAATCCCCTTCTGGCCCCGGGGAGTGCCGTGATGCTGAAGTTCAGCAGAGCACTTTTGGTATTAAACAGAACCAGCAAGGTTTGATTAGAGAAAAATCAATAAAAATCAATAACTTAAAAATCAGCAGCTTCAACTGTCATCACTTCAATCCACATAAAAATCAACAGCTTCAGTTGTCATCACTTCAGGAGAAGCGTGACACGGCCTTTGTTTGGAGCCCTTACTGGGAATAGCAGGGCAGGAAATGTGGATCCAGGCTGTCATCCTTCCATGAAATTCCTGCCCTGGCCTCGCCAAAACAGGGGGGGTTGAAGGAACAAAGCCTCCACCCTGCTACTGAACCCCCCAGCTGTGGTCAGTCCCACCCAAGCAGCCCCATCCATCCCCCCCTCCCCACAAACAGGAGACCTCAGTTTTTATGGAGCTGTCCCAGATTAATTTTGTGTCCAATTCCACCGTGGAAGCCTCTGCTGCAAATGGGAATGGTGCACAGGGTGAAATAAGGAGGATTCAAAGTGAAACACAAGGATTTATGTTTGTGGAGGACTTGGGGGGACAGAAGGATGTGAGGAGGAAAGGTCCCTCAGAGCAGCACAACGTTCAATATCAGATACCATCCATTGGACAGCTGCTTATTTAGGGCAAAAATCCCTTTTTTTTAGGGTTTATTGTGCCAAACAGGTGACAGGAGCTCACCCTTGCTGGCAAGGCTCAAATCAGACCTTCCCAATTCCCAGAGGATTTCCCTCTGTGCCTTCTGGTGGTAAAAATTCTGCGGGGTCGGCACCTGGGTTAAGGGATTTTCCTGCTCAGCAATCCTGGCACGAATCTTCCTTTGCCAAGGATGTGGCCCAAAATCACCCCTGGAGATGGCAACTTCCCACAGCCTGGAGAGGGAACTCGCTGAGTCCCACCTTGCAGAGAGATGAGATCAGTTCTAGGAAAACCCTGTCACTTAAAAATCGTCATGTTAGCATAGAAAACACATAATCACAGAATGATTATATGCCAGGTGCTTTTATTGGAGAGCTCTGGGAATCAGGGGCTTAGAGACCCAAATCTGCCTCTGACACTGAATTCGAGGTGGACATGGTTTTGTTTGGTTACATAATAATATATTAATTATTAAACCCATATTGTTCCATTGTATACATTGATTTTATCCAAGCATGTATTTCCCAGACCCCAAAACATCCTTCCTCATGATTCTTGGTGTGATTATATCTTTTCTCATGATCTGATTAAATAATAATTATATTCAATTATCAATTATCATCACATTTAACAATCATATCGTTTATTATATGACAATTGTGCAGTTTCACATGATCTACCAAAGACAAAGCTCACCCCCCGTTCCCAGGCCCTGCCCAGTCCCAGTTCTCTCTCCCAGGTCCCACCTCTCTTTCCACCCTCTCCTGAATTTATTCCCATGATTTTAGAAACATTTTACCCCCATGCAACTAAAGTTTAACCCTATAATATCAATAAAACAGTGCAATGGTTTGGGCTGGGAGGGACCTTAAATCCCACCCAGTGCCAGGAATTCAGGGGATTGAAGGAAACAAGCCAGGCCCCTCTGACAGACTGGAAGTTTAAATATGAATGAAATTTAGGAAGTTCTGCTTCAATCAAAAAAAAAAAATCAATAATCCAAGAAACAATTCACACTTAAAACAAGTTTTGTTGGATTCTGGAAATAACAAATGTGTGAAATAAAAAGGAACAAAGGACTAAGGCAGTAAAATGTGCAAAGATATCATAATATCATTTAAAATATTGCAAGATTCCACATCACTTCAATTTACTGGGCACTGCCAGGGATCCAGGGGCAGCCACAGCTGCTCTGGGAATTCCATCCCCACCCTGCCAGGGAACAATTCCTGCCCCAAATCCCATCCCAATCTCCCCACTCACAGCTCAAAGCCATTCCCTGTGTCCTGTCCCTCTGTCCCTTGTCCCCAGTCCCTCCCCACATTTCTTGGTGGCTCCCTCAGGTGCTGAAAGGCCACAATGAGCCCGGAGCTTCTCCTCTGCAGCTGAACCATCCCAATTCTCCCACCTTTTCCCCAGAGCAGAGGGGCTCCAGCCCTCGATCAACTTGTCACCTTGGGGGCAAAATTTTAGCAAAAGCCTTAATGAGGAAATGAGAGGATTTGTAGGAATTGGGCACTGCCAGGGATCCAGGGGCAGCCACAGCTGCTCTGGGCACCCTGGGCCACCATCCCAGCCAGGAATTCCTTCCCAAAATCCCATCTAAATCTCCCAACTTTCAGCTTAAAGCCATTCCCTGTGTCCTGTCCCTCCATCCTTGTCCCCAGCCCCTCTCCTGGAGCCCCTTTAGGTCCTGGCAGGGCTCTGAGTTCTCCCTGGAGCTTCTCCTCCTCAGGTGTCCCAGGCTGAGCAACACAAAACTCCTGGAGGTGAGGGAGAGGATTTCCTGCATCCTCCAGAGCTCTGGAGAGCAGAATTTTGGGGGGGACAGTGACTCCAGGGAAAATCTGGATTAAAAACACGGAAATTTTTATGAAATGCAGCCCCCAAAGTGAGGGGAGGTGTCAGAACCTGACTCTGATTAATAAGCACCATTTTATGGATCAGAAAATATCACATCTGACAGAGCTGCCAAAGACAAGTCAATTTTGTAAGAGCAGGTTTTATTGTGCTGGTAGCAATGGAAAAAAAAAACCCCAGTGTTTGACAAAGAAAAGAAACTTAACATGGTATTGAGGATGTTTATTTCTTTTATCATATTATCTATGAATCTTTTATAAGTTTTCAGTGAACTATATTAATTAAAAATTAGTTCTGGGAATATTTTGCTTGTAGCCTAATAAGCTATTACGTCAATACAGATTTTCATGGACTATTTTAAATTTGAAATAAAGGGGTCTCCTGAGTATGCGCAATGGAGCAAAAATGTAACAAAATAATAAAAAAAATAGAATGTTTCACACTTTTTATTCCTTGTGCAAGTTGAGGATCAGGTCTGAGTTTTCCAAAATAATTTTTCTATGTTTTATTCTAAAAGTTTAATGATCCTTGCAAGTTTTATGAACTTATCATGAATTTGATTATTTATCATTTTTATTATGAAATTTTTCACTTTTTTGGGATCCATCCCAAGGCTGCCACACAAGGCGAGACTTTTCCAGTCTTCCCTCCCAGTACAAACCAGCATCCCTCCAGGAAAAGCTGCTGATGGTGGCTTGTGGGTCATGGTTTGGAAATCCCCAGCCCTGAGCTGGGCTGGGGGCTGGGATGGGGATGAATTTATCCCAGGAATTGTGCAGCTGCACCAGGATGGGGATGAATTCATCCCAGAGTTCTGCAGCTCCACCAGGATGGGGATGAATTCATCCCAGGAATTGTTCAGCTCCATCAGGATGGAGATGAATTCATCCCAGGAATTCTGCAGCTCCATCAGGATTGAGGCAGGGATGAGGATGAATTCATCCCAGAATTGTGCAGCTCCACCAGGATGGAGGCAGGGATGGGAAGGAATTCATCCCAGGAATTGTGCAGCTCCATCAGGATGGAGGCAGGGATGGGAAGGAATTCATCCCAGGAATTCTGCAGTTCCACCAGGATGGAGGCAGGGGTGGGGATGAATTCATCCCAGGAATTGTGCAGCTGCACCAGGATGGGGAAGAATTCATCCCAGGAATTGTTCAGCTCCATCAGGATGGAGATGAATTCATCCCAGGAATTGTGCAGTTCCATCAGGATTGAGGCAGGGATGGGGATGAATTCATCCCAGGAATTGTGCAGCTCCACCAGGATGGAGGCAGGGATGGGAAGGAATTCATCCCAGGAATTCTGCAGTTCCACCAGGATGGAGGCAGGGATGGGGATGAATTCATCCCAGATTTCTGCAGCTCCACCAGGATGGGGATGAATTCATCCCAGAATTGTGCAGCTCCCACCAGGATGGAGATTAATTCATCCCAGGAATTCTGCAGTTCCATCAGGATGGAGGCAGGGATGGGGATGAATTCATCTCAGGAATTCTGCAGTTCCATGAGGATGGAGGCAGGGATGGGGATGAATTCATCCCAGCTCCTCCACAGAACAAAAAAAAAGAGCAAAACCTCAAATTCTGGGCTGGTGATGGACAGAATCGATTTTCTGGGATTCCCAGTATTGAGTGTAATTCCCATTTCGGGAGACCCACAGAAGCAGAACCAGATCATAAAACATAAGGCTGGAATAAACTCCTCATTTCAAGTAATTCCAGAAAGAATGATCAAAAAATGTTGTGTCAATGACAGTTGACAGTTGTCAGCTTTATAGGAATTGTATCTTCCTTCAACTTTTTGCAATTACAATGAGATGGGAACTTTTCTTTTAAAAAATCACATTTTTTGTGTGGTTTCTTTTCATTTTTAACAGGCTGCTTTTGTGTTTTCCAACACCTGGACAGACCTTGGAGGCATCAAGGAGATGAATTCCCACCAGGAATGGAGAGGGACAACTCAGGGGTAAACACCCACCTTGGAGGGCTCAGGCTGAAGGAAATCTGAATTAAGCAATGTTTTATATCAGTGTAACAGGACTAAAGCCTGAATTTTTGGCACTTGTCAGTTCTAACATTTATTGTATGACATATTTTTAATATTAAATAAATAAATAATGATTTTTTTTGTGGAATCTCCCATGCCTCAAAGCCCCTCCATGCATAATCTCCACTATCAGGGTTTAAGACAAACCCTACATCCACTTATGAATTTAAAGTCATAATAAAGATTTTTGCTGATGAATCAGTGACAAACAAAGAAACACAACTGAACTTTCTGGAGGTACCAGTCCCCAAAAACACCTGAAAGTCACGGGTGAGTTTAATCTTGTGGCCAAATAGTGCAATCACAAAAGGGACTTTGGAATCCAGAGCCTTCTGGAAAATTATTCCTAATTTGATAAATGTGGGAAAATTAACATATTTTGAGGGCAAAAAATATGGTCCTTCCTGCCTGTTTGCTGTCTGGTTTTTCAATTTTGTTTTGAAGGGGTTTTGCTAATTTTACTTCTTTTTTTTCAGGTAAAACATCAAGCAGCAACCTCATGGAAAAGACTCCTGTCCACCATTCCAAAGGGAACCAAGGATGTGGGAGTGTTCCTTTTGGCCTTCTCCATGGGCACACACATTGAAAACCCCGAATTCCATGGTCATGGTCCATCTGGAGTCACCACCAATAAATGCCACCATACCATTGGGGTGAAGCTTTTGGAAAATCCCAAGCTCCAGCTCACCAAAGCATCCCAAATCCAAACCCTGAGGCCCCACTGCAGTGCTGCTCATGGAAACCAACGTAATTAATTCTAATTATTTCGCCTCCCAATCAGCAGCGCAGTGCTGGTTGATTTAACCTGGTTCAGGAACCAAAGCAAACAGAAGTTAATTGATTTGCTCGGGTTCACATCAGAGGGATCTGACACGGAGTGGGACGAGCAGCAGGGCCCCCTGATTCCCTGATTCCCTGATTCCCACTCCCCAGGCTCCAGCCACTTCCACGGCTCCAGTTCATGCTTTTAAAGAGCCAAGGAAAATCAACATCACCCATCTTTGTGTGCTTCAGTTTGCAGGTTGGAACGTGAGCCTCATATTCATATTAATGAGCTGCTTCTCGTGAGGCAACCCATTAAATTTAATAGGAGAGCAACAAAAACCTCCCATGAAATGAAATAGTTGCAGTTGTGTTTACATTTCCTTGAACGCTGCACTTTGCATTCCCGTGCTAGGAGCAAACTTGTGAATTTTTTTTTAATGATAAACAGGTTTTAATGACTCTCTTTAGCTTTTCCTTCTCTGCCACTTTCCTCTTCTCTCCTGGTGGGATGGCAGGATCCCATCCTTCCCTGGGCACTGGGCACAGAATGCCCTCCATGGGAAAAGCAATTTCTCATCATTGCAGCTTTTCAACACCTTTTCCAAATTCATTATTAATGGATGGAGTTTCTACTTTGGACAGTGATGAACAAAGAATCCATTCAAAACACTTCTTCCAGTGCTTTTGGGGTTGTTTTTGGGACCATAACCTTCCCTCTTCAGAAAGGACTCTGGTGTTGTTTCAAAACCCATCATGAAACCCAAACTCTGGAAGAAAGAGGATTTCCTCCTTGCTTTGTTCCGTAAAAACACAATTTTTGTCAACAAGATTTCATTATTGTTAAATTACTATTATGCTTTTTAAATCTCAGACAAGATCCCCCATAGCCAGAGGGCCTCTCCAAGCCAAACCCAGCACTGTGCAGGGAGCACAGGGGCTCCAAAGGAAATCCTCAGGTGATCTAAAAGGCAGAACTGGCAGCAAAACTTTTCCCAGGCTCCTTATAGCACAAATCAGGGCAATATTAAGTTTGGAAATCCTGGAGCAGGTGACTCATTTGAATTGGGCCCTGACCCTCAGAATCCCAAATTTTGTAGGGCTGTCACCACAGCACCTGAATATAAATCTAATAGTAAATGTAGCTGCTGCTGCTGTGGTGGCCCCAAAACAAGAGGAGCTGTGAGAAGGACAAAAGCAAGCTGAAGTCTCCAGAGATCTCAGTGTTTGTGCCATAAAATTGGTTTTTTCTCTCCTCTCATAGAAGCCCCTCTGCTCTGGAGCCAGGCTGGGACACCTGGGGGTGCTCACCTGGAGAGGAGAAGCTCCAGGGAGAGCTCAGAGCCCCTGGCAGGGCCTGAAGGGGCTCCAGGAGAGCTGGAGAGGGACTGGGGACAAGGGATGGAGGGACAGGATACAGGGAATGGCTTCAAACTGAAAGTGGAGAGATTTAGATGGGATTTTGAGAAGGAATTCCTGGCTGGGAGGGTGGACAGGGTGGCCCAGGGTGCCCAGAGCAGCTGTGGCTGGCACAGTGGATCCCTGGCAGTGCCCAAGGCCAGGTTGGACATTGGGGTTGGAGCAGCCTGGGACAGTGGGAGGTGTCCCTGCCATGGCAGGGGTGGGATTTAAGATCCTTTCCACCCCAAACCATCCATGATTCTCTGATCATGTTCTGATTCTCTCATCTCCAGTTCTTAGGTGCCCAACGAGCCCATTCCTGTTGGTGATGATGCTCCAATGTCCTGGCCCTCCCAAATGAACCCCAGGGGTCAATCCCTGCAGGATTCACCACTGCAGGGGAGGAGCACCACGGTGTGCAACAACCTGACACAAACACCCCGGCACTTCAGGGTGCATAACGAAGGTGAAGAGCAGCTGAACTCATGTGGCTTCCCTCCAGAAGCTAAAAATTAAAATAAATGTTTGATTGAGCAGGAAAAAAGCGATGCCCAGGAAGCTGCTGCGCTGCTCTTTCCTAATTTTCCTGCAGTCATCAGAGAGACATTGTTTCACAGTTGTTTTATTTTTCCTGCCGCAGGATCACGTCTCTCCCAGCCTTTATAATTTTCATTTCTCTGACCAATCTGCTCTTAATCTTCTGGTTCAGCAGGGCTGGAGCCCACGGTCCTGCCACGGTGCCCTCTGTGTCCAGCTGTGCACACCAGAAATTCTGGCAAGCAAAATAACAAAGGCTCTTCCCTTTTTACACTTTTGCATCTCTTTGTGTATCTTCGTCATATAAATTCTTTTTTTAGCACTACAAGGTGTTCAAGGCCAGGCTGGATGGGGCATGGAGCAACCTGGGATAGTGGGAGGTGTCCCTGGCCATGGCAGGGGGTGGGACAGGATGGGATTTAAGGTCCCTCCCCACCCCACCCAGTCTGTGGTTGTATGGTAAAAAATATTTAATTTGTAAAAATTATGTCAATCAGAATTTAGGAAAAAAATTATGTCAATCAGAATTTAGGAAAGGCACCAACGAGCTCATTCAGACCCTAACCATGGAGGAGCTGTTGGATATCCAAGAGCCATCAAATATCCTGGGAAGATCCCCCTGGAGCAGCTCCCTGGCTTTAGTAAGGCACTGTGAGTGTTCCTGGCTCTGAAGGAGCCACGAGGGGAAAAAAACAGGCAGGAAACAAGAAATGGGAAGGGCAGGATCAGCTGCTGGAGCCAGGCAGGCACAGCCCTGGGATGCTCCTGCACCACCTCCACGCTCAGCTGTCCAGGAGCACAGAGCTCTCCCAGAGCTGCAAGCCTAAATCCCACAAGGAAAACTGGAAAGAACCAAGAGAAGAGGATGGCAGCTTGCTCCTTCAAATCCAGAGGAGGAATCACAGCCTCAAAGAGTGGCAGCGTATTTCTCACAAACATTTGAGCTCTGCTTACATCAAATGTCCTCGTGTTGGGAACAGGTGGCTCACCAACACTTTTCCTCTGTAATTTCGTTATGAAAGCCGCCTTATTTATCTCAGACTCATCTGAAAATTACAGAATTAAAAAAAAAGAAAACAAAACACGTCAGGAAAATGTTTGTTGGGAGAGTTGCAGTCTGGGGGGATATTCTCCAAGGGAAGGGGATGTTTAATTAAACACACGAGGCAGCGCTCACCCAATGGAAGGCCCCTCTGAATCATTACTCCCTGCATTCTCAGGGAGTGTTTATTTTGGATAACTCAGGCCTCCACAGGTACACCAGAGAGGTGAGGCAACAGCTGAAGCAGCACCACAGCACAGCTTCCATTGGGGTGACATCCCTCAGCTTCTCATCCAGGACAGGGATAAACAAAATCAGAGCACAGGGGCGCTCACTGCATCCCCAGCAACACTTTTGATGCTGATCACTTGGAAAACTCAGGATTTTATTTAATTTTATTTTTCCCAGAGTTCTCCACGGATGTACAACCAGAAAAAATGAGAGAAATGCTGATTGCTGCAGACTGAAGAAGGGAATTAGCCAATCTGCTAATGACAACTTATTTGGGTGCAGCCCCGCTCCCTTCGGAACGGGCGCTCTTTATTCAACCTTTCAATGTCAGTTATCATTTTTAAAGCAGCTTGACCTGGAAGCACACAGTTAAAATTGTGGTGACTGTTAATGACAGTTTTATTGGACACTGTGCTTATAGTTCACATTTTGAGGTCTGTATGTAATTGATCTTTCTCCCCTACATGAGAAACACTGCAATGAGTTGGTTGCGGCGCCACATTATAGATATAGAGAAATAATAATGATGTCACCTTGAGATTCAAAGATCGTGGAATAGTAATAGTCTCCCAGCTCATTCTCCCAACTGTGATGACCTCTCCAGTACTAAATCTTAACAGTCTCAGCATTATTTTTGAATTATTCATGCTAGCCTTTTCCCTCACTACAAAATCAAGGAAAATGAATGCATCATGCTCTGTCAGCTCCACAGGTATTTTGGTAAAAGTATAAAATGTTATTTGGTTTCAAAAAAAAAAAAAAATCCGTGCAGCAATACAGGTCACTTGCTAGGCTGAGCGAAAACAAAAATTCATATGCAGAAGAGATGGGACACATCCATTCTAGGGCTGGATGAGGCATTTTGAATCCCTGGAAGTTGGGGTTTGATTAATTACAGCTTCTCCTGTAGAAATAAAACGGGAATTAAAGCAGCATCAACACACACAAAGCATTTTTCACTAAGTGGGACGGGGTTGCCATCATTCCAGGGATGGAGCAGGGCGTCAGGACACGAGGAGTTATGGATGGGGAAGAGAGAGACACTTTTTAATGTCATATTTAGAGGTGGAATCCATGGTGATGCTCAGGAAGGAGGGCAGCCATTCCTCCACCCTTCCCAGCCGGTTCCTAAAGGCAGCAGGTTGATAACTCTTCTAGACCATCAAACCTGGATAATAAGAGAGCGCTACAGTTTTATTCCAGTGATGGATCTCATAAAAAGCGCACATGGGAATAAAATAAAATGCATGTAAATGTAAACTCGAGCAGATATCCTGATTCATCTGTAGCTGGTGACCTTTAAGTTCATTATGAAAAACAAATGTCAAGCTTTCAAAAGACAGGAGTATCCCCGGCTTTGCTGGGGATTTTGTATGCTATGGCACAGACTGTATTAATTGAGTCTGGCATCAATAACCTTGAAATCAGGATTTTGCACTAAAAATCTAGTTTTATGTTTATTCAGAAAGCAAAGATAAAAGGCGACTTTATTTTAAGGGACCCTCCTGTGGCTACAGGGCAAACGTAATGTAACACTCTGGATTTCCACTACCTCGCCACTCAACGCCAGCTCCCATGGCAACAGATTTTATAGGAATACAAAGAGTGTGATGAAGATCTCCCTTTATTTTGCACCGAGTTTAATTATGGAAAAGTCTCCAGCCCACAGAGTTCTTTGGCATCCATGACGTGACCAAAGCTCCTGGAGAGCCTCTGCCAAAACCAGCCACAGGTCCCCTGGAGAAGGAAAAGAACCTCGTTCATCCATGGTGGAAAGCAGAGAGATGCTGGGTGTTGATACTGACACCAAAAATCTCAACTGATTAGCAGGGGAATATCACGTAATTGCTGAAGAAACAACATCTGATCCGTTAATTACTTCTCTAACTCTAACAAGAAGTGCTTTTATGCTTCCATTCGCCCCTCAATTAGTTCATAAGCTGGAAGACAGTCAGTCTGATGAGACTAAAGTATTTAAATGTATTTTTTTCTCCATTTTTTGCCTTTTTTGTGGTTGTAGTTATGCTAACAGAGCTACCTGCTCTCCCTCTCTATCCTCTTTGCTCCAGCTGATAAAGGGACACTCTCACTGTGGTGAATCTCCTGCCATATTTCTAAAGGAACAAAACCCCACTCACATCTCAAAAAGAAACAACAAAAGCAGCTACAAAACCCACTGGTTTTAGTCTAACTGAGCATCAGCAGGACCCTACTGTAGTTATGGTGCTTTGACATGCCCACAAAAGTGTCCCAGCAGGGGCAAAAAACCCTCACAGACCAACAGGCACTCACAGTTTAATGCTGGGACAGCAAGAAGCTGAAGAAAATTGGGATGTGCAACTTCCTTCCATCCAGAAACTTTGTCACCACAGACTGCATCATTTACAAATACAAATAACCCAGATTTTCCTCTTCACCTGTCCTGTGGAGCCAGGCTGGGAGAGCTGGGGGGTTCAGCTGGGGAGGTGAAGGCTACAGGGAGAGCTGAGAGTCACATCCAGGGTCTAAAGGGGCTCCGAGAGAGCTGGAGAGGGACTGGAGACAAGGGATGGAGGGACAGGACACAGGGAATGGCTTTGAGCTGACAGTGGGGAGATTTAGGTGGGATTTTGGGAAGGAACTCCAGGCTGGGAGGGTGAGCAGGGGCTGGGCTGGAATTCCCAGAGCAGCTGTGGCTGCCCCTGGATCCCTGGCAGTGCCCAAGGCCAGGTTGGACATTGGGGCTGGAGCAGCCTGGGACAGTGGGAGGTGTCCCTGCCCATGGCCAGGGGCAGAACTGGATCAGCTTTCAGGTCCTTTCCAACTCTAACCATTCCATGATTCTATAAAAATCAAAGAGACCTTTGCACTGACTTCAACGAGAAAATATTTATCCCCCTGGTTTAACTTTTTGTATTTATTTTCTACCCAAAAAAAGCACTTCTGATCACTTCCTAGCTATATTCTGCCTCTCACTCTGCACAAAACACCTCCATATTTTAGCATTACACCAAAAATTTCTACATTTCAAGCCCTTTGAGCCCCTGTGGTGCTGGGCTGGGGATGGACAGAGGGCTCCAGACACGGCCCTGAGCCGCTGTTGTCACTGTCACAGCCCTTTGAAGCACAGACAGGCACTATCAGCTGATGCTGTGCAGGGTCTCCCAGTCACAATGGTGGAGTCATTCCACCAGAGCGTTGGGTTTTCCTTTCCTGATGGCTCCTGCACATGAAAGAGGCTCCTTATCTGCCTGTGGAGCAAACAGGGGGCTCAGATCCAAAGATCCCCCAGCCATGGGGCTGGATGAGCTCATGGCACTTTTCCTCCCTGACTTTGCTCCTACAACAGCCAGCGTGGATGGCCCCAGAGCCATCAAAGCAGAGTCACTCACTGCATGGTGACAAATGCCACCGAGCTCGAAAAAATGCAGCCTGATCTGTCTGGGGGGAAATAATCTTAAACAAAGGTGCTGGATGGTGAGAGGAAATCTGGCCAGGAGCAAAAGCACAAAAAGGAACACGGGAGTGATAGCAGCAGATTAAATATGAATAACTGAAAGCTTTCAGAATTGTCTGAGGGCTTCTGATGGCACCTCAGAGGAGAGGACAGGGCAGGAGGTGTCACTTGTCACCAGCCAGGGCAGAGCACACAAACCTGGACGCTTCTTCTTCCATCACCTTCCCATTCCCAGCAGGATCCCGTGGCTCCAAGGGCACAGAAATCCAACTCCCCCAGCCTTGGCCATTAATCTAAAAAGCAGCATCGCAGCGACTTAAATCAGCTCTTTTCAAATTCCCTTCCCTTTAATTCCATAAGTACCCAGCTATTTTAGGCTCTTGATATAAAACCCACCAAATATTTGTGGGTAATTCCTCTACTTCTGCTTAGCCTTGTAAGCCCAGAGGAATACAGAGCAGCAGACCTAGATCCCAGTTTTAACTCCAGTTTCTATTTTAACACCAAATTTCCATGGAATTGCTACAAAAAAGGCAGGGAAGGAACTTTGTGGACAGTAATTCTGTTGGTTAAATCTCCCTTTGATCTTCCTTAACAAGTTCCTCTCTCCCTAGGTGTGATTGGTTTTATTGTTCTTTATTTCAGGGGTGCAGATATATCTATATAGTCCTAAAAAATTTTGCAATCACTTATTCCAGTTAAAAGGGATCACAGGGAAATGCATTTAGGGAGGTTGATCAAGTCCTTTTCTCTTTGGAAAATAAAAGAAGGGGGGAAAAAAAGGGAGAATTCTTGGTCATTGCACATAAGCCTCCAGGCTCTCTCAAACTGTAATATTTTGTGTTTTTTCTGAAAATTCTCACTGCATTTTACTTCTTTGCTGTGTTTGTGTTCACTGCTTTTCAAATTTCCTCGCTAAATACACCTTCAAAATTAAATTCATGTTTTCAGAATAGCCCATTAAAAGTACTGAATAATTTCAAGGAAAAATTTTATTTCTCTGTGCCTGCACTTTTAAAGAGAGCAGAGCCCGGTATTTTTTATTAATTTTTTTGTGTGTGATGCAAAATATACAGATATATTATGTTATACGAGCACAGTGATGATTTTATTCCAACATAAATGTCATTCTCACATAGTAATTTCATTTGGACTAGTAGGAGTGACTTTTTTTTTTTGAGGTGTTTGCACCTAATATTAATGTTAAAGTTTAAACTATTTCATGGAAGGATAACGACAGCCAATTAACAGGCAGGGCAGGATTTACTGGTTTCCATTGGAAATACCAGGTCCCTCCGACTCTCGGTAATGTTTTAGAGGAAAAATATTATTTTTGTTCAAAAAATAAAAATAGGAAGAAATAGAAATACCCATGTGGAAATGAAGAAACATGCCCCTTTCCCCTTCACTATTTACCTCCAGGCCTTGCCAGAGAAATGCCACTCAGGCTCTGAGGTCAGCCTGGGTTTGAACGGCGCTCCGCATTCCTGAACTCCTTCCCAAATCCTGGCGAAGGCAGCAAAACAAACCGCAGATGTGGGAACTGGGGGAAGGAAACGGTCATTTTTCCAACGTGGGTCATGGAGAATAGATTAGTGAGCCCGGGATGGCTGAAACATGCTGGCACAGGCGGGAGGAGCTGGCCTTGGCCCAGGACAAACAGTGCCAGAGGCGGGGAGAGCCGGCGGAGCCGCGCGCACGCGGCCGGGAGCCGCCGCCAGCCCCGTGTGCCGGGAGCCACACGCCACGGAGCGCCCTTGGCTCGCCTGCCCCGGCTCCCAGCCCTCCTGGGGGGTCCCAGCACAGCTGGGATGGGCAGCTCTGCTGGGGATGGGGGAATGTGGGCAAAGCTGATTGATCCAGGTTGGAAACGGATCTTGCTTGAGCTCATGCACGAGGCGTCGCGTTGGCGTTAAAGCCAGACCTTCCTCTGGGTAACGGCACCCTGGTGGTGGGAAACCTGGCTTGGGAGAGCCAGGACACTCTGGAAAGCCTCAGGAGAGGTGCAGAGGGTGGGCAGGCCCTGGCACAGCGTGCCCAGAGCAGCTGTGGCTGCCCCTGGATCCCTGGCAGTGCCCAAGGCCAGGTTGGACATTGGGGCTGGAGCAGCCTGGGACAGTGGGAGGTGTCCCTGCCATGCCTTGGCCATGGATGCCATGGATGGGCTTTGAGGTCCCTTCCCATCCAAACCATTCTGGGATTCTCAGCCAGAGAATTTTGGCCCTTGGTTTATGACACAGGACCAGCCCAGAACAGGGAATACCTGGATGTAGGATGGAACCCTTCATTTTGGGATGAGACAATGGACAATTCTGTGTCTGTCTTCAGTTGCTCCAAGGGATTATTTACTGTTTCCAGCCTTTATGGGAAGATGTTTTTCACCTGTGAGTAGAGCACAATTTATAGGAGGAAAATTTATTCCTGCAGTGGAAGTTGTCCCTGCCATGGCAGGGGTGGCACTGGATGGGATTTAGGGTCCCTCCCAACCCAAACCATTCCATGATTCCATGAATTCTGAGTAAATCCTTGATTTCATTTCCATGTCTTCGTGACACAGTGGCAGGTGATGCCAGTCCAGGCCATGCTAAATCCAGGGGACAATAATTTACCTCACCAACTGCAATCCAAACAGGAATAACAATTCCTCCCCACCACCTCCTTAGGCTCATGCAATATTTTAGCCACATTCCCACCGAGGGCAGGCACAGCCAGAGTAACGCTGGGAAAGGGAAAATACAGCTCTGGAGACAGGAAAAGTGGACCCAGAGACCACCCAGCCACGGCAGGACGAATGAGATGTCATCCATGGTATCCCACGGCTCAGGATGTTATTCTTGTGCAGTGCACAATCAATTATGTCTGTATGGAATGACTCCACTCCCTTTTTTTGGGTCTCCAGGAAATCTTTGTTCAAATTGAAGATGGTTTTCTAACAGGCTCCACTCTTTACCCAATTTTCCAGCTGAGTTGACTGAGGCCCAGGCGGGTCAAAAGGCTTACCCAAGGTCAGGGAGGGAATCAATGAGTTGGGTCAGATTAGATCTCAGCCTGTTCCTCGCTTTTCATCCTCTGCTGTTCCTGCTGGACCACTGTTAGAACCAGGTTAACAAAATGTCATGGATATGCTTTAAAAAATATATATTTTTAAACTTGTTATCCCAACAAGAATTAAGTTCTTTAGACAGCACGCTATATAAGATTAGGTTTCAAGAGGTGAGGCCTTTGCTGCGAGGAATTCAATACCCAGCACAATGTAAAATATCCGGCAGGAGAAAGACTTTTACTACTGTATAAAAATAATAAAAATGCAGAAAAGTCAAATTCACAGATCAAATGCTGAAGTGCTCACTAGGGTCAAGTTCTGCCTGGCTTTAATTGTATTTTGCCTTGGGAAAAGGCTTCAGATCTGGCCATAAATTAGTATGCTGATCCCATGGCATGAGTGGTGTTTTATTTACTTATTCCCTGGAATATGCTGTAGAATTCAAGTAGCAGTTAAGCTAAAAAGAGTCGCTCATCCGAATCTGAAGGAACTGTGGTGCTTGTGAGAATAATCTTGGGCTGCCTCTTCCAACCACCCGCTGCGTAATTTGGCCTGAATTGCCCAAACCAGCCCATTTCCCCCCCAGGGATGTGTGTGTTTCCTGAATGCAGGCATTGAGAGACACCAAAAGCTCTGGGTTTGCAGGAAAAATGCTTCCCTGGGAGGGCAGAGGGGCCACAGGCTCACCCTGGGATGGCTGAGCCTTCCTCATCCCTGGGGATTTCCACACCCGCTGAGGGGAAGCCCTGAGCACTCAGCTCTGGCCCAGGAGCTGAAAGGAGATGACCTGGAGACCTCCTCCAACCCAGGCAGCACGATTTTCCAGTCCTGCAGCATCACTGGAAATTGTCCTTCTCAGGATTAATTTTTAAAGGCCACTTCTGGGCCAGTTTTTTCCCCCCCAGCTATCCCTCTGTGCTGCCAGATCCTCCCTTGCCAGTTTTCCTGATAATACAGGAAAATGTGGCACGGAAAGAGAGGAATATAAGTTTATTTCCCAGCTATCACTCCATAAATAAAACAAAAAAAAATTCATCAAATCGTGTTCCTTTTTTCCTTCATTCACTTTCATCCCTCCAAACCACAGAAGAATTGTTCTGGGCATTTTGTTTTCAGACAATGGGAAAAGGTTTTTGCTTTGGAAAGTCCAGTCAGGAATTTTCTTTTCCCGATTTTCGGATCCAACACTCGGAACTCTTGGCAAAGTTCAGCACTGAGGAAACTGCATCTCATCAGTTCTCATCTGCAGATCAAAGCAATTCACTGGCAACATGAAAAGCCTGTATTTAAAAACTGACAGGATACCCTTAAAAAACAAAACAGAACAAAAAAATAAAAAGAACAAGCTTAGAAATTCTGGGAAGAATGCATTTGGAGTTTCAAGCAAAATAAAACATCTAAAAAGCAGCATTAAAAATATCCTCGGACGCAAGAGAAACATTTGTGTTTGCCCAGTGCTGAAACAATAAACGAATGAAAACGATCTCTGCTCCGTGTTCCAGAGCAGGATAAAACTATTCAACCATTAAACTGCCTTCACCTCTGCTGGCTTTCCTCTTGTGCTTCCATCAAGGCCAGAAAAGCCAAACCAGGCAGGAGATGACAGAAATTTGCAGGAAGCATCCTGAGACCGGAGAAATTTGGGAAGTTTCAAACAAGATGTGCAAATTCAGAGCAAAGCACAGGTTCACCTGCTCCTCCTGACTGCTGGTGCCTCTCAGCACTTTCAGGAGTAGAAATGTTTCCTCTTTTTCTGGCTGGCACAGCTCCTCTTCTTCCTCGGGCTGGCTCTGGAGCTGCCTTTGCCTGCACCAGTTTTTGTCAGGACTGGGAGCACACGGGGGTTTCAGCAGCTGCCTGACCTTTCCAAGGTGTGCACCTCCACCTTCACCACCCAGGGACCCCCTGATGCTAAAAATCTGCTCCAGGTTCACTCGAATTATTTCATGTGAAGGTGCTTAATGTCACAAACAATTTTTATTTTCTTTTCTCCCATTTCAGGTCAGTTGGCATTTTAATGTTTATTATTAAACTCCCTTTGAAAGCTGAGCATGGAAGAGATTTGCCTCCCTGGATGGACACAGGGGAGCATCCCAGCCCAGCTGTGCACCTGCCACCTGGATTTGCTGGACTCTGGCCTCAGGAGCATTTTGGAGGGATGTCAGCTCCCAAGAGCTGTGGGAGCACAGCCAGGTCCAGCACAGCCCAGCCAGGGGATGTTTTAGCACATGGCTCCAGTTAACCAGAGTGTTCCTCTGCTCCCAGCCTGGACATCAGCAGGCCGAAGGGAATTTCACCCATTTGCACATTTATAAAACATTTTATCTATTTGTGCATTTGTCTATTTGTATATATTTGTATATATTTGTATATATCTGTATATTTGTCTATATACTCAGGCTGTTTGAATGGGGAGCTGAACCCAGACCCAAGCCAAGATTGGCACGAGGGACAGGAACAACCCAGGGTATGTCCCACCACTATTATGGGACAATTAATGCCACAGAGAAACTAAATAGAGATAGAAAAAAAGAAAAAATAAAAAAGAAGAAAAAAAAAGAAAAAAAAACCCTAAAAAAAGAGAAAAAAGGATAAACATCTTCACTTTCATTTATTTTCATTTATTTTCATTTTAGGTTATTAAGACAAGAAGTGAAGCCAGGATTTCTTCATAATGTCTAATTCAAACCTACTTTTCTTCAGCTTAAGGTAATTCCCCCTTTTCCTGTCCCTCCAGGCCTTGTCCTCAGTTCCTCTCCAGCACTCCTGGATCCCCTTCAGGCCCTGCCAGGGGCTCTGAGCTCTGCCTGGAGCTTCTCCTCTCCAGGTGAACATTCCCAGCTCTCCCAGCCTGGCTCCAGAGGGGCTCCAGCTCTTGGAGCAGCTCTGTGGCCTCCTCTGGATTTATTCCAACTGGGTTTTTTGTGCTGGGGACCCTAAAGGTGGACACAACCCTCCAGAGCAGAGCAGAGGAGAGAATCCCCTGCCCTGACCTGCTGGCCAGGCTGCAGCGCATCCAGCTCAGGATGAAATCCCCCGAGGGACTCTTCCCTCAGCTGCCACCACAAAAGCAGCAGGACAATGTGAAAACTGCACGCAGGTGATCCAGAGGGACTGGATTCCTTCAGTGTAGGCCCTCTCCCAAAAACCCCACACATTCCTACCCGTGGAGAGCAATTCCACGTTAAGAGCTCTGCCTGTTCCTCAGCGAGGCTGGAGTTATGCCCAGTTCATAAAATCACACAGAATTCACACATTTTACAGAGGCAGGCTCCCTAAAGTGTCACAGCCTATTTCAGCACCCGAATTGCCTGGGATTCAGTGCAAGAATCCTGCTTCTGTGCCGTGGATCTCGGGCTCTGCAGGCTCCTCCACGTGCATTTATCATCCCCGCCTTGCGGAGGAGCGAGGTTGGCTTGAGGGACAGAGGTGCACCTCCTGTAATGGTATATTCTACACTCTGCTGCAACCTTTCTTCTCATATTTCAGAGTTGAAAAAGGCCTGTCAAAAAGGGGCTATTATGAAAGGGAATTTGAAGACATTCATAAACATCGAGACAGAAAATTGCATTTTCAATATGAGAACCTCAATAGTTAAGGCTACATTTGGGAGATCACTATGGCCCTCTTATTTTCTGCTTACGCTGTCAAAGTTTGAATTCATGTTGGGTTTTCGAGCAATTCAAACAAAGGATACTTTCATAAACATCCATTTCATAAACTACAGCATATCTAATTCTTTGGGTTCTGAAGGCTGAGCTGAATGTAGTGTTTGTGGTCTACTGAGAATATGTCTGGAAAACATAAAACAATCTACTAGGTAAGTTACAAAGCTGTTGACATAGGGAATGAAAATGGAAATTCTGTAGTAGTTTCCTCCATCCCCGGCTTTACGCCGTACTTTGCCTGATGTGAGCTGATTGGTGCCGTATATCTTGATGTTAGGATCCCATTTCAGAAATGTTCTGACATTATCTATTTGGCAGTTTGAAAAATAGTATCAAACTCCCAATGCATTTGAGCGCACGCCTCAACCCAGCAAGCGTAATATCCATTTCCTCCGGTGCAAGAGGCACATTAGGAGCAACTCCAAGTGGATTCAATTCTAGGAATGCAATATGTGACTCCACACAACCCCACACATGCACACGCGGCCTGCTGAGAGGGACCAAAAGGAATTATCCTGATTTGATTTCCAGTCTCTCCCAGCAAACACAAACACACACACAGGTCCGTCCCTACCGAGGAATCGATGCTGGGAGTTCTGTGAATGTGGTGGCATGGTTGGCATCTCACCTGCACATGGTGAGGGATGGAGGGAGGAAACCTCAGCCAAAATAAAAGGAATTACCAGGAATATTTGCACAAGACCATGTAGAGATAGGATAAGGGAGAGTAGAAGGGATGGATGGGGGATTGGGAAGGAATTATTCCCTGTGAGGGTGGGCAGGCCCTGGCACAGGGTGCCCAGAGCAGCTGTGGCTGCCCCTGGATCCCTGGCAGTGCCCAAGGCCAGGTTGGACATTGGGGCTTGGGGCAGCCTGGGATAAGTGGGAGTTGTCCCTGCCCATGGCAGGGGGTGGCACTGGGTGATTTTTAAGGTCCCTTCCCACCTGTCCTAGATTAAAATGTCAGCTGTGCCCACAGTCTGTGTTCCATCCCCATCCCCAGGAGCTGCTGGAACCAGCTGGGGCAGTGTTTCCCTTCTCTCCTGTCCATGGCCCAGCAATGCCCATGGCTCATGGGGAACTCCCTGCGGGAGCTGTCTCTGGTTCATGGGCCAGCAAGGAGCCACTGCAGGGCTCAGAGAATGAGATCAGCCCAGGGGGAGATGCTCCGCCCAGGGGGAGGAGCCAAGCATTCCCACCTGGAGAGAATCTGGGATTTGGGACAGCACAGGGAGCCCTGACCCACTGCACTCCCAGAGGACAAGAGCTGCCAGAGCTTTCTACAGGATCAGTGCTTGGACAAGAGCATTTCATCTGCACTGCTGCCACCACCCTGACTGACAGGGGGTCAGGTTGTGTTCTGACTCTGTCAGTGGTTTTTTGTACTATTGCATTTATTTCATTTTACTTCTTTTCTTTTCCTCTTACTAAATTGTATTTCTGACTTGGAGTCTCTCACTGGTTTTGCTTTCCAACCAGCACACCACCCAAACCCCTCAATGGTTCAGTAATTTCTCAAATAATTGACAATGGTTACGAGGTTGGGCACATCTCTACCCAGGCTACAATCACCCAGGCCCCTGAAGGATGTGTTGTCTTGCAAATATGCTTAATATGTCAATAGGAAAAAAAAAAATATTTGCTGTAAATTTTGCTGTAATAATTATTGGAAATGCTTGAGCCTTGCTGGAATTTGGCAATAGCTCCACTAAATATAGGACTCCAGGCACACTTAATTTAACAGGAGATTTATCAGTGGTCTTATTGACCCAAAATTCCTCTTATTTAACATTTATAAGCCTTTTTACCACACAAATTTCTCTGTACCAGAACAGATAAAATTTATACCAGGTTAGCTTCACCAATATTTGTCAAAACATTTTCCAACAACTTCTGGAACAGAGCAGCCAGGAGATAACTAAAGCACCTGAAGTAGGGCATATGAAACACCATAACTTTTTACAGTTTTGCCCTAAAGAAAATGAAGCCAATCTCTGCTAATATCCCTTTCATTTACACGCTTTGCTAGGAGATTTCCCCAAAGGCATTAGTGGCTGGCAAACAACTCCCAGCACCTTGATTACAGGAAATCATATTTCTCCCAATCCCAAGCTTCTTCATAAGTACTGAAAATGCTTTGCCTACTAAAATACATTTTCTTAACTTACCAGTAACTCTACACCTCGAACCACCCAATTTCCTTCCTCTCCCAGCACAGGAACCACTTGTATTCCTGCTCAATATATCCCAACTCCTACTTTACTCTTTGTTTTTTTCAATAGAGATGACTTCGTGCTTCCACATCAAAAGTGGTATCAAAAAAGTTTGAAGAGTATTTTGGGAGAAGAGGGAGATAAACAATATTTATTAGTGAGGGTTATAAAACATTTCAAAAATGATGTCAAGTGAAAATGTACAGATTTTCACCTGAATTCCTTTGAATTTAAAGAATTATGGAGGTTTGAAATGTCCCAACTGCTCTGACCCAGACTGAAGGCTGAGCCCCAGAAAATGACACATCTTCAGAACAACCCTTGGACCTCTTTTCTTATATACAGATCACAACCCAAGCCATCAAAATTTAACTCCTTGCCTTCATACACCCATGAAGCTCCAGTTCCCTGTGATTCCCAGTGATTCCCAGTGCTTCCCAGTGGTTCCCAGTGATTCCCAGTGATTCCCAGTGATTCCCAGCATTTCACATCCATTAAAACACAGAGACCAGCTCCCAGTATGCTGCAAACAGAAGTCTTGTATAAGAGATTACTCCTATGATTAAAATCCTGTTAAGAAACCAGACTCAGAGTGTTTTCACACACACACTCTCTCCTTCAGGGCCAATTAAAGCACATAAGGTGCCCAGCTCTGCACAGACAGGAATATTTCCAGATTTAAACTTGCAGGACACATCCCTGCTGTTGAGAAAACACGGGTGTCTTGGCAAACGAAATCTCAGTTTCTGGTTTCATTCAGCCTGTTTTCTTTTTTATTATTATTTTTTTTATTATTTTTCCTGGTGATTCTAACTGTGAAAGGCAAGCTTTATTTACTGGTTGAAGTGAACTCACACCAGGTGACATTGCTGGGGCTCTCTGCAGCTGAAGGGAGGCCGGAGGAGCAGAGGAAGTGCTCCAGGCCAGGCTCTGACTCAGTAAGACACACAAAGGCAGAAATATTTTATGCCTCTGCTCCAATCTGACAATTTTCTCTGGGGGGAAATCAAGGATCTACAAGTGAGGTCCAAATCACAGTGGTTTTCAATCCTGCATCTTCCCCAGGCTCCATCTGTTTGTCTCTCTGCCTGGCGAGAGGGCCCTCCCAGCTCCAGTGCCCAAGTCTCTCCTCCACAGCAGATGTTGCAGAAAGGAGATGTTTCCAGAGGTTAGTCCTGAACAAGGAATTTAATCCAGGCTGAAACAGTTGTGAACTGACATCTCAAGGCATTTAATAAAACCCTTCTTTTTAGTTTTTCCATCACAATCTTTGACCGCAAAGTTCATGTGTTGGTTTAAGCCTTGGTTTGCTTGGATGCAAATTCACACAAGGGTGCTGGAGGACAACTGCAGACAGATGTTCCAGTCCTGGGGAAATACCATCCTGTCCCTGAAAACACCACATTAAATGAGCAATAAATAACAAATAAAGTAAAGAACTAAAAGGAAATGCAATGCCTCATAAGCAGTGGACTTCAGTAAAATAAAAACTGAGAGAAAATACCTGGAATGAAAAAAAAAGATGTTGCACATGACTTGAAAAACATTTTAGAAATGTTGTACCTTCTTACAGGATTAGTGCTCTGAACATTCACTCACAAGCTTTAGTATTAGTGAACTAGACTGGATGTGTCATCACTGAGTGCTGAATTCTTCTGGGGAGAAAATTAGACACATCTAACGAGGCACAGTCCCTTATTGTTAAAGGGCTGGAAATCCAAAAGTTCAGTGGTTGAAACGATACTTGAAGTGACAAAGATCCAAATTTGGCCGGCGGAAGGGTCAGAAATTTGAATAAGATTTTCATAATTCTGAGGGCAGACAGAACACTGGTCAGAAGCACCTTTTTCACCTCATTAATAAACAGGAATACGTGACACTTAATCAAGTTCCAATGCAGCAAAGTTTGAAGCAGCACAGAGAAACTTTCCTTTATAGTGCAAACACACAACTTGTGGAGCCACTGCCAAAGCCCAAGATGGTAGGATTTAAGAAAGTCTGGATATTTTACATTCCCTATTCAAGCCCGTTATAATGCAAACTAAAATCATATTAAAGATAATCAATTTTCATGCTCCAGGCAATAAGGAGATCACCTTGGGAGAGGAGGCAGAGAAGATTAATATGTATTTTGGGGAGGTTTCCACTTATAATAAAGTTTCAGCAACTGGCTACTTTTCTGACAAGGATATCAGGACAAAGAGAATATCCCAGCCAGTTTAGAATAACTATTTCTAGGGTATCCCATCCAGTACTGAGCTTGATTTTTTTATTTAGAGACAGGATCAACCTCCCATAAGCCACTGCCTTTGTATGGACATGCAGTGCCAGCATCTTTTAATTGACCATTAATCCAAGCTTCATTAGAACTAGGGAAAAGCTTCATTTTCTCATCAGTAAATGTCAGTTGCTCCAGTACAACTAGTTTCAATTGTATTGGGGAACCTTCTGCACTTTGGACCATATTTTATATTTATTTTATATTTATATTTATTTTAGAATCAAATTTAACACATAGGCACTACTCCAATGCTGTCAGTCCTGTATTTATTTACAATTTTTTCCTATGAAAAAAAGGATTTCCTGAATTTTGCAATGACTTTTTAAATATTGTTCTGATCCTTCCCGCATGGATTCCTCCATTTTGTGATAATTTCTGAACCATATAGAGAAACTCATAAAATTTTTGCTGATGTAACTCAGATTGAGACTCTGAAAGATTTTCCAGCTTGAAAATTAGTGGTTTCTTGCTGCAAACAGGCATTTTGTATCCTGTTCTTTTGAGTTTTATTACCTCAAATAAACCTCACTGCAGAGGAAAGTTCACTTTCCTCTGGCATTTCACTCCTTTTTATCTCCTCCATGGCTCTTTTTAGGAGCTGTATTTACCAAATGCTTCTCCTTCTACACTCAGCTCCTAATTCTCTGTCTCCATCCTTACCCAAAACTTTGCAAATCCCAAAATCCCAGATTTGGGATGGGTGGGAAGGGACCTTAAATCCCACCCAGTGCCACCCCTGCCATGGCAGGGACACCTTCCACTGGTAGAAAATAAATACAAAGGGTTAAACTAAGGGGATAAATCTTTTCTCACTGAAGTTGGTGCAAAGGTCCCTTTGATTTTTACAGAATCATGAAATGGTTAAAATTGGAAAGGACCTTAGAGCTGATCCAGTTCTGCCCCTGCCATGGCAGGGACACCTCCCACTGGTAGAAAATAAATACAAAGGGTTAAACTAAGGGGATAAATCTTTTCTCACTGAAGTCGGTGCAAAGGTCCCCTTGATTTTTATAGAATTATGGAATGGTTAAAATTGGAAAGGACCTTAGAGCTGATCCAGTTCTGTCCCTGTCCATGGCAGGGACACCTCCCACTGTCCCAGGCTGCTCCAGCCCCAATGTCCAACCTGGCCTGGGGCACTGCCAGGGATCCAGGGGCAGCCACAGATTAAAATTAACCTGTTCACTCTGGTTAAATTCTCTGGGAATTCCAGCCCAGCCCCTCCTTCCTTCCAGCCAGGAATTCCATCCCAAAATCCCATCTAAATCTCCCCACTTTCAGCTTAAAGCCATTCCCTGTGTCCTGTCCCTCCATCCTTGTCCCCAGTCCCTCTCCAGCTCTTCTGGAGCTCCTTTAGGCTCTGGAAGGAACTCTGAGCTCTCCCTGAAGCCTTCTCCTCTCCATGTGAATCCCCCAGCCGTGTCATTGCGCACAAATCGCTGTTTTTTGGGGTGATTTTTACACAACTCCGCGTTTTTCCAACGCGTGTGGCCCCGGGCTGCCCCACGGGCGGCGATGGCCCCGCTCCGCTGCGGCCACACGGGCGGGGAGCAAGACCGGGGCTCCTCCAGGATCCCTCCTGGATCCCCCTGGAACTCCCGGGCTGTTCCTGGATCCCTCCTGGACCCCCCTGGAACTCCCGGGTTGTTCCTGGATCCCTCCCCGAGCCCTCTGGAGCTCCCCGGCTCGGCCTCTTCCCTTCCCCCGCCCGGCTGCGGCTTCCGGGCGGCCCCGGCCCCGCCCCGGCAGCGCGGCCTGTGCGGAGCGGCCTCGGCCATCCTCGGGTGCGGGGACATCCAGCGCCGGCCACAGAGCTCCAGGGACAGCCAGAGACCGCAGGGAGAGACAGGGTGGGCAGGCGGGTGGGGTGAGCGGGTCCCGGGGTGGGGAGCGGGGGAGGCTCAGCCCCCGCTGGCGGAGCCCGCAGAGCCGGGGCAGCGCAGCCCCGCCGGCTGTGGGGCTGTGGGAGAGCTCCGCAAACACGCTGCTTTTCCTCGGGACACTGCTGGGCTGGGGGGATGGATGGCAGCGGGGTGGGGACACGGCAGGGTTCAGTGATTTTCCCCCAAAATCACGGCTCCGGGAAGGGCCGGTGCCCTCCCCGCGGTATTCCCGTGCCCCCCGGCGCGGCTGCGGTGCTGCTGGGTGTGCTGAGAGCGGATAAACTGCAGCGAAATAATCGCTCAAAAGTCTGCCTAGAGTGGACCCAGAGTGGTTTTGGAGTTTTCCTGGCTGGGAATATTCCAGAATTACCTGAGCGCCGTCCTGTGCCACGTGCTCGGGGATGGCGCTGCTGGCACCGCATGACCCCTGTGGTCCCTGTGATTCCTTAAGCTTTTTCTTTCATATTTTCATAATCTGAAAAATCAGAGTTATGGGGGTGCAGCTCTGAGCTCACAGTCAGGGTCACTCAGCTCTCTGCACAGAGCAGGGACACAAAACAAATCCTTGTCCTGCTGCACACCAAGTACAGCTATTACAAGCTCCAGGCTCAAAAGGTATAAACAGTGATGGACTGAAGAGAGAAAACAAGAAGGATGAGACTTCATAACTTGAAGTTATAATTAGACAATTAACCCTAATATGTAAATGGACCAAAACTTATAAAAGTTTGAGACCTCATGACTGTTTGTCTATTTTGAGTGACCATTTTGAGTCTATCTTAGGTGTAGCCCTGGCCAGGCTCTTGTTCTGCACAAGGTGTATCCTTTAAGGCCTTTTAATAAATACCTTCTTTATTCTCTTAGCTCTGTTCCAGGTTCAGCTTCTCAAGGCATCACCTCCCAGCCTGACCCACTCCCTAATATACAGCAATTTATTATTAAGGTAAAAATATTATTTCACCACTGATGGAAAAGCCAAGCTCTGCTGGTGTTTTAATATAACTGCAATACTGTAACTGCATGCAGCTTTTAAAGCACTGTAAATGTAAAGAACTACTTAATTTATTTGCCCCTGCCAAATAAACCTTGTTTTTGGTGATGTGTATCTTATTTTTGTGGAGTGGAGCTTTTACTGAACGGTCTCTGCAGTGTTCCACTTTGAAAAATCTCAGTTTTATACACTGGGGCATTGCAGGGACGCTGTGACAGTCATTTCTCAGCTACCTTTTGTGTCCAGGCTTGTGCTCACCCTGCACAAGGGTCATCATCTGGAGGGGTCAGTGGGAATAACAAAGTTCCCTTGTAAAGCTGCTGAAGGTTTTGGCCTCCAAGCACTGCCTATCTCCTTGATGCACTGGGGACTAAAGTTGAGGATGTGGGTTTATTCTTTCTGGGGTAAGACCCCACTCCTTCGATGCAGGAAATGTCTAAAAACGTCATTTTCTTGTGAATGTTGTGTGACATAATCTACTCATAGTAAAAGTTTTGTTCCTTTTCCAACAGAAATGTTTCAAATATGGACAATTCTACCCAAATCTTCAAGTTTGAGCAGGAAAAAGATGTGGCTGTGTGAGCTTGTGAGGTGGCTTTAGCAATTCCTCTCTGCATTCTGGCCCATGACAAGTTCATTACACCAATTACTCCAGCAAGGGAACAGAAGCTCTACAGGAAACTGTTGTAGTTAAGAGTGCAACTGGTGTTACCGTGGCTGCTTTAGCTCTTGATAACTCTGTAATGAACTTGTCACCACTGCTTAAAGCTGTGCTGAGCATCAGTTCGTGGCATCACTGAGGGGATCAGGGCCTGGAGGAGAAGCTGCTGCCCTTTGGGAGGGTTCCTGGGCTTGCCCTGAATGGCTGAGTTAAGGACTTGTGCAGGAAAAGCAGGAAGTTTTTTATGGCAAGTGTGGGGAAGGTGGAAAGGCTGCACCTGAGCAGTTCTGGTTCAACTGACTGGTGACAGGGGAAACACCTAGAAGCAGGAATGCCAAAAATCCAAAGGAGAGCACGTCAAAGACATGGATGGCTGTTTTTGTAGTGAGTGGCTTTATTTCCTATGCAATAAGGGTTTTGGAGGGTGGAGAACAGCTGATGGCTGTGCATTAACCCTCAGGGTGCTGGCTGGTCTGGCAGTACGTAATTTCCTTGTCCTCCACCTCTGGTGGCATCCCCACCTGTGGGGGCTGCAGGGTGCTCTCAGCAGGGCAGTTGTTCTGGTGTTGGTGCTGGAAGAGCTTCAGGGGGACAAACTGGAGGTCCAGGTCTGCTGGGGTGTCAAACAGCAGCCCTCAGAACAGTTACCTGTTCTGCCTGGGACACAACCGACCTAAATTACACCAAATTTCTGAAAGAAAAAACCTTTCTGCTTGTCATCTGTTACTTTATAGTTCACACAACAACATCAGAGAATGGTTTGGGTTGGAAAGGACCTTAAAGCTGATCCAGTTCTACCCCTGCCATGGCAGGGACACCTCCCACTGTCCCAGGCTGCTCCCAGCCCCAATGTCCAACCTGGCCTGGGGCACTGCCAGGGATCCAGGGGCAGCCACAGCAAATCTGGGAATTCCATCCCCACCCTCCCAGGGAACAATTCCTTCCCAGTATGATGGGGCAGGGGTTCAGCCTTTTGAGCAGGAGTTCCTTTTAACTTAATAAATAAATTTACTTATTTATTATTTAGATTGGGAACGTGTGGAACTCATAAATCCATCCTGCAGGCATTAAATATTCCCTGGAACACTGCAGAGATTCCCTGCCTGTAGAGCTGGCAGTGCCCATTCCCAGAAGTTGTCAGGGGAGCTGGATTCACATCCCAGCCGTGGCATAACTCGGAGGAGCCAGCACTTGTTAACTCTATTTGTTTTTATTATGGACATCGATCTGCCAGTCGCAATAATGCATTTATGGACATTTTTCTGCAAGCACAGCGCTGGTGGCAGTTTTTACTGACAACTTGAGTCATCTGGACAGGAGTCGAAAATACGTTTATTTTATTGACGGATTGTGCAATTCTCTCGTTTACCCGGTGTTCATAAGATATCTGGACTGGTGAGGGGAGTGTAACTGATGGGAAAACGGAGGATAAAGTTTTAATTTTGGGAGGTTTGGAGTTTTTTAGGTAGTGACAGTTTCCAGCGTGTGTTTGGGAGCTTTAGCTTCATTAATGCTGTAATTAAGAAGTGAAAGGCTCGGTGTCCTTACAGCAGAATTCCAGACCTGAATTCCCTCCCTCTGCTGATAGCTGGGAATGTTAGTGACTGGTAATTGTGCTAATTTATCTGAAGGTATAATGGATAAAATCCTAATGGAAGAAAAAAAACCCTGTTGAACTTAGTATTTCTGACACATCACCCAGCACAGGTGTGCTTGGGCCAGCATGAAATTGAACACAACCAAACTATAAAACCAAACCTGTGCTGAAGTATTTTTCATAAATGCAAAATGCAGTTTTAAAACTGAGCTGCTTATGGTCCAGGAGACTGCTTAAAATGTATTGAATGCCAATAAAGCTTGTGTGGGTTTGGATTTTAATGAAGCTGAGTAATTGTAAAAGTTATTTGGAATATGTCACTATTTTGATGCTTTTTTGCTAATCCTTTTTTGAGTTGTTGCCTTATTTACTGTTTCATATCTGCAGAGCTAAATTACCATGTCCTGGTGGCTGTCAGGAGTATCAATTTATACTGGGCCAAATTAAATGATACAGATAATTTCGGGTATCTTTTAAAGTCACTTGTAAAACTTGGATGTGCAGCTGAAATTCTCCCCGGTGCAGCAGGGATTCTGGAGGTTATTAAAAATACTTGAACAAATCACCTTTAACTGCAAAGAAGAAGAGGGGAGTTCATTAAAACAAAAGTTCTGACTTCTTCTCTGCTTTTTGAGTGAAATAGGAGTTAAATATTAAAATAGCAGCATTTTGACCAATGACCTGGAGCCTTGAGCAGCTTGGCAGCGGGGAATAAATAATAATTTGAGTTTTGATCTGATGGATGCATTTTGGCTTTTTATTTTTCTACAAATGCCACCTTTTAGTAGCACATTAATGCAGCCAGTATTTTAATATATATATATTAGCACAGCCCACTGGAGTCAGAGGTGTTTTGTTGGGTGAATCCTGCCATCTCTGTGCTCCACGTGCAGATTTAGGTCCCTCCAGGTAACCCTGCATTAGCAGATAGCAAGAATTAGTGCTGCCTTGTCAATGCTGCTGCATAATCATCATCAGGAAAACTGAAATTATCTGAGTGCTTTAGATCAGCCAGCACAAGGCAAACAACGCTCTTATCTCGGCTTGTTTGTACATCCAAGTGTGCAGAAGGTCTGTTAATTAGTTACACTTTTTAATAAACAACCTAAAGTATACTTAAGGCCCTGTTAAAAGATTAATTTTTCTGTTTCACATCGTAAAACCAGCAGATGAGTGTTCAGCGTGTGGCAGTACATGGGCAGCACGAGCCTGCCTTGGCTGTCTTCTTGTCTGACTTCTGCTGTCACCCATGGGCTGGAGAAAGAATTCCCAAAAGTTCTTATTCCCTGCACTGCGCCCTGCCGGGGTCAAGGATGAGCAGAGGTGTAGTGGGAAGGGTGTGGGGAAAGGGAAATCCCTTGCACAGTTGACACCAGAAATACCTCTGGTTCTTGGCTGACTTCATGGAATATGAAGATTTATAGTTGGAGTTTATTCAAGCTGGCCACAGTTGTTGGTTTGGGGTGGTTTATTTTTGTTTTTGTTTGTTTTGGTTTTCTTTCTGAAATGTAAAGGAATTAATTGGTTTTGAATCCAGCTTAGTGGGCCTGGATCACCATTCCCTTTTAACTTGGAGATTTAGGCATAATAGAATGGAATGGGATGGAATGGGATGGAATGGGATGGGATGGGATGGAATGGAATGGAATGGAATGGAATGGAATGGAATGGAATGGAATGGAATGGAATGGAAAGGAATGGAATGGGATGGAATGGAATGGGATGAAATGGAATGGAATGGAATGGGATGGAATGGAAAGGAATGGAATGGGATGGAATGGAATGGGATGGAATGGAATGGAATGGAATGGAATGGAAAGGAATGGAAGTAAAATCTGAGTCTATGGCCAGAGTTGTGCTTTAGGAAGGTGAAATTGAGGTCCAACAAAGCAAAGTGCTTCAGCTGAAATAAACTTTTATAATAAATCATAGAATCCCAGAATGGTTTGGGTTGGAAGGGACCTTAAGGAAAATCTGTTCCCACACCTCCCACTGTCCCAGGCTGCTCCAAGCCCCAATGTCCAACCTGGCCTTGGGCACTTCAGGGATCCAGGGGCACCCACAGCTGCTCTGGGCACCCTGTGCCAGGTCCTGCCCTCCCTCCCAGGGAAGTAAAAAAATGCTTGTTTTATTATTTTTTAAAAACATACCAATAATACTATTTCACTGATTGCACGAGTTTAATGGACTTTATTTTATATTATTGTTAATGCACCTGGCCCTGGATTTAAATGCATTTCAGTTGCCTTTTTGTGCCATTATATTTGATTCCACAGCAAGACTTTCTAAGAATATGATTAACCCTCTGGGTCATCTTATAATGTAATTATTAATGATTGATTCTGTTTATCCTTGGGATCAATATGAGAAGCAAAAAATGCTTTGGCATATATTTGGGGTTGATTTCTTACATTCAGTAAACATGATCTGGTGACAAGACCGGTATTGGTTTATTACTCGGAACGTGTTTGATGAATCTGAAGTGTGTAATTAGTTTTATATAATGATGGTGATATGTGGGGTTTTTTACATGACTTATGTTAATATGGCCAATAGTGTTAACATCTCCTGCCACTAATAGTTAGGGTGGGGATGTATAGTAATTGATCTTCCTGGGAGTGCTGTAATGTAAAAACAATTCCGGCTGTTTGAAGTATATTTTACAAGTGTGCATTGGGCCTTTGGGATGTTAGACTGAAAAACCCAATTGTACAGTTACCATGGGAACCCAATTAGAATAGATTGCTGGATTTTTTATTTTTTTTTTTTTCAGGCTTTCATCCTGACCAAAAATCTAATGTACTTTAAATGTTTTCATATGGAATTTTGTTCCTACAGTCACTTGGTGTAATGGCTGGTTTTTAATTTTAGTGCTGAACCAGAGTGTTTTGTTGAGGGTCCCGAGGACTTATCCTTCAAGGAGAATCTTCCTTTAGTGTTTAAAAGTTGATGAACTGAGAAAAAATACTTTTTATTAATCCAAGTTCTTACTGCCACCACACGTACTCGTCAGGCTGCAGTCCTGGGGGAGAAAAAGCAGGGAAGTATCTCAAAGCCCAAGGACTTCTGTTCTAGATCATCAGCAAAACATGGCTGAGGAACTTCTTGCCCTTCAGGGATCTATTTTTGATGTCACCTCTGACTTTTCTCCACCTTTTTGGCCTGTTGTTGTATCCAGAGGTTTGGGATGCTGGCAGGGTGGGACTGTGATGTGTTTGCTTCCTGCACCCTTCAGCCCCTGCAGGTGTTTGTGTCTCTTCCAGTGGTCTTGGGAGCATCCTGCTCCCTCAGCACAGCTCCTGGGTGGGAGCAGAGCTTGTGGGGAGCTTGGGAACATCTTCCTGGCATGGCCAAGGCCAGCAGGAGAGATGGAGATGGATATCACTGATCCTTGTTGGCAGCTCTGAACTCTATTTCAATTTTTTCCGTCCTACGCGTTAATCCCTTCAGTCTATCCCACTCTGCAAGTGCAGGAGGGAATTTCCCATATTGGTGAAACCATTGATGGCACGAAGGTTTCAGTTTTTTGAGTTCTGGTGTCTCAGTTTCCTCACCTTGGCAGTGGTACCACTGAATCTGATTGATTTGTGTTGTTCCAAAGAGGTTTTGGCTTCTTGCCTTCTAAGTCATTCTCATGTGAAATGTGAAATACTCCCATGTGAAATAGTGACCTCCTGTAACAAGCCAGCCTTTGCAAGGCTGAGGTGCATTTTGGAGGGATGGTTTGGACTTCCCAAGGGTTTTGTAGGGTTTCTCCCTATCTGGCTGTCAGAAATCTGCTCACCACCATGGTTTGGACATGACTGGTTTTACCCAAGTTCTGGTCACCCAAGAAAAGCCTCGTTGGGTGAGCAGTTGGAGCTCAGCCAGGGTTTGAAATGAACCTCTGGATAAATCTGATTGTGGAGGCAAAAATTCCAGCTTTACCCTTCAGGAAGATCTAAAAAACCTGAGCGCTGCTGGGTGCTTTGAAAGACCCAGCTCTGAACTGATGGTAGAAATAAATTGCTATTTTATTTTTAGCTCTATCACAGATATTTTAAGTAGTTCTATTAGATTGCTCATCCTCCTGACCTGCATTTAGAAATGCAATGAGTTCTCTTTGCAATGCCTTGCTGCTATCGTTAAAATACTAATTATTCATCTGAATTTTAAACCCTTAGGTAAGATGCAGTATTAAGATTAAATGTTTGCTTTTATTTGGCTGGGAAGTGGCCGTGTGTTCTGTCAGTGCCTTGGATTTCAAGGAGAGGTCTTGGAAAGCCTGGGATGTTCCTAGAATTTCATTTTTTAGAGGTTTGCCATTCCTGAAGTGGATACAGTTATCCCTGCCCCTGGAGGGGTGAGTTCCCTGGTTTAAGTGGAGCAGTTCCCATCGAGGCTGGCTGTGAGTCAGGATTGTGAAGCTGAGCTTTGGCACATAATCTCCTTGATTTTAAAAAATACAGTGTTTATACCCCATCTTTCAAAGGCACAGTGATCTTGGCTGAGTGACACTAAAAAAAAAAAGCATAGAGAGGGGAGCTAAATGCCAAAGAAATAGGAAATATCCTTTATTTCCAAGGGGAGAGCAAAAAGGAACCAGTTGTGGTTTTTAATTATATAAATAATGTTAAAGGCTAGAATTATAATAATTGAAGTTAAAAGGTTTTAGGTACTCAGTGGCGTGAAATCTGTGCTTTTAAACCCAGAATATATCACAATCCCTTGCTTTAAAACCACTTTCATGCCTTAAAATGTGGCATTTCCTAACTCACAAAAGGCTCTTCATTTTCCTCAGTCACTTCGAAGTACATGACAGCCCGTAAAAAATTATTCAATTAATACTTTTATCTTTTGAGGCATTCTTATTGCAGATATCAGAGTTGTGCAGTGCTTGTTGTGGAGGAACTCTTCAGTGTGCCATCTGTTGACTTTTTTGTTTGACTCGTGACGAGCGGGTGACTTAACATTAAAATTCCGTGTTGTTTGTCAGAAACCAAACCCCCTTTGGAAATTCTGAAACTCGGAGCTCATTTAAAAACTGATACAGGGGTGGTTACAGGAGAAAACTCTGGACACTCAGTTCTCCCTGTGGAATTCAAATTTAACCATCTAACTGAGATTTTTTTTTGGTTTTTTCCCCTTCCAGGTGGAGCCTTTTCTCCCACGATGGCATCGAGGAGGCTCATTCCAAAAGTAAGTTTCCAGTGAAATGCCTTGGCTTGGAGGTGTCCACTGCAAGTCCAGCATTACAAAAGAGTTCACGTAACATAGTTTGTTTTTTCCCCAGTGCCCAGCAGTCAGGATTAGGAATCCAGCTGACAAGATTGATGCTGCATTGTAAATCTCTGTAGCTCTGTCATGGTTGGTAACAGGCATCAGTGGACCTTTCCCCAGCACGTATCCATCTGCCACAGAGCATAAATAACAGGACAAAGGCACTCTCTCAGTTTTGTTGCTGTTGCCATTCCCTGGTAATAAACACCTCCCTGAAAAGCAGGCTGAATTTTGAGGTTTGCTGCTTCAGTGGTGAAAGTGTGGGTCAGTGACATTGTGGTAAAACAAGGAAATGTGTATTTATCCAAATATTCAGACATTTTACTGAAAGAAGGGCACGAACACATTGTTAGTCTGTAACTGTCTCCCTGAAACAGTTGAAATGAACTTTGAAGACACAAATACCCTTTTTTTTGTGTGTGTGGAATACCTATTTTTGTAACATTAGTGATGCTCCTCTAGGAAAACATTTCTGGTACAATCACACCTGCATTTCTAACTATTCCTGTTGGCAACTTCTATCACTGCTCTAAATGTCTTAATAGTGGCATCTCTTGTGGTTTTAATCTGCTTTACATAATGTCATGTGGCTGAGGAAAGGAGTATTTTGCTGGTTTGTGTTGTTTACCTCTTTCCTACAAAAGAAAATCAGTCTTGTTCTTTAAAACGGAGAAATCCAGGTAAATAAATCCTTGCTTCACTTTTTTCTTTTGAACCATCATCTCTTTAGTTACATTTATGCATCTTGCAGTTGCAGACACCTTTTAGCAGAGAAATTCTTGGTGGGGAGAATCCCTGGTTCCCTCTCATTGCAGGCTAGGTGTGATATAGCTGGCAAGTGACACGAAGCTAATAATTTATTATCTAACCTTTTCATTTCCCCTACCCTCACGTGGAGTTGAAAGGTGCAGCTGGAGCTGTTAGGGGAGTTTTCTTCTTTTTGATATGTGGGAAGACAGAAGGTTTGAGGTAAAACACTCCACAACTCCGCTGTGGGGACTGTGCAGACACTTTTCCCTGCTCTGGATGCATATTAAATATTTATGTGCTGATGTAATTGGTGATTTTCGGGCTGTTTGCAGCGTGTGATCAGTTTGCACAGCCCCACGTTGGGGTGACACCCAGCCGTGGGTTTGCAGGAATCAATTATCACCCGTGCAATGTGCTGAACACTTTTTAAGGAGCTGGCTGAAAAATGCTTTGGGAGAGCAGGCAGACGTGGGGATTTTCCATAATCGCTGCCTGTGGCTCCCACTCCATCCCTGATTTTCTTGCAGAGATCAGAGTTGAGGTTTGGGGTTGGGTGTGGCTGGGCTCTGGGTGACCAAACCTCAGGATATCTCCATATTTAGGAATTTGGAGGGAGATTGGTGTTCTTGTGACAACGTGGAGATTTTTGTGTTCCATTAGAAAAATCTAAATGCCCTTCTGTTCCTGGTTGGATTTCTTGCAGTTAAATTTGAAGTTAGTAAGTGGATTCTTTTCCCTGTTAATAGTGAAACCCTTACCCTGACTGGAGCAGACATGGAGAACTCTAGGAAAATCCAGATCTGTTTGCGAGCCAAAGCTCTACTCTTGTATTTTTACACAAATCTTTCCAACATCTCTTCTGTGTGTATTTATTTCCCTGTATTTTGTGGTTTTAGTCAACTCCTAATACACATTTTGCTGCTCTGCTCACTTCAGAAATTTCAGTGAAATTCGTTCCTCACACACAACTCAGATTCCTGACTCTCCTTCAGCTTAAGGAGCACTATTAATGGTTTTGTTCATATTGCTTAGATTTATTTTGTTATTATTCTCCAGCTCCTACTCTTCAGGTAGAGCTATTTTGGTATTATAAAGAATGATGGATTATATGGGAAAGTTTCTTTTGAAGCACTCCTGATATTGTGCAATGCACTTGGGGGTCAGCTACACTTGACTGATGCATGATTTATCCCATGTCCCTGCCACTTCCTGAGATAAAGCTGCTATTTTATCAAAAATGCCAGCAAGTGTGATTTAGAATTTATACCCCTCCTTTTTCAAATAATTGTTCTGATTACTTTCTGGCACGGCAATAAAATGATAAAGGTAATTGCACACAAATGTGAGATAGCACCAAAATACAATAAAATTAACCTGAATTAGCTTGACTTGTCGATGAGAAGTATTTATGAAATGTATTTTTGCAATAAGGGAGACTGATATTATAGCTGGAAGGTGAGTTATTGCCTTAATGTAATACTGTTTGAAATTTAAAAAAGAGACTGTTACAGTTGAGGGTGATTGTGCCTTTGAAATTAAGTTGAAGTGATTCTTATAATTGGCAGCAATAATGCATTGGGAAGGTAATATCTTTTATTGTGTTATGCCTAGTTGCATTATCTTTTATTTAGCTGGTCCTGACTCCAGCTCTGCAGAGAAGACAAGCAGGAGCAGATCAGGAATTTTGTGGATTTAGGTGATAAAAACTTGAAATGTTACCCAATATTAAAGTCATTCTTCTGCTGGTTTTTTTTTTTTTTTTTCCATTTTTAGCCTATTTTCAGTTCCCCTGAACCTGATACAAGGCTCATTTGATTAAAATTTCATCTGTTTTCCTTGTCTTGGAGTAGTTGCCATGTATTTACATCCAGGCTGAGCCTGTGAGAGCCGAGCACTCCAAACTGGCTGGGTGTGCATTTATATCAGCTGCTGATTTGGGCAGTGAATTTTGTATTTCTCTGTGCCTCAAAGTGCAACCTCTTACAGGGAAGTGTGAACACACTCTTACAGGAGGCACCTCGGTGGTTTTTAAGGAGTGGATCCTCAAATTCCAGAATCACTGAGGTGGGAAAAGCCCTCCCAGCCCATGGAGTCCCAGCTGTGCCCCATCCCCAGCCCAGAGCCCTCCAGGAATTGCTGGGACACCTCCAGGGATGGACACTCCAACCCTCCCTGGGCACTTCCAAGCCCTGAGCCCCCTTTCCATACAAAAATGGGATTTTAAGGCCTTCCAGGGCTCCTTTCCTGTTGCTGCTGTGAGGGGTTTGGAGCTGTGGGGAACACGAAATGTTCCCTGCCAGAAGGGGCTGGGGCAGGGACACCTCTGCTGCTGGGGCTGGATTGGATGGATGTTCCCTTTTGGGAAAAGCCTTTGGGATTCTGGTGTTCAGGATCCCAGAAGTGAGGCTGGAAAAGAGCTCCGAGGTCCTGGAGTGCCCCCTGTGCCCCATGGCCAGGCTGTCCCCAGAGCCCTGAGTGCCACCTCCAGGAATTGCTGGGACACCTCCAGGGATGGGCACTCCAACCCTCCCTGGGCACTGCCAAGCCCTGAGCCCCCTTTCCATGGGGAAATTCCTGCTGCTGCCCACCCTGAGCCTGCCCTGGCCCAGCCTGAGGCCGTTCCCTCTCCTCCTGTCCCTGTGTCCCTGCCAGCAGAGCCCGACCCCCCCGGCTGTGCCCTCCTGGCAGGGACTTGTGCAGAGCCACCAGGGCCCCCTGAGCCTCCTTTGCTCCAGGCTCAGCCCCTTCCCAGCTCCCTCAGGAATTCTCCAGCCCCTTCCCAGCTCCCTCAGGAATTCTCCAGCCCCTTCCCAGCTCCCTCAGGAATTCTCCAGCCCTTTCCCATCTCCATTCCCTTCCCTGGACAGCTCCAGCCCCTCAAAGTCCATCTTGTCCTGAGGGGTCAGAACTGGACACAGCACAGAGGGAATTACAAGTGTATTTAGATAACAAGATTTGTAGGTAACACCTTGAATTTAATTCTTCAAGTGATGAACACATCAGGAAAATTGAGATTACTGCACCATGACTTTCCTTTGTATCAGATTTCATGGAGTCGTGGAATATCCTGAGTTGAAAGGGACTTGTTGAAATTCAACCCAGTAGCATCAAAACAATTTTTTTGGGGGACCCTCTAATTGTTGAGGCAAGATTCTTCATTTTTGATTCTTTAGTATATTTTGTTAATTATTTGGAAGCAAATTCTTTAGTATTTTTAAAAATACATATTACAAGTATTAAAAAAATCAGTGTTTTATTCCCTCTGACAATGTTAAAATACTGAACAACTCAACAAAATTTAACATTGCTTTGTAGTGCTTCTAACTGAATCTTCTGCCTTAGGATTTCCAGCTTTAAAAATGAGGAGCTGGGGGATTTAATCCCTTTGGTAGCTCCTTGGTGGGTAAGAGGGAAATGTGCTTCCCCTCCCCTTGGAAGTTACACCAGGACGTGGCTTTTGGGCTGGATCCTGGTGGGATTTGCAGGCACGCACGAACTGGGTGCACACTTTGCCATAATCTGATTATTCCAGGAATATCTGGCACTGTCCTGTCCACTTCCCCACCTCTTGATGCTCCATTTCTTACCCAGTTTAACTCTCATTAATTATAATATCTCTTGGCAGCCCCCAATTTGATGAGATGCCCTGAATAACTCCGTGTCCCCACCATGATCAGTAATTTTTAAAACTAATTAACACCACACTTAATGTCATTCTGATGCAACATGTATAAGTAGAAGGTGAGAATTGTTTGGGTTGGAAAATGCCTCAGAGATATTCAAGTGTTCATCTTTGCTTTGTGCTATTGATACCACGTGAAATCAATATCCTGAGATATATATCATAGTATAATAAATAATATATATTATATAAAATATATTATAATATATATAATATTATATTTTATATATTATATATAATATATATTTTTATCTATAATATATATATTATAGATAATATTATCAATGTAATACATTGATTATAATGATATGTGATAATCATTATAATCAATATATTGTATATATATATTGTGTATAATATATATAATTGATTATAGTAATGATTAAATATGATTATAATAATATCATCTTAATATAATAAACCACACATATATATATATATATGTGGTTTATTTTGCTATCTCTGGTGCCACGTGGCTGCTGTGCTTGCATCCCATTTAAATTTCCTGTGTAAGCAGTAGCTGGGGAGAGATGCAGGATGTGTTTACTTGGTTTTGGAGAAGCACTGGAGGAAATGATCCATCAGAATTCCTGTTGGAACAGCCCAGTGGGCTCTGCTGTTCAAGCACCAGCTCCAACCCAGGCTTGGCTTGAGCAGCAGATGGAGTTGCAAACTGCACTTGTTGAGTCTGGAATGCGGGAGCACTAACCCACCTGCCCCTTCCAGAGGAGGCAGAATGGGTTTATTCCAATTAAAATGCCCTTGCAGTAAAATGAAGCAGCCAGGGCCAGCCCTGGATGCTGGGAATTTGTCGCTGCTCCCGCCTGCCAAAGCAGCGACTGAAGGCGCAGCCAAAGAGCCAGAGGCGACCAGAGCTTGGAAAGAGACTCCCCCAGCTTGGCATTTCGGGGGCTTCTGGGTGCCATCCAAAGAGGATTAGTAGGATAATGCGATGGGACAACAGGAACTTGCTTTTGTTGTCTTTGATTGTTTAATAAAGAATTACGTGTTTGCTCTCGTCGAAGACTTCTTAAATGCCGTAGAAAGCAAATGTTGCTCCGTGTGAGCGCGTATCCCCCTGGTTTTTTCGGGGGCTTGTGTGGGGTGGGCCTGTGGCTGAGGGAAGAGGGGGACTGATTTTGAGTGTTTATGCCAGTGTATATTTGTATATGTTCAGAATATGCAGCTTGATTCCGTACCTTCACATTTTTTATGGGATTAGTTCTTGGGAAGGTAAAGAAATTGCATCACCCCAAACTAACCCTGGATTTGCTTCCAGTCTGTCTGACATTTCCTTTCCAAGCCTCCCCGCGCCAGGAAATGAGGAGGTTTTGTTTTCATACCCTCTGAAGTTACAGGTTTGGCTTAACCAGGGTTAGATTTACTCAGAAAAGCAGTGAGACACCAGGAGAGCGCTGCAGGGTTTCAGTGCAGCTTTTGTTTGAGGGGCTCAGCTGGGGAGGTGTTTATTGTTCCTGTGGCAAGGAGAGAATTCCATGGACGTGGATCTCTCCAGTGCTTTTTTTTGGAAAGCTGGAAGTTTGTTTTGGATGCTGTAGGAAGGAGAAATGCACCCAGCAGAGACAGTGATTGTGGAGGGGGAAGAGGTGTCTCGTGTCCAGGTCGGGGGTTGTTTGGTTCACAGGAACCTGCTGCAGGATAGAAAGGACTTGTATTTAGAACATAAAAGGTAATTTTAAAAGTTATTTTACTTTTTTAGCAGGTTGTATTGGCAGAATTACATCAGATTAGATACCGAGAGGATTGTTCTGTTTCAAGGCTTTATTCTTGGGTTTAAGCAATGACTGCAACATCTTCTTTTCCTCAAAAATTACCTTCTCCCTTAATTTAAAACCTGTGAGGTACTTGACTTTCTTTGGACTGACAGTTTTCCATGTTTTTGGAGAATGCTCTGAGGTGTGAGTGTGGTGACACTGGAATTGTGCCTTACCTGGTTCAGAAATTACTTTTCCATTAAATAATGAGGGATGTTGGTCAGAGTTCGCAGAGGGCAGCAGCCATCCCTTGGTTTTTTGGACAAGGAACTTCCTGGATTTTGGGACAACTTGCTCAACAATCACCTTCAACTGTCAGAAAATTAAGCTGTCAAACCTTCAGGGGTGTGTTTGGGTCAGGGCATCCTCATCACAGAATTCCAGAATGATTTGGGTTGGAAAAGACCTAAAAACTCATCCAGTGCCACCCCTGCCATGGTGACACCTCCCAGTGTCCCAGGCTGCTCCAAACCCAAATATCCAACCTGGACCAGGGATCCAGGGGCAGCCACAGCTTCATATTTCTTAGGAGTTCACACCATTCTATTTAGTTGGAAATCTTTGGACTCTTTTTTTCAAGAGGAAGAAGCAACTTTTAGAAAAATTTGTATTTTTAGCTTGGAAAGAAATGAGACGTTTCAGAATAAGCAAAAAGATTGAGAATTCAATGTTTCTCATTCTCTCTAACTTTTATTCCAGTATAGCAAAGTTGAGAATTAAATGCTCCTTGTTCTCTCTAACTTTTATTCCAGTATAGCAAAGTTGAGAATTAAATGTTTCTCATTCTCTCTTTTATTCCAGTATAGCAAAGTTGAGAATTAAATGTTTCTCATTCTCTCTAACTTTTATTCCAGAATAGCAAACTGATGCTAATATTCCAATGTATTAAACTACTTTTAGTGTGAAACATCCAACAAACTCTTCCCTTCTTTCTTCCCTGCAGTAAAATTATTTGCAGTGCATAAACTCTTTGTTCTCCTGGAACAGTAGCTTTTGTAAGGTGAAAATGTAGATGATTAATCAAGATATTAACAGGAGTAGGTTTTTAGATTGTTCTGATTGCTTGGATCCTGTCTTCTATTCACAGCCCTTAAGTCTTTCTCTGCTTTGAAACACTAAAAAATGGCTTTTTCCTCTAAGACAAACCCCATAAGGTTGGAAAAATCACCCTCCACCCTGCACTATATGTGCAGGAATACATTACCTTTACTATTAATATCTTTTCCCATATTCTTAACGTACAATGGATTGTTTCCTTTGAAATAAACAGGCAGGACCCAGTAAAACAAATACAGGAAGTTTTAAACTATTGAGATGTTGAGAGAACTGCAATTCAGTGAAATCCTTGGATGGGTGGCTGAAATAATTCCCTAATAATGTTAATAATGATTATTAACAATAAGTAAGAACTAGAAAATGCACCGCTACAGGTGGCCCACTGGCCTGGGCAGCCTCATCAGTGGCAGAAGCTTTTTTGACATTAAATCATTTTGCAAACATTGGTTTATGATGGATTTTTGCTTTGGCTGATGGGATTTGGGAAGGATTTTGCTGGGAGAAGGATGCAAACTTACTGCATCAGGAAGGGTGGCTGAAATGAAGAAGCAAATTGCCAAACTCTGATGTATTCCCCTTAAATTTAAATCCAATATTTGAAGCTTTGATTGAATTTTAATTCAAAACTTGGATCAATAGCAAGCAGGTTTGAGATACTCACAAGAAGGATTCTCTAAGAGTTCAGGACTGGTGGTTTTTTTCCTGTAATTAGGATGAAGAAGGAGCTTCCTTGGCATTTATTGATCATCCTCAAGCTCAACAATGCCTGGAATTGCTTTTTTTGGTGATACTCTATGGCACCATAAAACAGGGCAGGTGTTTGTGAATTGTAGCTCGTTTGTTGATGTAAATGTCAGGATTTCTGTGGAGTTTTTAGGATAAATTTATGGAGAATGGGAAATGAAGTTTTTAGAATAAATTTATGGGAGAATTTTAGAATAAAGAATGGGAAGTGACGAAGTTTTTAGGATACATCTATGGAGAACAGGAAGTGGTGAAGTTTTTTGGGTAATTTTATGAAGAATGGGAAGTGATGAAGTTTTTTGGATAAATTTATGGAGAAAAGGAAGTGATGAAGTTTTTTGGATAAATTTATAGAGAATGGGAAATGATGAAGTTTTTTGGATAAATTTATGGAGAATGGGAAATGAAGTTTTTAGGATAAATTTATGAAGAATGGGAAGTGATGAAGTTTTTAGGATACATCTATGGAGAACAGGAAGTGATGAAGTTTTTTGGGTAATTTTATGGAGAATGGGAAATGATGAAGTTTTTAGGATAAATTTATGGAGAATGGGAAGTGACAAAGTTTTTTGGGTAAATTTATGGAGAATGGGAAATGAAGTTTTTAGGATAAATTTATGAATAATGGGAAATGATGAAGTTTTTTGGATAAATTTATAGAGAATGGGAAATGAAGTTTTTAGGATAAATTTATGAAGAATGGGAAATGATGAAGTTTTTTGGGTAATTTTATGGAGAATGGGAAATAATGAAGTTTTTTGGATAAATTTATGGAGAACAGGAAGTGATGAAGTTTTTTGGATAAATTTATTGAGAATGGGAAATTAAGTTTTTTGGATAAATTTATGGAGAATGGGAAATGATGAATTTTTTTGAATAAATTTATGGAGAACAAAAAGTGATGAAGTTTTTTGGATAATTTTATGGAGAATGGGAAGTAAATGAACAAGGTGGTGCTTGCTCACCCCTCTGGTGGGGTGGGTATAACACCTCCAAGGGAATCACCTGCAGGCAGTGATTCTATTGGATTAATACATTCAGAAATTCAGATTTTATGGGTCAGAATTGCCATGATTGGTGCAGTTTGGGCTCCTCTGGCAGTAATTTTCAGTGTTTGAAGGCAGTGTGTGATTCCCTCCTAGCCCAGCATGTGTGGAAAAGCTCCTGGGGCACCTGGGTGGATTCCTCAGTTTCACAGAAATGACTTTTGTGGTGTGGAAGAACCAAACAGAGAATTCCCAAATGTGCAGCAGTGCCTTGGCTGGAAATGGTGGAAATTGGATCATTTTGGGGTCTGGGAAGAGGCAAGGGAAACAGGGGAGAGGATTGCAGTGCAGTTTCTGCTGTTGGTTGCATTTCCATCAATTAAAACTTCGTTAATCCAAAAAGGATCAAGAGTCCCCTTGCTTGGAAGAGCTTGGACATCTCCCTGATTAATGCAGGACTCTTGGTTTGAAAAAAATCCAATTGCAGGGTGTGTGAGGCCACATTCCATTTGCCAGCTGAATATGTTATTTTTGCCTCGATTCTCAGAAATATTCGAGGGGAAAAGAGAAAAAAAAAATTGGTGAGGACTTCCATGCTGCAGCCTAATGGAAATCCCTTGTTAAATCAGATGCAGAGGGGATTATTGTTAATATTTTGATATTGGTGTGGTGGGTTTATATTGTAAAAGGCAGAGTGAAGGAAATGGAAAAACCTGTGGAGGGGAGATCCATCAGAGATAGGGCTCTGATGGGAAGGATTCAGTTCTCCCTAATACTGAAAGGAAAAACAGGGTTTGCTCTCTGGATTTTTCTGGAAAACACAGATTGTTTTCTGGGAGGACATGGAGCACGGAAATGCTTTGCTACAGATTTTTTTTTTTTTAAAGCCTTGTTGATTTCTCTGAGAAATCTTGAGAATTAAAATATATATATATAAAATAAATAAAAATAAATAAATATAAATATTTAATAAATATAAAATAAACATATAAATAAATAATAATTAAAAATAAATATAAAAATAAATTTTAAAAAGCCTTTTTTATTTCTCTGTTCATCATTACAGATATGAATTAGGTTCTAGGATATCAGGCCAATGCCCAGTGGGTGTTAGGAGCAACAGAACATAGAAATACTTGAATTATTTACTGTAGTGTGAAAGCTGCTTAATGCAAATTTAAATAAAATCACAATCTTCCAGTTTGCTGTATTTAGCAGTCTGGTGAGGTAAACTTAAAAATGTTGCACCTGTGGTTTTATTTCTTTGGGAAAACTCCAGACTGTGGCAGGAGATGTTTCCTCTCTAAAAAATAATCCTTTTTTTCTACCTAATCTCAAAATTACAAGGTATTTTGACACGGATTTGTAGTGGAAAGGGAAGATGAAGGTGGAGATGATGCAGGAGCTGATCAGAATTCTCCCAGTTTTTCATAAATCACAAATGGTTTGGGTTGGAAGGGACCTCAAATCCCACCCAGTGCCACCATGGCAGGGACACCTCCCACTGTCCCAGGCTGCTCCAGCCCCAATGTCCAACCTGGCCTTGGGCACTGCCAGGGATGGGGAGGGGTCCAGCCAGCACCAGCACCGTGTTCACCACTAAATCCTGTCCTCAAGTGCCACATCCACGTGGTTTTGGAACAATTCCAGGGATGGTGACTCCACCACTTCCCCTGCCAGCTTGTTCCAATGCTTGCCAACCCTTTCTGTGAGGAAATTTCTCCTCCTGTCCACCTAAATAACAAAATCAGTATCTGGGCAATCTCCATTGTACATCTGGCAGTGACCTTCATCCTGGAGCATCCCAACCCAACTGCTATGGATGTGAAGTCCTGCAGCATCACTCTTTTATAAAAATAAACCTTCTAAATATTGCTGCCCGATGAATATGATAAACAAGGCTGCAAATCAGAGCTGCACTCACTCAAGGTTTCATCTATAAAGCTTAGTTCAACTTGGAGGGAGCTCAGAGGGTTATTGATAGTTCCCTGCTGCTCCCTGCACCCTGGGCTTTGTTCTGATGGAAAAGCTGATCCCGGGGTTGTTCCAGCCCTGGAGCACACGGTGTGAGGTTCAGTGGATCTGGTTCAGGGCTGTCACACCAATAAACATGAAGGATGTCTGCTGGTTTGCCACATATGTAAACTGGTGCTGCTTGTTTGCTGATTTCTGCAATGAGATGCTGCTCCAAGGAGGTTCTCCCACGTCCTCGAGGAGGGAAAAGTTGGTTGGGAAGGAGTTTCTTTGTGATGCCACCAAGAATTTGATGATTTAGCAATTGGGGTTGCAATCAAAATAAACAAACCACAAGGAACCTGCAGTTCCTGGACTCCTCCAGGCTGAGTGGGGTTGCTCTGATGGCTGCGTGTCTGTAACGGAGGAATTGCGTAAGAGCTTCCCAAAATTCGGGGATTTAGGTTTGCTTTTGCTCTACTTGTGCAAAACTGTCAGCTTGATGGGTTTTCTGCTCTCTCACACTGATTATATTCCTCACAGATGTGGCTTCATTCCACAGCACTTAATAATGGGATTTGAAAAGAGTCTCTTATTTGGAAAACAACTAATTGTTGTACAGCTGTGAGCAGTGGGCAGCTCTAAGTCCTGCACGGACCTTCCTGCTCTGTCATTCATGAATTCCAGAATGGATTGGGTTGGAAAAGATCTTAAATCTCATTTTATCCAATTTCTTGCCATGGGCAGGGACACCTTCACCTGCACCAGGTTGCTCCAAGCCCCACCCAACCTTGAACAGAGGGAAGTAAAGAAAATAAATCCAAGAAATTTGTTGGTGTTTCAGTGTTGTAGGAAAGCTCAGGAAGTTTGACAGGTCCTGCAGCTGGAGGGACAGGACACAGGGAATGGGATTTGGGCAGGAATTGTTCCCTGGCAGGGTGGGCAGGGTGGCACAGGGTGCCCAGAGCAGCTGTGGCTGCCCCTGGATCCCTGGCAGTGCCCAAGGCCAGGTTGGACATTGGGGCTGGAGCAGCCTGGGACAGTGGGAGGTGTCCCTGCCATGGCAGGGGGATGGAATGGGATGAATTTTAAGATCCCTCCCAACCCAAACCATTCTGGAATTATATGATTTAAAGTCATTTGTTCCATATTTTGATGTGCTTTTCCTTGACCCTGTGGATTTCACAAGGCCAGGTTGGACACTGGGGCTTGGAGCAGCCTGGGGCAGTGGGAGGTGTGGAAATAAATGGGTTTTTAAGGTCCCTTCAGTCCCAAACAGTTGTAGGAGCTTTTTATTCTGTGTTTGCCGATGGAGTTACCTTGTGCTGCCTCACAATTTCTCAGTTGTTCCCTTTTTTCCCAGTTCCACATGAGTTGAACTCTTTGGAGCACAGGATGTTGTACCCTGGCTGTGGTCTGGACCCAAGGTTTGGTGTCTGGGTGACTGCAGTGGTCACACTGGTGATGTTCTGTCCTGTCCTCCTGCAGGGACGCTACAAACCAAACTCTGAACACAACTCACACATCCAGACTGGAGTGGGTAGTTTTTTTTAGCCAAGATGAATTTGACAAGTCTGTTATTGTTGGTCTTGTCCAATATTGAGAAATACTTGGCAGCTGTTTCCAACTGCATCCTATCAGTAATCGTAAAACCAGACTGGTAACAATGGGAATAAAAATATGCTTCTTCTCCTAAGGAATGATTGATTCTTTCATATGTTTTCTTTTCCAGCAGACACATTCTATTTGTGTTCCAGCTGTTATTTGCATAACACTGCCGCTCTAAACCACTGAATCTACTTTGTTGTCACAACAATCCTGTTTTAAATAAGTGTCACAACACGTCGGATTTTAGCTGATAAACCAGCCATGAAACTGCTGCTGTTCCACATTTTTATGAAGATCACTGTGCTGCTGGTTAATGGGGTTTTTTTGAGACTTTGATTTAGGTGCTGACTTCCGAGGATGGATCATTTTAAGTTGGAATTTTGAAAGCGAACGCTGTCGTTGAGGAAACCTGAAATTCCCCGTTTTCTCTCCCTTTTTTTCAAATTGCTTTTGAAAACGACTCAAACCTAGTCCTTGGTGAAAATTCCTGCAGTTAAAGAGGATTTTATTTCCTTGAAACAGGTGAATTCCAAACAGGGAGGATCTCCGTGCAAGGAGAAGCACGTGGTCCTGCTGAGCCCCGTGGGGAAGATCGAGATCTCGGGGTGTGAAACGGGCGTACATGAAATAAAACTTCCCAAAATGAGCGTGCTGCCAAGTGGGTGAGTTCATGTCCTATTGATCCTCTGCTTGTGTTCGTGCTGGAGGAAAGAAATTGCCCAGAGGATCTGAGAGCACACTTGTTTTTGCTGATTGTACTGGGAGGAGGCTCTTGTGCCCTTAAGGACTCCAAAATCCATCAATTCCTCTGCTGCCTCAAAAATATCATCACACATTTTAAACTCTTTAAGTGTTTTTAATGGAAGTTTTGAAAGAATCTCCCGCCCCCCTTAATTTGTGGCACACGTATAAAGTCACTGAGGGTAAAATCTCCTTGCACACCTCACAAACCTTGCAGACCTACATCTATTTTTGTATTTTAATATTTTTATATTTTTACATTTTTATATTTTTATATTTTTATATTTATTTTTATATTTTTATATTTTCATATTTTCATATTTTTTATTTTACTTTTCTATTTTTATAGTTCTAATTTTTTATATTTTTATATTTTTATATTTTTGTATTGTTATAATTTTATAATTAATTTTATAATTAATTTTATAATTAATTTTATATTTTTATCTTTTTTATTTTACTTTTTTATTTTTATAGTTCTAATTTTTTATAATTTTTATAGTTTTGTATTGTTATAATTTTATAATTTTATAATTAATTTTATAATTAATTTTATAATTAATTTTATAATTAATTTTTTATTTTTATATTTTCTATTTTTATTTTTTTATATTTTTATATTTTTATAATTTATTTTATGTTTTTATATTTTTTATATTTTTAATATTTTTATATCTAGATCTGTGCTCCAGCAGGTAGAAGCAGACCTGAGTGATTATTTTAATTACTGTTTAGAACTCCTGAGAGCTTCAGTTGTTTTCCCAGAGCTGCAATGACTTGTGGAGTTTGGAGCAGATCCCACGTGGCAGTGGAGATGGTGCCTCAAACCCAGGCCTGGCTCAGGAGGCACCAGTGCATTTTGCTCTTTGTTTTAAGCTGTGTTCAGTCTGCTGGAGTCCATCTGTCCTGCCCAGATCTTGGATTTTTTTCCTTATTTGTGAGGAAATGCTCAGTGTCACTTTTAAAAGGATCCTTGAATTCATTCAGAGTTAGATGCTGAATTTCTATGCCAAATTTCTTTGCCAAAATCAAGACTTCTTAGGCTTTCTCAGACTTCTCTAAGACTGATCTTTAAACCAGGTTTGATAATTAAATTCCACTTTTCCACAGTCTGCTATTTCAATGTTCCCACTGACAAGACTCAAACAGGTTTGGTTTCTTTTCTCAACATTGACTTTTTCACATCCTGTGTTTGCTTCTGAAATTCTCCATTGGTTTATGGGATGCCTGTTTTCCTATTTTATTCTCCTTGTGACTGAAATGGGTGTAAAATTAATCAGGAATATGGAGCATAATGTGTATTCTGGTTGAAATACAACTTTGCCTCCCCTATGAAAACTCTGAAGCCTCTGGATTTCACAGATAGTCACTCTGATATGGAAATAACTGCTTCACTTTCTTCAGATTCTGGTTTAATTGCTGGATTTGCACTGATGAGGAATGGAAATAAATGGGTATTTAGGATAAAGTTGAAACTTGGCTTTGCTGCAGAGCAAAATCTGCCTGGAGAACAACCCAGGGGATGAGTATCTTCACTCCATGAAGGGCAAACATCAGTGAGTGAGTGAAATAAGAGTCAGAAAAAGGTTTGGGGGCTCTAGAGCCATTTGTAGGGATGGGTGCTGCTCTTTTACCAGAACACATGATAAAAAATCTGGTTTTATTTTACCAGGACATCTGGTTTGCTCACCTGTAGCACATTGAAGGTTCTCATGATCTGGTTCTTCAGCAGAAATTGGACAGTTTAGATCCTTTTCCTAAATTTTAATTTTCAGCCCTTCTAGATCTTCAGTTTTCTCTTTGGTGAGCTGAGTTCACTTCATCTTGAGGCATCAGTGGCATCTTGGTAGCTCTTAACCTCACAGGCTGTGTGATTTATGTGTGAAAATTGTCACATTAGAGGGTCCATCACTCAGGAATAACTCCCAAGTTAAAGGCAAGAAGATTATTTTTATGATTACTTTAAGAATTTAAATCTGAGGAAGGAAGGTGGGACTTCCTTTTGTCTTTAGCACTGATAAAGTTCTAAAAATTTTAAAGCCATCTGTAAATGTTTGTGCTGAAGTATAACATTTAATCTCTTCTACTGAATAGTTGTTAAATCTGGCCTCATTATTTTCGACAGAATAAAATAAAATAAAATAAAATAAAATAAAATAAAATAAAATAAAATAAAATAAAAACAAAGCAGTGCTTGGTGTTTCTCCTAACTGGCTAATAAACGCCATGGCAAGAACATTGGGTGGGAAAAAAAAAAAAAAGAAAAAAAAAAGCATAAGAAACATAAAAATTGATTTTAATGGACCCCTGTCAGAGAGAACCATAATGAGCACCAGTCTGGTAATAAATATTGGTATTCTGCTCCACGGTGCTTGGGACTTCTCATGTGGAATTGCATGTAACAATCAATAGAGATTTTAGGGTTTTTTAACAACAAAAATAAGTAAACCTTTGAAATATATAAATACTTAAGACTTGCAATCTGTCAGACAAACCTGGGTAGTTGTAGAAAAATCTGATAAGAGCCCCTGGTTAATGGCATAATCGCTTTGTGGAGATCTCGCTCTGTTTTACAGCTTGTAAAATGCTGTGCAATTAATCACCTGAGATTACAACCTCCTCACTGATGGCTCTCCTTAAAACTTAAGAACACACACTATAATGGAGCCTAAAAGGAGAAGCAACAAAGTAAAACCCAGTTTCAGTCTGCCTGAAAGAAATTGATCTATTAATGAGATGAAACTAATTGTAATAACCTGAGGTTATTCTGCTCCTCGGGAAGCTGCCGGGGTTTAAAAGTCCAGACACGTCACAGGGGGAGATGGTTTCTTTTGGAGAGGAGGCATCTTTATCCAGGCTTTGGAAATTCGGGATGTGGATCCCATTCCTGCAATTTGGAGCAGCCTGGGATGGGGGAAAGTGGCACTGGGTGGGTTTTGAGGGAAATCCCCAAACCAGTCTGGGATTCTGTCATAAGGATGCCCTGGTCCAAACACACCCCTGAAGGTTTGACATCTTAATCTGTCAAAATTGCTGAAATTTTAAATTTTTAATTGTCTTAAATTTATCTATTTCTAAGAATTTCAGCTTCACAGTTGATATTTAAAAAAAAAAACCCAAAGTCTGTATAAGCTGTATATATGTATTTAGATTTTTTAATATATATAATGTAAGTTACATTATATATACTATTATATACAATATATAATAATAATATATAATAATAGTATATAATATAATAGTATAATAGTAACACTAGTATATAATAGTATATAGTAGTAATAATAGTATATTTTATATATATAGTAATAGTAATATATATATAGTAGTAATAATAGTATATTATATATATATAGTAATAGTAATATATATATAGTAGTAATAATAGTATATTATATATATTTCATGCTTTATCAGCTGTTTCAGTTTTTCTTTCAGTACATGCCAATCTAATGGTTAATTTTACTCAATATTTCTCCAACACCCCTATTTGAAATATTGCAAATGTTTAACACTTCGTGCTCATGGCCAAAAGAAAAACTCCCTTTCTTTTACTGTTACTTTCCTCCAAAGTGTCTTCAGCAGCTTTGGAGTTTCAGAGTTAGTTTTTTTGTTTTTCTGTGGTGTTCCCACACTAGGGATGACTGTTTTGAGAAGCTTTGTCTCATTGCAGAGGTGCAGGAGTAAATGACCCCATTCAGTAACACCAACCATGGCTTTCCCTCTGCTGAATATTGACAGCACAAAATCCTTTGGAAATCTGGGCTCTTGACTTGGCATTGGCATGGCAGCAGGGAGCAGTTTCTGCTTGTGTTGTGAAAACGGAGCAGGGAAGGGGCTGGAGAATCCCTGAGGGAGCTGGGAAGGGGCTGGAGAATCCCTGAGGGAGCTGGGAAGGGGCTGGAGAATCCCTGAGGGAGCTGGGAAGGGGCTGGAGAATTCCTGAGGGAGCTGGGAAGGGGCTGGAGAATTCCTGAGGGAGCTGGGAAGGGGCTGGAGAATCCCTGAGGGAGCTGGGAAGGGGCTGGAGAATTCCTGAGGGAGCTGGGAAGGGGCTGGAGAATCCCTGAGGGAGCTGGGAAGGGGCTGAGCCTGGAGCAAAGGAGGCTCAGGGGGCCCTGGTGGCTCTGCACAAGTCCCTGCCAGGAGGGGACAGCCGGGGGGGATTTGGGATCTGCTCCCAGGGACACAGGGACAGGAGGAGAGGGAACGGCCTCAGGTGGCACCAAAGGAGGTACAGATTGGAAATCAGGAAAAAACTTTCCATGGAAAAGATTGTAAAGCTTTGGAATAGTCCAGGGAGGTGTTGGAGTTCCCATCCCTGGGTGGGTTCAAGCTTGAGGACATGGTTGGTGGTGCTGGTTGATGGTTGATGGTTGGATTTGATGATCTTGGAGGTCTCCTCCAACCTCAACAATTCCACAATTCTGTGTTAAAACCAGTGACTGTGGGCAAATCCAGCAACCACTCCCAGCTGTTCTTTGCTTCTGGGGTGCCTTGTTCCCAAAAACCTTCAAGGCACTGCTTTGGTTTGGAGAGCATCTGGTTCTCCTGGGTGATGGTTGTTCAAATCCACAAGATTTTAGCCTTTGAACCCCTTGTGATGCTGACAAACTTGGTTTTCATCCTGATGAGCAAAGTGAGAGCCTGTTTGTGCTGCCTGAGTGGAGCAGTCACCAGAAAATCACTCTTCCATGTGTTCCTCTTCCCAAACTTTTCATTTCCGAATATCTTTTAACTTGTGGCACAAAGCTCTCACAAATCTCATTGAGTTTTCTGCCACTTGCCTTGGAAACAAAACATGCAGATGCCTGGGTAATAGGGAGATGATGCTTGTTACTTCAAATTACTTCAAAACAGCAGGAAAGTGTGTTTTAAAAAATAGAAAAGAAAGGAAAAAAGAAATATTACCTTTTCTGGTAGAAGTCTCAACAAATATCCAGGCATCAATCTTTATTTCAGCAGATTCAATGGATATGGCAGGAAGAGTTATTATATAGCATAGTCCTCCTTTTATTAAAAATAAACTGGGCTGGGATTTTTCATAGTTTCTTGTGGAGATGCTGCAGATTGTTTATGCTGCATCAAGCTAGGAAAACTTTTTATTTGAAGTGGTGTTTCCAAAAGTTAATCAAGATAACTCTCTGCATGTTTTCAGAGTTTAGCCTGACGTGTAGTACAGCTCAAAGATGTGGTTTTAGAAATGGTTTGTGGGCAAAGTTTTACTGTCAGGTCTGGCTGGTGAATTTAGCTCTGCACGATTAGCAAAGCCCACGTTCCTCTCTCACTGAGGCTGAAGTGAATCTTGAGCAACTCCACTGTAATCAATACTGGACTTTAGCTGTGTTATTTTCCCTGACAGCACGGCTGCATTTCTATTATCTGTCCAAGGCAGCAGTGCAGGATTCAAATAGGAGTGGGTTTTGCAAGTCCTCAGTTGTGGTTTTCTCCTGAAATCTTGGCAGAGAAGCCTTTGAGGGCTCTGTGCAAAAAAACTAAAAAGTGTGGGATTTTTGGTAGGTGAGAAGCTGGATGTGAGCTGGGCACGTTCACTCACAGCCCAGAGCTCCTCTGTGCCCTGGGCTGATCCCAGCCTGGGCAGCAGGAAAGGGAAATTCTGCCCCTGTGCCCAGGTGAGACCCCACCTGCAGAGCTGCCCCAGCTCAGGAGGGACCTGGAGCTGCTGGAGCCAGGCCAGAGGAGCCCCCAAAGGATCCGAGGGTGGAGCAGCTCTGCTGGGAGAGCTGGGGGGGCTCAGCTGCAGGGGAGAAGTTTGGGGTGACCTCAGTGTGGCCTCACAGGGCCTGAAGGAGCCACAAGAGAGATGGAAAGAGGCTGAGGACAAGGATGGAGGGACAGGACACAGGGAATGGCTTTGAGCTGAAAGTGGGGAAATTCAGATGGGATTTTGGGCAGGAATTGTTCCCTGGGAGGGTGGGATGGAATTCCCAGAGCAGCTGTGGCTGCCTCTGGATCCTTGGCAGTGCCCCAGGCCAGGTTGGACATTGGGGCTGGAGCAGCCTGGGACAGTGGGAGGTGTCCCTGCCACGGCAGGGGTGGCACTGGGTGGGATTTGGGGTCCTTTCCATCCCAAACCATCCGTGATTCTACAAAGCCCTGCAATGCTGGCTCTCCTCAAACCCTGCACGTTGCTCCCATCACTGCATTTGGTAGCCAGGGCTCTCCAGGTTTACAGACAGCTGTCAGTAAAACACTTGTGTGGTTCAGTTCTCTCCCTCAAGGGGAGCTGCAGGAAGGATTCCTGTTATCCACACCCAGCTGTGTCTGTGCTCACACCCTTCTGTCTAATCCCAAAACACCTCTGTGGTTTTAAATTATTCCCAGCATTATCGATGCATCTAGATTATTTTTTGAGATCCACAGAAGTCAGGGAGGAAACCCAAGGTGAAGAGTTGCAATATTCAAAACTCCCACTAATTCTGGTACATAATAGAAACATAATCCGTGTCATTATGCAGCCCATTTTGCCATCCTTACAGCAAGGATTTGCAATGGAAAAATGCTCCAGTGCATTAATCTACCTCTGGCACGAGAAGTGGAAAGGTTCCACTCCTGGCCTGAATTACTCCTGGCGTTAGTAAAGACACACCAGGCACTGGATCTGTGGCAGAGCACAGGGCAGGGCGTCAGGAAAGGATTTATTTCCTGTGAAATTTCTCGAGGAGATGATGCTGCATAGACAAATCCTCCCACTCCTCTTTGGTGGGATCATTTTTCAGCGCTATTACAGCCCTACGTCTTCCCCACTAGAAAGAAAGAGTCATATTTGTGGTATTTTCAGCTGGGTGTCTGCACAAGTTATATTATCTAATACTGTTTGTTGTTATTTCTGCTGTTTTAAAATATCAGCGCTGTAAAACGTGATCACTGGGCTGTTATAACATGTCTTGGTGTAGGAGCCTTGGCCAACCACGAGGGTTGCAAACACAGCCCAGCTGAGCAGCAAAGCTTTGTGTTGTGCACACTGAATTTGGGCTCTGGTGTTCACACACAGCATTGTACATGGTGATATTCCAGGTTTGGAAACATCAGTGCCATGGGTCACTGCCCAGCAGAAATCATGGAATGGTTTGGGTTGGAGGGACCTTAAATCCCACCCAGTGCCACCCCAGCATGGCAGGGACACCTCCCACTGTCCCAGGCTGCTCCAGCCCCAATGTCCAACCTGGCCTTGGGCACTGCCAGGGATCCAGGGGCAGCCACAGCTGCTCTGGGAATTCCATCCCCACCTCCCAGGGAACAATTCCTGCCCAAATCCCATCTCAATCTCCCCACTTTCAGCTTAAAGCCATTCCCTGTGTCCTGTCCCTCCATCCCTTGCCCCAAGCCTCTCTCCATCTTCCATTCAGCCTCACCTCCAACACTCCTCTGATGTTTCAAGTCACCTTTCCTCAATTTAATTACTGCCAAAAATGTTCTTCCCACGGCCGAATTGTTCATTAGGAAGTAAAAGTATCAATCCCATGGACTTTTAAATTAAAAACCAGGGAAAGCACAGAAACTTTACAGCTACAGACAGCGTCTCCCCACCCTCACAGGGAACAATTCCTGATTCCCAATCTCCCAGCCAGCCCTGCCCTCTGGCAGTGGGAGCCATTCCCTGTGTCCTGTCCCTCCATCCTTGTCCCCAGTCCCTCTCCAGCTCTCCTGGAGCCCCTTCAGGCCCTGCCAGGGGCTCTGAGCTCTCCCTGGAGCTTCTCCTCTCCAGGTGAGCCCCCCAGGTGTCCCAGCCTGGCTCCAGAGGGGCTCCAGCCCTGGAGCAGCTCCGTGGCTCCTCTGGATTTGCTGCTCCTCATGATGAGGAGCCCAGACTGGACACGATTCTCCAGGACTCTCAAGGAGAGAGGGGCAGAATCCCCTCCCCTGTCACACTCCTTGTGGTGTATCCTGGATGCTTTTGGCTTTTTGTTGTTGGGTAGCTTTCCCCAGCTCCAGCTGGGGTTGGCAGCAGCAGTTCCTGCTCTTCCCTGGCTCCCACATTTCAGTGAAACCCAAAGGTTTCACCCTGCCAGCGCTTGTGCTAATTATGGCTGTTCTTAAAATGCCTCCCGTAATTCCTTCTATAAAAAGAATTTAAGACTTGGTAGGACAAAGCCCAGTAAATCAGCCTGGAGCTCAGAGCTGGGAGGGAAAATGTGTGTCCTTAACCCCCGGGTGCTCCTGCGAGGGCTCATCCCTGCAATTCCAGGGATTTTCAGGGAAATGGCAAATGCTCCTCGGCACCCCATGCTGGGAGGGAAAGAGTTAAATTCTAAAAACCTTACCCTGTAACTGTAAATGCCATTTTTCTTTCTTCACAAATGTAACCTTTTAACATTTATTTTTAGCTTTTACATTAATATATGTAAAAATATTAAAAGCTCTTGTATATTACATTAAAAACTTATGTCAGCTGCCCTGCTTTTTCCTATTTATTAAAACTTTTCAAGCAGTGAAAACATTTTACTTGTTAATGAGGGGAAGAAGGAAAATTAATGACATAGAGCTCGGATCTTCCAAGATGTCTCCTTTTAACCATGCAAAACCAGCTCTTTTCCCACACTATGTAGTTTAATTTCTGTGCTAGGGTTCAGTAAGCAAATGCAAATAGATTTAATGATTTGCATCAGTAGATCACTTCTCAGTTTAATATCCTCTGATATTTTGGTCAAGGACTTTTTCTTTGGAAGGCTACTGCTGTTTTGTGGAGGAAAAATATTAATAATGGTGGCATTGTGAGGTTCGAGTAAAGCAGGGGAAATGTATAACTTATTCAAAAGCAGCATCTCCCATTATCTTCTCCCTAAGATCATGCAGTGGAAAAAGTTATCAGGGAAAAGACACTTAAGAAATAATTGTGAATTGCTGATCATATTAAACATTTAGTGCTGGTTTCCATCTCACATCTCGTTCTCATTTTCCATCAGAGTGATGTGAGGTGCCTCTCCCTGGGATGGGGAGTTGTCCTCTCTTCACCAGGAATAAACAGGAGCTGTTCCATCAATCCAGGGTTGGGATGGTTCCATTGTATTGCCTTACTGAAATGAAACTTCCCCAAATTCCTTAAAATGCTTATTCATTAAATGAGGATAATTCCAAGGATGGATCTCTTGTAGATCGACCCCACCAGCTCATCTGTGCTGGTTCTCACTGATTCTGGGTAAGAAACAAATTCCTGTTGGCTTTTGAAAAAATTAAAGCTTTTTAATGACATAAATTCTTCAAGTGATAAATACTCAATATTATTGCCTCGTTGCTTATTAAAATGGGCACTTGCTGATGATAAAAACTTTTTGATTTCTTCTCAATTTCTGAATAACCATCGTGGCCAGCTGATCAGATGAGGTTTGGAGCATTCCTCAATTTGTTTGGTTAATTTTGACCTTTGAGAGGCTTATTGCTGTAGGCTGCTGATAAATGTAAATTATCCCTCGTACTAATAGATTGGTAAATCGTGTTTTATTTTCCTGTTATTACCCTCATGATGTAGCTTTAGACATGAAGTCAGAATTGTCTGCAGGCTGTGGCAGAGGACTTTCCCTTCTGCCAGCTCAGAGCAAGAAATAATGAGATTAAGTTAGAAACTTTGTCCTTTAGGTTTCCCAGCCAGTTGTTTTCCTGTCATTTGTTTTTCCTGTGCTTTATTGATGCCCGTCCCCCTGGCTTTGTCATCCCACAGTTGGGTTTTGCTTGTGCTCAGGTGATGATGATGAACAGCCTCTCCGAGTCTCCTGCTGCTGGCGATGCTCCATCAGTGTCACAGCCCTCCGGGGTGCTGGGGTTTATTGTTTCATAGGTGCTCTGGTGCAGCTGCTGGCTTCAGATGCACACACACACACAGATTTGAGCGTGGAGGTGCTGGGCAGACCCTGCCAGGGTGGTTCCTGTGGCCAGGAATGGTGTCCAGTGTTTGCTGACAGATTTGAGCTGGGAAAATGCTGACTGCTTTCTACTCCGGGTGGGAAGATGCCCAGGATTTGAAGGAAAACGTTCAAAAATACGAGTTTTTTCCACATTCATGAACCCACATGAGTAAATATCTTGATATGTTTCAGGACCATGCTGGTAGGCTGCCTGCCTTAGTAAAATTCAGAATCTACAGGTTGTCCATCCAGATTGTTTGTCTGGGCGATAAACCAGTGCTCTCAAATCTTTTATTTTAGGCATTGAAATCACTGAAAGGCCTTGAAAGTTCCCTTAAAGACAGATGCTCTTATTATAGGCATTCCTGCTCCAATAGAAAATGTCTGAATTGTTCCCAGAAGTGGGGTCAGGGTTCCATCCCTGGAAGAGTTGCTGGGTGGGAACATCAAAAGCAATCCTGGTGCTCCCAGAAATACCCATGGCCAAGAGACCTCTGCATTTATTGGTGTGTGGAGCATCATGGAAGGACACCAAGGCTTTGATGGTCACCAGACACAGCTCCTGTGGCATGGGATGCCAAAGGAAACTGTGGAACCACCATCCCTGAAAATGTTCAAAAACCATGTGGGACTCGAGGACATGGCTTAAAGGTGAACACGGTTGATGGTTGGACTTGATGATCTTCAAGGTCTTTTCCAACCTTAACAATTCTGTGGTTTTTAGATTTTATTAATATATAACATACAACAGTGCTGACCAAAAACTTTCAGCTGGATCACTACACTAAATATCAATGGCTGGATATATGGACAAAGGAGGATGGAAAATAATTCCTGACTTATTTTTTAAACTCTTCAAGTTCAATGATCTGACTTGGGGGAGGAGTTGTGGGAAGTTTAAACTCTGTGTGAAGCTTGGCCATAAATATAAATCAGCTCCTATTAAGGCAGTTTGAGCTGTAATACCTCAGTAATTTGGAAGTAGTCATTCTTCACGCTCCTGAATGTTCTTCACCTCGGAGAAGAGTTTGTTCTAATTTTAGGTGGACACCTGAAGAATATAGAAAATGTCTTCTGTTTGTACCTCTGGAATTCCAAAGTCCACACTGACCTGATCATTGCACCACGGACTCTGTTGGCTTTCTCCACCTCTGCCTGAATTCTTTGAAACAACCTGGTTTTCTTTAATTTCTTCTGCTCCTGGTAGCAGGGATGACAAACCAAGGTGGATGCAGTTGTTTGTGGGGTTTTTTATTGATTCCTTGAACATTTTGGGAGGTTTTTCTGCCTTTGCTGCTGTGATTGTGTTAAAGCAGATCCCCCTTTTCCTCCACTCCGTTTTCCTGTCGGTCATGGTCGGGATCACCTCTCAACTCCTGCAGGTCAGAAGTTCTCTGCAGGCTGGGTAATATTCCTTGTGACTCTGAGCTTGTCCAGATGCTCCTCATTGATGCAGAAATCCTCTGGGCTTTGAGATTTATGTCCCAGCGTGGAACAGAGGATATCCTCAGGGTTGGGATAGCGTGTCCCGCTTCCTGCCTGTTCTGGGAAATACGTCTTGGAATCCTTCCTCGTAGGACTTGCAGCAAAACAACAGCAGGGCAGGAACAAAAAAACCTTCCTGATAGGTGTGACTGCCAGTGTGTGCAGGTAATTTGAAAATTGAATTGAAAATCGAGTGAACGAGGAATCCGTTGTTTAAAGTGAGGATAAATCACAGTAAAAAGGTGCCAAGTGGCCAAAAAAACAACCCCCAGGTATAATGAAGCTGAAGGAAAACAAAAATACACATCCTTGATAACAGTTTTTACTTGCTGATAGCGCCGTGCTCACATCTGGGATGAGGCAGACTGAGCTTCCCTCTGATGTGGATCTAGAATATTGAATGCTTTTATAGGCTTGTACAGTAAAATTTCACACTTTGAAAGCAGTGGCACCCAAACAGTCATTTTTAGGGATTTTTAGGGCTGAAGGTTTGCTGCTTTTTGTTGTTGTTAAATATTTGTAGCTTGTACAGGGGTGGTAATGAAGGGCTGCTTTGGGTTGGTTTTAGCATCTGGATCATGGAAGGTATTGCTGAATTATTGTCACTTACTTATTGATATTTATTCCAAAATCTTGCTGCATCTTAATTTTTAGTTTTATAGAACTCTTGAAGCATCAAAATGAGCACTTATTTACTAATTTATTACATATTAGCATTGCAGAAATAATGACATAAATCCTATCAATTCTTCCACTTCTTTGCCTTACCTTTTTACTTTGTCTGCATTCACATTGTAACTTTGTCTTCACTCCATACATTTCTTTCAGGTCCATCACTTGTTATCAAAATTCCATAGTAATTAGGATGATTTATGACCAGGGGAACTCTAACTCACCCAACTGCAGGCTCTGTCAGAGTGGCCCTGGCAGAATTGGAAGGTCTGCTTTGTTTTGGGCTGCAGAAGACACATCTGTGAACATTAATTGGGAAATACCTTTTTATTCACCCAGCACTTCTAAATTGGGAGTCTTTTTAAGGAATTACTTCCCATCTCCAGTGAACATGACTCATTATTTTCGGTACATTTTTCCTGCTTTTCAGAGGTGATTCTTTTCTTTGGCAACTTCTGAATGTTCAACCATGATAAAGTTGTGAAATGTTGTTTGTTGTGCAGGGAAAACACCCATCCTTCTCCTGGTGTGAAAGCACTTCTGGAGCCTGAAAGGAGAAGGAATATTTTTTTTCTTTTGGAACAGGAGTAAAATTGATTCTGGGGAAAAAAAAATTAATATTTTGGAGGAGTTTATTTTTCAAGCCATAAATATTGATGTAATGCACGGAGGTCTCCAGTCACGGAGCAGCTTTCAGGTCTCCAGTAATGGAACAGTTAAATTATACCACAGTTGACCTCACAAAAAACCCTGATCTCTAAGGGGAGGTTGAAATCCATCCAATGTCCTTTAGCTTTGTTCTGGAAAACCTCGTTTAGGGCGAAGCCCTCTTTGGTTTGCAAGGGCTGAGGCAGCACAAGCGCTGCTCTGTTTGCAAGATACAATATTTAGCCATAATACAGATGCCTTCCCTCGTAATGGATGTGAATGGACCTTACATGAATGCCAATGAATGTGTAGAGAAAAATTAAGCTGCAGTTTGATGCTGTTATTGCACGTTTTACAACAGAATTGCTGCCAGTTCTGTGAGGTCTTAAGTGTTTGACACCAGCTCTGATGCTGTCGGAACGTGGATTTTGATCTTCATGTACCAATAAAAAGTTTCCCATCTTTATCGTCTTAAAATACCTTAAAGAATAGGGAACTGTCTGGAGCTTGTGGCTGCAGGGTTTAGGGATGTTAATGTGTAATGATGAGGGGAAAGAGTTGATGGCAGGGTTTTAAAAAGGCATAAAAATACAGCCAGTTGTGTTAATGAATGTCCTTACTGAAGATTTAGGCTCATATGCTTTTATAGTGGTTTTCTCCTTTAGCTAAACACATTCTGGTGTGTTTTATTTGAGCTGCTTTTGTTCAGGCATCTCAGAATTGGAATCCCAGATTGATTTGGGTTGGAAAGGACCTTAAAATTCATCCAATTCACCTCCTGCCATGGGCAGGGACACCTTCCACTGTCCCAGGCTGCTCCAAGCCCCAGTGTCCAACCTGGCCTTGGGCACTGCCAGGGATCCAGGGGCAGCCACAGTTTTTTGGGAATTTCATTCCAGGTATTTCCTGTGCTGGGCTGGTCCCATGTCATCAACCAAGGGCCAAAATTCTCTGGCTTAGAATCACAGAATCCCAGAATGACTTGGAAGGGACCCCAAATCCCACCCAGTGCCACCCCTGCCATGGCAGGGACACCTCCCACTGTCCCAGGCTGCTCCAACCCCAATGTCCAACCTGGCCAGGGACACTGCCAGGGATCCAGGGACAGCCACAGCTGCTCTGGGCACCCTGTGCCAGGGCCTGCCCACCCTCAGGGCAGGATTTCTTCCTAATCTCTAATCCCAGCCCACCCTCTCTCAGTTCAGTTGTGCTTAGAAGCACCAGGGTTTGTGCCAAGGAGCAGCAAGCAGGGCAGGAATGGCACATGAACCCTGAGAGATGGAGCAGCAGCAGCATCACATCTCCCTGGGCAGGACAATCGAGGTCCAGGCAGCTCTGCTGTGGTACCTGGTGTCACACCTGAGTGGAATTTCCTTGGAGCAGTGTGAGCATCCCTGTCTGCCTGTGTCCCTGCAGGTGTGGCAGCAGTGACAGGCTGGGGGTGTCTGTGGTCAGCCTTCATCTCGTGTCCTCATCAGGTGCTGGAGGGGACCAGGAGGAGACTGGAGGGGACCAAGAGGAGACTGTAGGGGACCAGGAGGAGACTGTAGGGGACCAGGAGGAGATAGGGGACCAGGAGGAAACGGTAGGGCAGCTGAAACAGCTTTCAGGGAGAGGGAAGTGGTGGGACATTGCAGGGAAGGGGCAGTGACAGCAGTGATTTGTCACCCTAAGCTGGAATCGAGCCCTGGCTCATTTTTGATGGCTGGGAGGGTGGGTGGTGGCAATCCTGGAGGAGAGGGGACATGGAGAGTCCTGTCCTGTCCTCTGCAGGGGACACCTGGGCACTGCCATGTGTGATACTCGTGTGGCACCTGGGAGTTTGCTCATTCAGCATTAAATTTTGGTGTTCTGGGGTGGCAGGAAATGAACAGTTCATGTGTGACACCACAGGAACAGCGAGGTGGGTGTGAAACACCTCAAAGGAACGGGGTTTTTGTTCACCTGGGACAGCTCTTTGGTGTAGGGGGTTCAAAACTAGGATTATCTTCATCACATTGGTGCCTTCCCCCAAATCCTCGTGCTGGCACAGCACAGGGCTGTTTTTCCCAGCTGTCTTTTAGGGCATGGAGCTGCACGTGGCCATGCTGGGAATGAATCCCTGCAGCTCCCAGGCTGTGTGGCTAAAATGTCTCCTGGAAATGTCCCCTGGATCCTCCTGGAAGTTTCCAGCAGTGCAGCAGGATGAACACCCCCTCCGTGTACAGTAGGAGCTGTTTTGTGAGGATTCTGAACTTTTCTCTCCATATTTACAGCTTTGTGCTTGGAAGAGGGTTGAATATTGACCTAATTTGTCTTTTGAAAGGACACAGAGTTTTACTGGAATACTTATGCTATTGGAGTAGACAAATGCAGGTGCTATTCCTTTGGTAGCCGCTGCAGAAGGTTGATGTGCTCTAAGATTTACTGTGCATCACCTTAGCCATCATTCCCATAAGTATTAATTTTAACTCCACTAATAAGAAACTGAACAAAAGTGGAATTATGAGTTCAGTAGTATTCTATGAAAGGTCAGTTGTTAAAAAGGCAGAGTCTGACATTCTGTGAAAAAGGTGCCTTCATTAATCATCCTGATAGGATAGCATAGGATATTCTTGACCAATACCCACCATCCTCGCCGTGCAATGTGCTGAATTCCATGTATAAAAACAAGGATTAGGTGAAGAAATGCACGGTGACCATTTTTTTTTACTACTGTAACGTTACTATTTCTTTATTCAAAGTACAGAAAAATTAATGGAGACACTTTTATAAGGCAGATTTTAAAAGTTTGTTAATTTTATAGAATCGTACATTGTTAGGGGAGTAATATTTAAATACACAGTCTGTAAGAATATAAATGCACTAATACCAAACACCAATATTAATGTAATTTATAAAGTATTTATGACCTCTTAGAAGCATTTTCTTATTATGTTGTTTAAATATGCAGTTTTGCTTCACAATAATTCATCTCTGTAAATCCTGAACGATTACTCCTGTATGAACCCAACAGTTTTAATTGCCACGTAAAATGTTTTCCTGGGCGAAATTATTATATTGAATTGTTTGTGTGTTTTTTTCCTCGCCCACCACAGTGACGGCAATTTGAAAGTTAATACAAATTATATAAATTATTAAGCACAGGCCTAGTGGAACATTAATCAGGAGAACATCTTTATTGTGACCGTTCCTGACAGATTATGTTCACCATGATGCCCATTAATGCACTGCATTGTGAGAGCCCATGTCCATTACAGAATCCCCTTTGTTACCCGTGTCAGGTCTAATTCAGGGCAGCAAATCTCAGGCCAGGTTGAATATCTTTTGGATATTTGATGGAAAAATGCTGTTTTGGAAGCGAGGGGGCCTCACCTGTTTAATTCTCTCCGAGTTATTAGTCGGTGTAGCAGACACTGTAAAATGCAAAGTCTGCAATAGTCTTTTTCCCTTTAATGTCATAATTTTGCATAATGGCTGTTTGTGCTACATTGACTAAGTCCATGGATTGCTTAACATAAGTGATTACATTTTCCTTTGATTATAAACTCCCTCCATTAGAACTACTGCACAAAAACTTGTAAATGATTTGTTGTTTAAGCTTTCTACTTCATTAGCTCCAACCCACACTCTACAAGAGTCGTTGTCTAAGAGTTACTAATATTTGTAATGAGCTGTATAATATGGGCCCTTTTACTAAATTTAAAAACAGATGGTATCTGTTAACAACAGTTTATCATGCAAATTGAACCCTGGCAAAAATTCCTCTCAGTGGTTGCGTTGCTGTAGGCCAAATCCTGGTGTCTTGGTTGGGGTTTTGATGTAATAGCAAGAAGAAATAATTGTGGTTTTCAACAGTTGTGACAGACACAAACTAACCATGGTCAAGAGTCCCTGAGAAGTAAAAACTCCAGATTTTTCCTCTGGTGGAAGATTTAAGTTTCCTTTCATGCCTTCAATGCACGCTTTAAGATTTACTTTCAGAATTTACAATTTTTGCACATCCTGGCAGATTTCAGAGCTCTGTACCTGTAATTTCTCTCATTTAAGCCTGTGAAGGAGAATTTCCCTTTTGTGAGGACTTGCACATATTGATCTCAACAAGTGAAAAGATCAGAGGATGTAACACACACGTTTTTCTGTGAACTTTGAAAAAGAAAGGAAAATTGGCTCACATTACACCAGCAGTTCTGAAATTACGCTATCAAAAGAATCCTCTTGCATGGTGTGTTTGTTGCTAATCCTGCATGGGGGAAAACTCCAAAACTGAAGAAGAGTGAGGAGTCTGCTTGTAAATATATTCTTCAAATACCAATTTTCACCCTCAAACTCTAAACAATTATTATTTCTTTTAATGTGATGTGTTTTAAGTGCTTCAACTGCTCTTGGAAGAATACAGGGTCAGAATTGTCTTTGTGTGCTGGAATTAATGCTAAAAAATGGCAAAATCTGATCCCTTGGCCTGAATATTCTGCAGTTCCTCATTGCTGTTGGTGAATAATAATTCCCAAGATGATCTTGCTTTTCCCCACTGCCAATCCCATCCATTTGGGAAGGGGCATTTTGCCTGCTCAGCCCCTTCCCTGCATTCCCAGCCCTTTTTCCTGGAAAAAGGAAAGGGGCAGGGAAGGATGTGGGATGTGACACATCCTTTCCTTTTCCAGGCAGCAACTTGGGCAGCCCAAAAATCATCTTGTTAATAAGTTCTGTACACACAGCTCCAGGATGAAGGATATTTGTTTGTCCACACATGGTAAAATAAACACCTGTTGAGGCACAGCCATTCCTTTGGGAAGGATTTAAACCCTAAGTCTGGCTTAGATAAACTTGAGGCTCATCATGGCTCGATTTATTTACTGGTTTATTTACTGGTTTCCCTTCATGGGCAAAAATTTGGATGGGATAAGACCTTTGTGGAAAAATCTTAAAAAAATAAAATTACTAAATTATGGTTATTCAAAATGGTTATTAATTCAGTTATGGTTATTTAATAATTTATGGTCCAAATCAATTGTTAAGCTCACGGTGCACCTGAAAAATGTGCCGCACTCTGCAGAGGTGGTGGGAACTCCTCAACTCCTCCATTTCATGTGCTTTGTTCAGGTCAGGTGGTGGTTACTCAGACCCTTGGAATATCCTTGTTCTGTCTCATCCACCTCCACCTGTGATTTGTCTCAGCTTTTTGTGGTTCATGACGTTTTTTAACCCTTTTTGGTCGGCTTTTGTCTCCTTCCTGCCCTTCTGGAGAAGGGGTGAGCTGGTTTATTCCCATCACGCATGAATCAGAAGGTTGGAAACCCTTGGAGGTGGAGTGAGACACCTAAAATAGAATTAGTGAAATTAAATGGTTCATTTTAGACCTTCATGAACAACTAGGGCAGCCCCAGCACTGCCCTTTGGAAGATGTTTTTCATCTCTTTGTGTTCCCCTGGCCCAGTTTGCTGAAATAAATATGAAATAAGTGTTTGGTGGGTGCTGTGCTCCTCCTGTGCCCCCCAAAACTGGAGGAGCATCTCTGCCGTGGAGCAGGGGGCCAGGCCTGAGCTCCCTGCCGTAAAACCCAGGAAAAAACCAGGCGAGCCTATTCCGTGAATAAAAATGGGAAATGCATTGAAGTCGAGATACAGTATCTTTGTAGTAATAAAAGCAGTAGTACAGATTTACTGGGGAAGGAGTTTTAACTGTAATACTGTGGAATAGTGGGTTATTTTGTGTTCAAGAGCTACATTTATCACAAAAATGATGATATACAAATCACTTCCATATCACAAAATGTTCTTGGTCAAAATTGGCTTGAGGCAAGTGATATCTTCGAGTAAACAGTATATGAAGACCATATCTTAAAATGATAGATCACCTAATTTTGTTCTGACAGAGGTTTTTGCCGCAACAAACATCTGTCACTGAAATACCAATTCAGAGATATGGAAGCCAAATTGTGGAGGTTTTCCAGTATTTGTTGCTCCCAACTTAAGAACGCCTCTGTTAGTTCTGCAGATATTTGGAGATAGGAGGCAGCTCGTGGGTTTTAACACCTTCAAGTATTTAGTTAAGTGTTTTAAGAGGTGGAAGGGTCTTTAAATGCAGATTAGCAACTTGGGAAGGGCTTTGGACCTGTGGGAGAGAGGGGAGTCTCGTAATGTAAAGGGTGTGAGTCCTAAACACACCTGACCTGCCCTTTCAAATCAGATTTCTGACCCTGCTCTACACCTGAATATAAAATAATCATCAAAAATTGAAATTTCGTCTCAAGCATTTAGAGACGTGATTGAATTTTATTTGGAGGAGAGGTGGGAAGGATTTAAATGCAGTAAAAATAGAAATATCTGTTAAAAATACTTGTGTTTCAGTGTAAGCTATTTGTTTGTGTCTAGTTAGCAGCTAAAAAACTAAACAAAAATTGCAAATCACTACTGAAATGAGTTTTTAAGTCTAGTTTGTGTTGACTTGTGGTAGGAAAATGACATTTGGCTCCAAACTGTCACCATTCTGTGATATTTTGCAGATAGGATGAAATGGCAAATACCAGGTCCTTGGAGGAGGAAAGCACTTACTGGTCATGTCAGAAATCCTTCCAAGTTTATTATTATTATTATTATTATACATCACATATTTTAGCCTAATTACTTTCAACCCCATTGATGTTTCTTTAACTCTCTGTTAACAAGAGCGTCCCTACCTCTGCAATCGCTTGGGTCTCATTTAAATATATATAAATACAATATAAATATGCAAATACATCACTTTTGATGTATTTTTTTAAAAAAATTTAGCCCTTTTAAATGATGCTGTGATCAGATCTGAAGTTCTAAAGGATCTGTAAGAGCTTTGTTTGCTCCTCAAATACACATTTTAAGTTTTTTAGATTTCTCAAAGTAAAGCTGTGTTTAAGTCAAATTTCTCTGGCTTAACTTCATGTGGAAAATGGAAACCAAATTTGAGTTTGGCAAGCTATAGATAATAAACAAGGTAGACCCTGAAGTGTAGGTTTTTTATCTGTGTTATCAGTCTTTATAATTATTTAATGCTTTTGTTGCATGATCTTGTATGCGCACTTCATGTGCTCGTTTTTAGGGATGCACTAATCTAAATTAATAAAATAATAATAATAAAAATTGATGAAATGGTAGTAGCCGCTCCATGAATTCAAGCTCTTGTAAGAATTACTGCAAGTTTGGGGATGTTAATATTCAAATTATTGAGTTTCACAAGAGCTTGTCCAAAAATTAATTTTTTTTCTTGGAATTACTCATCATCTAAAGCATTCCGAGGTCAGGTGGCACAGTAAAGGAAGTAAAAGTGCTGCATGTTCCCCTTCAAGAATAAGAAAACATTGATCCATTTTCCACCAAGAAAAACCAAGGGAATGATCAAACAATAATTTTTATTTATTTATTCCTGTAGCTTTCTGATCAACCCCTTCCACTTAATATTGCTGACTGCCTTCATTCCAGTTACTCTGTCAGGACTGGTTTGATTTGGTCCCAAAGCTGAGGAGTTCTTTGCTGTGCAGTGTGCAGGCAGATAATTCAAATTCCCTGAGGTGCCGGTGGAATGGATGAGCTCCAGCCTGTGTGGGAAGGAGAATTCCCATTTCCGTGGGAAGGAGAATTCCCATTTCCACGGGAAAGAGAATTCCCATTTCCATGGGAGCCACGGGCAGATCCTGGGCCATGCCCACACAGGCGGCCCTGGGAGAGATGGGGATGGGAATGGGGATGGGGATGGGGATGGGAATGGAGATGAGATGGAGATGGAGATGGGAATGGGAGTAGAAATGGCGATGGGAAGGGGAAAGGGAATGGGAATGGGGTTGGGAATGGGAATGGGAACGGGAATGGGAATGGGAATGGGAATGGGAATGGGAATGGGAATGGGAATGGGGATGGAGATGGGAATGGGAATAGAAATGGCAATGGGAAGGGGAAAGGGATGGGAAAGGGAATGGGAATGCGAATGGGAATGGGGATGGGGATGGGGATGGGGATGGGGATGGGAACGGGATGGGGATAGGAATGGGAATGGGGATGGGGATGGGAATGGGGATAGAAATGGGAATGGGATTGAGTATGGGGATGGGGATAGGAACGGGAATGGGGATGGTATTGGGATTGGGGATGGGAATGGGAATGGGGATGGGGATGGGGAAGGGGAAGGGGATGGGAATGGGCATAGGAATGGACATGGGCATGGGAATGGGGATGGAATGGGAATGGGAATGGGGATGGGAATGGGAATAGTTGTGTTCTCCTCCTGCTTCCACGTGGAAAACCTGGACTGGTGTCACACGAGCAGCTCCTGGTGAGGAACCAGCAATTCCGAGCGCCGGTTGTGCCGTGGGCTGCGGGGAAGGGAGGAAGGGGTTAAAGAATTCATAAAAAATGAAGGATCCTAATATTAAAGTGGGGGGAAAATGTGGGTGAATGACATATTTTTTACACACCTCAACTGTCAACATTTCTAATCAAATCATCCAGCCTTCTTGCTTCTTAAATGATACAAGCAATATTTCCTGTAATAAACACCCCTAAGTCTAATGAGAGGCCCTAAGGCAACTTCAAATGTATGAATTCATTATAATTGAACAACATAATCTGCAGGGCAAAGATTCCTGCTACCCAGTCTTTTAACTTCGCACGGCTTGGGTGTTCTATGAAAAATGTTCTACATTTTGTTTACAATGTATTGCTGCTATTTGAAGTATTGTATGTTCCTGTAGTACATAAGATGGGGACGCATAATGGAGGAAAAATCAAGGAGGCAATCTTTCATTTTGTTCTGGTATGAAAAATTCAAAAGACTGAAAACTCACCCAGAGAAATTTTGCAAGCATATTATTTTCCGATGTTTCGATCAATTTGTCTGTCAACCATGCTGAGAGGTGGAAGGGGCCAGCAAAAGCAATTTAGCTTGTGAGGTCCAAAATAGAAATGTTTTAGGAAACCTTGTCACACATTATTTTTTTATATGAGAACCGCTGTGTTTTTTATTTGTTAGTCATATTATGAAGAGAAATTGGTATCAATCATCTAAATCACCTATGAATATCTGATATAACCGTTACTTTTGTGCATATAAATAAGGCAGAAAAAAAAAAATTAAATGAAGCTTTTAAAGCATAACAAAACCTTTGGGTAGACAACAGGCTCCCCACTCAGGTTTTCCCATTTAAAAAATATCCAGTGCATTTTAATTGATTGTACCCAAGTGACATCATAGTGAATCATCTTGCATATGAACATATTGACCTCTCCCTGCCTTTAATTAAGCCCTGATTGCTTTACGATAAGTTTGCTGTGGATTGATAGGTGTGCCAGCCCGTGCTCAAACTCGATGCTCTGCGTGTGTACAGGGCTGGGGAAGGGAGCATATGTGCAGGAGGGAGATTAATTCTCTCATTTGGGGCTTCCTATTTGTTTCTATGATAAATACGGCTCCTGTCACTCGTGGAGTCTTGTCAGTGCAGCTGCAAGCTGCAAGTTTAGTGGCAGACAGCAGGTTTGGTTCAGTCTCTTGCCCACTGCACTTTGCTGGCACTGAAATGTGGTGGGTTTGGAGTGATGGAGAGAAAGTTCACCTGGTGTCACCTGTGGTGGTGCCTTAAGTTTGAGCTTTCTTATTTTCAGGTTCTGTGGTGCCCAGGAGTGCAGCTCTGAGCTCACAGTCAGGGTCACTGAGCTCTCTGCACACAGCAGGGACACAAAACAAATCCTTGTCCTGCTGCACACCAAGGACAACTTTCAGCCCAACAGCACAAACAAGGGTGGCTGGAGGGAGGAACAAGAAGGATGGGAGCTCCCAGCCTGGAGCTGGGGTTGGACAATTCAACCCCAATGTGCAAATGGACCAAAACTTATAAAAATGTAAGACCTCATGACTCATGACTCATGACTGTTTGTCCATTTTGTGACCATTTTTGGTCCACCCTGGGTGTAGCCATGGTCAAGCCCTGTCCTGCCCAAGGTGGATCCTGGAGGACTTCCAGTAAATATCTGCTTCTAAATTCTAGCTAAATTTCTCCAGCTCTGTCCAGTCTCTGTTTCAGGTCAGCCTTCCCAGGGCATCAGCCAGACTGGAAGGCAGCTGGGGAAGGTTTCCACAGGCCCAGGAAGGTGTTTGATCACTCAGCTGAAAGCAGGACGTTGATAAGACAAAGACTGGATGGTTTGGGTGCATTTATTGCAGAAGTGACACTCTTGGGCAAATGCAGGGACAGGCAGCTGTGGAGTTTGGTTGTTGAGGACATTGAGTTGGCCATGAGGAGAGAGAATGGGACTAAAACAGGAGATGGACTATTGAGTAAGAGGAAGGTTGTGGAGGAAGCAACAGAGATGTGTTTGAGGGATGGAAAGATAATTAGAGTGGTGAAGGAATGGGACTTTGTCAATACTTGACATCTGTGAACAAATGTAATATAAGATTTTGGTGGAGCAAGTACGAAGGCAGGTGAAACTTCAGCACTGAGATGGACTTGGGTTCATCCAGACTCAGCAGTGTCAAAGGTGACACTTTTTTAGGGGAAAAATTGTTTCTAAAGGAAAGCTGGAGAATTGCTTCTGATCAGAGGAAGCAACAGGAGATACCTGAAGAACAGAAAAGAAAAGGGAGAACAGGAAAAACACAACACAGACACGTGGTGTGATTTTTGGTGTTGTCTTGAACTTGGCCAGGAGTCAGACTCGATCATGCTGTGGATCCCTTGTAACTCAGGATATTCTATGATTTATTTTCTACTGTTCTGTGAGCAGCAAGCCATGAGTCAGGACTGCCTCTGGGCCAGCTGGGTCAGCAGTGTCCCTCACAGAGCACAAACCCTTTATCCCGTTCCTGATGGAAGATTCAGTGAGGATTGTGTCTGTTCCTTGCTGACACCCTCTGGCACTCAGGGCTGGTGGTGACACTCTGAACGTGCTCCTTAATGGCTGAGCTTTTCCAGTTGTTTTGTGTCTGGAATCATCTCACCCTGGTTGTTTACAGCCCTTGATGTCCCCAGCTCTGTAGCCTTCTGATGTTTATACCCTTTGTCATCTCTCTTTGCCTCTGGAGGAGCCCCCGGATGTCGGAGGCTCTCAGGACCGCGTGCTCAGGATTGCTGAGAAACCACCCAATTATTGCTGCTGCCTTGTGATCAGAGGCTCGTGCTGTTAGGGATGAAGACAGCCCACCTCCTCTGTTGTGCACTTCAGCCTGGGCTTTGATTTTCCCAAGGGCAGGATTGCTGCAGCTCCCTTTGAGAGGCTGTGCTGTGGCTTGGCAGATCCCTGTCACCCCTCCCCGAGTGTCAGGCTGTCATTCCTGGCTCCCTTATATTTACTTACCTAATTCATGCTCCTTGATCATTGGAGATTGTACATTTTGAAGGATATAAACTGTTTAATTAGCACTTTTACCTCCTGTTGTTTAACATTATGTGCTGCACGTAGTGTCGTGTGAAGCCGGTATGTTTATTTAATTTTCTCTTAGATCAGCTCTCGCAGCTTTGATAATCTTTGCTCCACAAGTTGGAATTTTCCAGACTAAATGGATCACTCCAAACCGAAGTCCCCTGCAAGTGGTGGAGAAAGATGTACAGTATGAGCCAAACAGGATGGTCTATGGGGTTGGGAAAGATTAAATTCAAGATGATTTGTTAAGGAGGGCTGTGTAGCTGTTTGGAGTTTGTGTCAGGGGTGGGGATTTACAGCTGTTGTGATAAATTTATATTCTTCAAAACAGATAGGCTGTGTTTTCCCTACTCCCAGCACACGGATGTGAGATGTGCAGTGGGAAACAGAAATTGTAGTGCTTTTAATATTCTTTGAATTGTGCTTTAGAAGTGTTTGGTTTTTTAGTAGAACATTCCTCTAACAAATGAACACATTTTTCTGTAGAACTTTGGTTTTGTAGAACTTTCTTTCTTTTGATTTCTGTTTTGTTTAATATTTCCACTTGTGGTATTAGAAATCTCAACATCCTGCAATTTCAGAGATGGCAAATGGTCTCTTAATTACTGATAATTTAAGCATCACCTGAAACACCTTCAGGTTTTCCTACCCATCTGTTAAAGCTGCTGTTGAATCTGAGAAAACCCTTGACCAGTTTCCTTTTGGACTCAAACTGGTGTTTTGTAAACTTTACTGGTTTTCCTTCATGGGCAAAAATTTGGATGGGATAAGGCCTTTGTGGAAAAACCTTTTTTAGGAAAAAAAAACCAAAAACTGTGACCTAAAAGTGTCCAAGGCCAGGTTGGACAGGGCTTGGACCCACCTGGAGTAGTGGAAAGTGTCCCTGCCCATGGCAGGGGTGGGATGGGATGAATTTTAAGATCCCTTCCAACCCAGACCAGTCTGGGGTTCTATAAACATCTCACAGGGCGACAGAAATGCTTTCAGAACTACACAGTTAATAAAATTTATTTGATTAACATTGGGCTCTGAGAGGTGTTTGGGTGGAAATGCAAAGCCAATAAACTGAGGGCAGGGATTTGATCTTCACCTCTGTTCTTGTTGCCTTGGGCCAAAAGGCACATGTGTGAAAGGGTGACTTCAACAGTGATGCAGAAATGCTTTGGATTGGCTCCAAATGGAGATCATTGGGTTCAGGATGGAGCTGCTCAAGGACCTGATTGATCCTTGGTTCAGTTTTCTGCACATTGTGTTGCCAAGTTTGGGTTCTGCTGTGGCATGAGCTCTTTGACTTCTGTCAGAGAAGTCTTATCTCCTTTCTCATGAGTATGAAGAGCTAAAATATTGAATGTTTGACAGTTTTTAATTGGAGGAAAACAAAATTGTGCCTTTCTGTCTCCACCGTCTGGCAGGAAGCAGGAATTTTTCTGTTGGGCATTGCAAGGGTAGAGCACCATGGAGCTCAAATTCCCATCTTCCGCGCGTGATTCTTTTTTTTTTTCCCTTAGATTTTGTTTTGTTTTTACAAAATATTGGTTTATTGAGAGATGTGTTACCCTCAATTGACATATTGACATTTCCAGGAACTGTGGTTATTGTTTTGAGAAATACAATCCTACACTGACAGATTCCTATCATTATTTGGAACCGTTGCTGAGGGTTAGTGAGACAAGTCTCATAAATAATGAAAGTGAATCATATTGGGGAGAACAGCAGCGAGGAGCAGCACAGGGGAGTGCTGACACCGGGTAATTTTTGCTCGCCGTGACATCACGCAGCGCCGGTGTCACACGCCGTGGTGGGGACAAGGACTCGCAGGGCTGGGTAATTAACTCAGTCACTAACTACCTGCCGCAGTCATTAACAGCACAGGGGATAACTGGGCTCGCTCTGCTCTCCTCCCAGTGCCCCCCAGAGCACCAGACACAAATGCACTGCCAGTGCAAGAGGTGCGCTTGAACCTGGAATATTTCTCCCGTAACCTAAATTCTCTCATCCCGTGGTTTTCCCTGACTTTATTATTTGACAGCTGGGAAGAAGTTTCACACTGGACTGCATCTGATTTGCAGTTTTACAGGGAGGAATTGGCAGGCAAGGTAAAAAAAAAAAGAGAAACGGGGTTGGTTCTGAGGAGTTACATAAGGCAGAGGCTCATCAGCCGAACCGGGGCTTGACCTGGATTTGGGACGTGCTTCTCAAGTTAGCAGAGAGCTCTAATTAACCTCCTGTTAGAATCAGGGAAATCATTTCATTTATTCTGAGGTAACAAATTTCTCCCTGCTGTTATTTCTGGAAGCAGGTAAGTTTAATATCAAATGCCCTTTGCGTGCCAGAGATGTGTTTCCATTATTATTTCACCTTATTCCTGCAGCGCTGATGATGCCCCTGTATGTGCTGTGAAAATGCCAGGCTTGAAGAGAGTCTAACATACATTGCCATAATTATTTTAATGAGAGAGAATGGAGGAGACGCTTCTCTGCCATCTGTCAACAGACAGCAGTCATGGCTGGGGCTGGACTTTATTCCCTTACAAATTGTTCTTCAGTTCTGAATACTGAATTCTCTATTACTACTTCTAGGTCAACAGCATTTATAATCTTCCCTGGTTCTATGTGAAGTCTACAAATTATGGCTCACATTAATTTTGTGGTGCCTTTTTGTTACCTGCTGCTCCCTGCTCTCACCTGCCTCCCCAGCATCACACACAGAGGGGACCAAGGGGTGGCACGAGCACTTGTGCCACTCCCTAACGTGGAAATCCCATCATCAGGAAATGCTCCAGGAAATGGCGAGGGTGCTTTGAATTTATTTCATTTATTTCTCACAGGGCTCTTATATTTAAGAAGGAAAAGCCCCTCTAATGCAGTTCGCCAGCAGGTGGTTGGAAAACCTGGGGAAAAGGAGGATTGGCAGTTTTTATATTTTTCCATACAATTATTCTCAGGGCTGTTTTGACTGTTACTTTAGTGGCAAGGAATCTGTTTCATGCAGGATTACTGAAGGTCAGCAGTTTTCTCCACCCACAGAGCAGCTGCCTCAGTGCTGCTGTGGTGGTGCCAATGTGAGATCCCATCACAGCCACTTGACTTTTTTAAAATGTTATTTATAAATAGCCAAAATTAGGACTTTAGAGTAACATTTGATGGCTTTGGCCATGGTTTTGGTTGGCCTTTATTTACATTATCCTTCAATATTTGCCTCTCATTACTCTCTGTAATAAATAGAAATGGCCTTGACTGAGCTGTGCTTTAGCTCTGCTCCAAGTAATAGGAAATACAATAAAAGTTCTTCACTTTTTCAATATCTCCTTCCTCATTTCAATTATATGGACCCAGCTGTAGGTAAATTGAGAAGAATTTATCATGGAAAGGCCAAAACTTACAAAGTATGTTAGGAAATACAACCATTCCCACCTCTGTCTTCCATCCTTTACACCAGAGAATCGAGTGGCAGAAATATTACATTAAAAAACCCACAGTCTTCCTTAAATATTTTTGAAAACATTATTTCATACTTTCTTTTTTGTACTCCTGTTCCTGTTTGGAATGAGGCTGTGATGCTTAAAATGAACTTAATTTGCATTGAAAGACTTGGTGATATTGATACATCTCAAAATTCTCACCCAGCCTAAGACCAGTTAATATTTCTTTGTAACTTCAATTTATTGGGTGAAGAATAAAAAACAATCTAAAAGAAGCAGTGAAGCCAAGGTTTTACTGGTTTGGTTTTTTGCTAAATCTACAAGAAGCTTTGCAAAGTAAAACTGGAGCTGGAATATTATGGAAAAGAATTGTAGAATCCCAGACTGGTTTGGGTTGGAAGGGACCTTAAAACTCGACTTGTTCCAACCCGTGAGCAGAGATGTCTTCTACTAGAGGTTAAAATTGAAAGTTTTTAAACTGCAGCTTTTTAAAACATACATAACAATCAGGTTTCAAACTGTTCAGTTTTACATTTGCCTTATTTACCCACAGTTAAAACCAAACCCAAAATACAAATTTACCATAAATCCAAATTAGCGTGAGCAGCTTTGAGCAATCCTGTTGCGTTTCGCTGCAGTTTGAAAACCAAGCAACAGTGACATCAGTTTGCTTTTCCTTTTTTAACTCTCTGCTTTTCTGAACTGTGTGAATCTTTCCCTCCCTTGCCCTGCTCAGCCACTACAAATCAGCCTTCCCATAGACTGTGTGATATTAATCTCCGTGGGGCGGACACCTCAATGCAGGTGCTATAGCTCTCCCCCTCCTCCAGTTATTTCAGGTTTTAATCTCACTTCCTTTGATTTATTTACTTATGTCGTGTGGAATGTGTCTGGCTCCTTGCCCTCTCGCTGCTTCCCCTCTTGTACACACGCTGGAAGCCTCCTTGCTGTTCCATTGTTGTGAGCAGCTCCTCGGGACGCGCTTGTTTGCGCTCGTGTTCTGCCGTGATGAATTTCCTGCAGTTTGCTCGCCCTTGTTTAACTTTCTGTCGGATTATTACACAAATTGCTTCTGGTGTTTGCCTCGCTTGAAACGTATGAATCAAAATAACTGGGGCTGGTGGTGCAGGGGAATCCAGGCTCTGCTGCAGCGGGGATGAAATTTTGGGGGGAATTTTCCCTGATCTGGCTGCACGCTCGCCCTCCCTCCTGCAGTGGGCTCTTGGGAACCTGATTCACTCTGAAAATAAAAGATCTCGGTGGAGGAAAGGGCAGAAGGAGGCTTAACGAGACAAATTCATGGGGTTTGTCACTAAACAGAGAAATTTATAGTATTTAGGTGGAGTGGAGGTGTTCGTGCAGGTATTGGTGTGTGTGATGGGATCAGGTGCAAAGTAAGCCCTGAGCTGTTTCCAGGGGCCTTGGAGGGATGGGACAAGAGGGAATGGTTCCCACTGCCAGAGGGCAGGATGGGAATTTGGGCAGGAATTGTTCCCTGGCAGGGTGGGGATGGAATTCCCAGAGCAGCTGTGGCTGCCCCTGGATCCCTGGCAGTGCCCAAGGCCAGGTTGGACATTGGGGCTGGAGCAGCCTGGGACAGTGGGAGGTGTCCCTGCCATGGCAGGGGTGGCACTGGGTGGGATTTGTGGTCCCTTCCAACAGGAATCATTTTAGGATGTTTTGAATTCAATCCTGTGAATTCTCTGCTCTCCCAGCTTGCTCCCAGTCCCATCCATCCTGGATGGAGCACACGAGAGCCACTCCAGCCCCACAGCAGGGATTGACCATCCACCTCCACCTGCTTGAGGTTTTCCTGCCTGGGAAACCAGTGCTTTAATTTGGGGGATATCACTGAAACAATTAGCTAATTATCTAATAATTGCATATCTATTTTAAATTGCAATCGAGGAAAATATTTCATATAATTTTTCCATTCTGTGACTCTTTTGGTGACTCCATGGGATTTTTATTTCTCTTACCCATCCAAACATCTCTGCTGCAGTGGCCTCAGTTGTATTTCTTGGTTCTTCCTTGCAGAGGAAACAAGATCTCTGTTTATCATCTGGTCAAATGCCGATGTCATTATTCAAGCTGCACATCTGAATTCAGAGATAACATCAGATTTTTGACAGTATGGATGATTCAGTATCAGGATGTTTTTGTAAAATAAAAGCAAAGTTTGCTTTATTTTATTGGAGAAAAAAGAGAAAAGATAGTGAACCTCAGGTTAATTAGATTATTTAAGTTAAGATTGGGGATCTTGGTTAGAGGTAGAGTCCAAGTTCATTTTGTTCTGGGGTTAAGGGAGGTGGAAATTCACCGTGTCCATCCCCCTGGTCAGTCTGTGCTTGGGGTCTTCATAACTTCATGGCAGACAGCTCCAGAGGAACAGAACACAATAGTTTGCCTTTGCAATGTGCAGTTTAATATTTCAGTGAATACAGGTGGCTGCTGTGATTACTTTTTCATTAGTATTTGGTCCCTTTTCCTGCTCCATGCTCCGCTCCCATAAAGTTTGCTATTGAAGCAATGTTTTTTTTCCCCAGATTCATTGAATGGGTTTAAAGTGTAACACCCAACTGTTAAAATTATTGCATCTTTTCCTTCAACACCTTGTCAAATAAAATGTCTCATTACCATGCAAATAGAAATCCTTGCTGTTGCCAGGCAGGCAAAATGTTCGGGTGCAGATTACGAGTTGCCGAACCCCGGCGTCGCTCCAGCACGTCGGGAACAAACACAACTTCCATCCCAGCAGCCACGGCCTGATGGGCTGGGAGTGAGGAGGGAATGTCAGGTTGGAACAGCTCAATCCGTGCTGCAGCTCGGCAGGGAGGGCCTGGGGTGGCAGAGGTGTAGCTGATAACGTCCATGGGATGTTTGATAAGGATGTGCTCAATAAAATCCTGCCCGTGCCCAAAGGGGGTTCACAGCCAGGCTGGAGAGGGACATCCCAGTGGGGCATGGCCTGGAGGTGGAGAAGGGTAGGTTTGGATTGGAGATGGGGAAGGAATTGTTCCCTGGGAGGGTGGGAAGGCCTTGGAATGAAATTCCCGAAAAGCCCCTGGATCCCTGGCAGTGCCCAAGGCCAGGTTGGACGCTGGGGCTTGGAGCAGCCTGGGACAGTGGGAGGTGTCCCTGCCATGGCAGGGTTGGAACAGGTTGGGCTTGAAAGTCCTTTCCAACCCAAACCAGTGTGGGATTTTCTGATTCTGTGTAGAGACAGGGATGAAATTTTATTCACTTCAAGACACCATCTCTGTCTTCCACCAGGGACACGTCCTTGGGCAGGCAGACCCAACACAAGTTGGTGAAGCAGTTGATGACTGCTGAGCTGGCTGTTGCATATCAGCTTTCCATGTACTAAAACATTGATTTTATACATTTTGCATGAATATATTTGTTTAAAATTTGGGCATTAAGATCATCAGCCCATATTCCTGTTTAGAGACCAGTTACACTTACAGCAAACATTTGTGTGAGTCTCACAAAATCAATTCCTTGGTGCCAGTGACCTGAACCAGCTGCTCACTCCTGAGCTGGTTTGTAAAATCAGATCCCTCCTGGAGTACCTAATTCACAGCAATTCCTTGGCAGGGAGTGGGTCAGAGTTTGTTCCAGAAGCTGAACCATTTCTTTGGGCAAAACTTTGAGGGATTCTCAAAACCTCCACCAGCTTTTTCTTGCTGTTTATTCTTTCCAGGAAAAACAATTTTGCATGCAAACAATTAGCACTTCTTCTGCTGGTGTCTAGTCTTTAATGTCAATATTTTAGCTCTCTGTCTTTGCTGTTCAAAACACTAGGAATGGGTAATTCATCCAAAATAAATATGCAATTTTGAAGCTGATTTTCAAGCAGATGACTGTGAGGAGGTGCTGGAAACAAGCCAGTGGCTTCTCATCTTGTAGTTCCCAGAATTAATTTCCTCACAAGTGCGAAAAGGCTACAATACAAAATTAATTCAATCCCCACTAAATGTTTCCTTTGCCAGTCGCGTTCCGTTCTTTCGAGAAATGTTCGTTCTGTGTTTTCTTTCATTCTTTCCATCTCTTTGCAAAGCAGAAAAATAAACTAGCAAAGTCCTAGCTCTTTAAAAAAAATGGTTTCCAAAGTTTGATGATGTTTGTACTTGCTTTGCAAGAGGGAAATTTTCTTTTCAGGCAACTTGTCCGAGGATAATTTTTGCATTTTATGGTGAGTTTTTTAGAAACCAACTTCTCTTTTCCAGAGCATCTCCCCTGTGTTCTGCTCTGACTCCTTCTTTAGGGAAATGGTTTTATTTAATTACAGCACACCTCAGGGTTGCATTGTACAGAGGGGAGATGGAATTTCAGGTTTTCCAGGGCCCACACTCAAGATCACTTTTATATCTCTCAAAAACAACACCTGCTTAAAAGAACAAAAATATGCCATAAAGGAGGAATTTAGACATTATGTTAAAAACTAAAAAACTGCTCATTTTTTTGTCCCACTCTGCTGAAAACAGTGGGGTTTTTTTAAAAATGATTAATGTTTCTGTAAAATCAAATGTTATTTTAAATGATTTTCTCAAATCAATGAGTATCTTCTGCTCACACAGGTTTGAGGTGTATAATACAACTTCATTCCTGATAAGACTTTTGTGCTAAGCTGCATTAAAATAGCAGATTTTATTGGGGAAGAATTGGCTGAATGGATGGGATTTCTTCAGCTGCAAATGCATGACAAAAGAGAGCTTTTTGTGGGGTTTTTTTTTTGTGAATCCTCTTTGTTACAAAGTCACAGTTTGAAGTTCTGGATTTGATAACTGTAGATATTAATATGGGTTAGAAAGTCAGAAATCGCCTTGAGAGCCTTGTCCTCTTGAATCCCCAGTGCCAGAATATTTTTCCGGGAAGCAAAATTGCCTTTTTCATGAAAGAGTCAGAGTGTCACCAACTATGGATGAGTGCTATCAGTTGTCTCCTGGGACTATTTCATGGAATTTTTATTCTTGCCTCCATACTGTGGCACCGTTCCCTCTTCACCTCTCAAATTGAATGAAATAAGAAGCTTTCTGTCTTAGCGTCTCAAAATCCTCTGGTGCTTCCAGTCCCTCCTTGTCAGGCACACTTGGGTATTATTTTTTTTTTCCTTTTTATTGACTAAAAATAACTGGAGGCTTTATCCTCCAGCACGAGGTTCCTTGACCAAGTGTTCAACGTGGATTTCTGCCGTCCTTGGCTGAGGAACCAGCGAGGAACCTTGTGTAGCACAAACTCCTCCTGATTTCCATCACACATCGATACCCAATGGCCAATTTTGGGGCTTTTCAGGTGGATTTTAGACCTACAATTTCCCATCAGGCATGTGATTGATAGTTTAACCCCATCTGGGTGTCTGAAGCTTGGATTTCCTGCCAGTTAATTCCGCAGTTGTGTGATTAAGGATGAGTTTGCTCGCACGGAGTCGCGTGGTCTGAAATTCACTGTCGGGTTTCTTCTGCCACAGGAGACCTCAGCAATATCTTATCTGCTGCACTGAGTGAGGGGATTTCAGGTAAATAACTGCACTGCAGGAATACCTGACACCAGACATGTTTTCTAAGTCACTTTCTGGAAGATGCAGCCGAGTCCCTGTAGCATTTTCTGTTGCATCTTCTCTGACTGTGACAATTCCAGCTTGGCTTCCCCAAAGGACAAAACTCTCCTCCCCCTTGATCTTTAAAATGAAATACTAATAACCCTAAAGTCTGAGTGGCCAGAACTGTTTCAATGGCAAAAATTATTCAAATTGATGACCAGGATTTATTTTGTATAAAACCCAGCAATATTAATGTCATTTTGTAATTAAAATTTGCTTATTTTAATTAAAATAGGTGCTGTAGTAATGATGAGAAGATGCAGAAGGCTCCAAAACTTCTCTGTAGGGAGAAACTCCTCCTCAGAGAGTCAGAAAATATTTCTAGAAGTGTGTGATTGACTTTGACCTCTCGAGTGCAAGAACTGAGGGTGAAAGGAGGGGATTTCCACGTTCAGGGTCTGTCAGAGAATGAGTTATGGGTATTTTTTTTAAAAAAGAAATCTTTGGTGTGTTCTAGATCTGTCCCAGCTCTGCTGGCTTGTGCCACCTTCGGAAGAGACAACTCCAGTTTCTTTGGGGCAAAATGTGGTGGATAATATCCCAGGAAATGCTGCTTTTCCTGCAAGCAGCTTGGTACGGATTCTGCTCAGTCCCAAAATCATTGGGCAGCTCAGAAATCATAGAAATGTCAGATTAGCATTACTGGACACCAAAAAAAAAAAAAAATTCATTGCCAGCTTCCCATGTTCCTCAGATGGATAAACACTGGAAGGGAATGTGACATTGGAATCTGACGGCAACAAAGGAAAAGCATAAACAGGTTTTTTTTTTAAATATTTGTTAGGAATGCGGAGCGTTCGGCTCCAGCAGGAAACCCAGCTTTGGAGCATGGGAAATAGGCTTTTCTGTCCAATTTTGTGTGCAGATGCAGAACTGGAAAGCTCCATATCCTGTGCTGCTGCAAGCCCTCGTCACAACTAGAGCGGAATATCTGCCAAGCCTCTCTGGTTCATTGCCTCCCGAGGTGTCTGGACGTGCACTTGTGTGTGTGTGGGCAGCTGAGGCTGAAGGCAATTTTTATAATTATGCACCTCTGAAAAATAAAATCTAAGTGTAAACCTTGGCACGCTCTCTGATAGTGTGAAAAACCGCTCTGAGGAGACACAAATTGGTGCATTTTGGGCTATTCCCATCTGAGCTGCGCAGGCAACATGAGAAGTGGCAGCGTGGCTGTCAACAGAGAGGCCAAGGACCCCGAGCTTCACAGCCTGCTCCAAACCCCGCTGTTGTTATTCCCAGAAAAAATTACTGTCAAAAAAAAAAACCCCAACCAGCTTCTTAAAGCCATAATAAATCCAGCAGAGCGAGCGCCTCCTCCGTGGTGTGTTGGAAGGGGGGTGGATATTAAATATAATATCCAAATATAAATATAATATAAATATAATATCCAGTCTGCTTTGGTTTGCTGCGTTTTGGACAGTTTGAAGTTTAAATCCAGCTTTCTTTTTTGTGTGTTTTGAATTTTTTTTTTTTTTTTTTCAGTGTAGGAATTTCTGCTTCCCACTGATTTTGAGGTTGCTTTGCCTATTCTGGGGTTTTGGGTGGTGGGAGGGGAAAATACAGGACTTAAACCACATAAAGAAATTGCTGCATTTTCCAGGTATGTTCATCTCATCACTACCCCATTATCAAGTAAGAGAACAAATTTTTCAAATTAAAAAGTTCCGATGTTTTCCCTCTTTCTTAGGAAAAATACTAAAATTTGGATTTTGAACGTCAGGACAGTTGAAGGGGTTCAGTGTCACTGAACTGCCTTGAATAATTCACTCCTAAAACCTTTAACTGCCATAAGAGTTGGAAAGACAGTGTTAAATTTTACTGTGGCACTTTTAAGGAGCAAATTGATCTTCCTTTAGTTCTTTGTAAAATAGATTAACCCTCAGGTCAGGTTGATCATGAGCATTCAGATGCCTTAGTACAGTTTGCCCAAATTTAAAGACTCTGGTTGGAATATTTGTAAATCCTCAAACCAGGCTGTTCTTGCAGGGGGCAGCTGGAGATGGGGAGACAACCAGGATAGAAAAGGGCCTAAAAATTCAGATATTCATATTTTTCTGGGGATTTGTTCTCATTTACTCCCCAGCCAGGGGTCTGTGCCATGAGCACTTCCAAGTGATGCCTTCCCTACCCAGGAGCCATCAAGGGGTGCAGAAAACTCCTCAGGTTCTACAGAGAAAGGGTTGAAAATATTTCAGGAATGTCTTCATTGTCCCTCAGGATGGAGGTGGGCTCCTGAATACTCTCTGGATAAACTCTTTTATCCTATCATCCCATGATTTATATACCTCTGCTCTTCTCACTTCATGGCTGTATTTTTTTGATTTTATACGCAGTTATTCTGAACAAAAGGAATTATGAAGAAATTTCAAACATTCAAGCAAACTTTTCCCACAGAAAACGCCTTTTAATGCAGGTTCAGCGTTGTTATTTCCTGATTGCAACATAAAATAAGTTTATTTTCAAATGTTTATTTTGAAGATTTGTTACAGTGAGTTCTTTTCTCTTCCTCTTGCCTTAATCCCACCAACATGAAAGAGGGAAAGGGAAATACATGAGAGGAAAGAAGGCAACAGTGCAAATCCACCTGCATTGGATGTGGGAATTCCATGAACCAAACACTGCTTTGCTCCCCACACATTTTTGTTTGGAGAGGATTTGTGGAATTAGGGATATTTTTTTCCCATTTAATTTTTTCCCATTTAATATATTTTTCCCTTTCCACAAGGCAGAGGGAGAGTTCCACTTTTAAAAACCAGAGTGGTGAGCTGGAGGAGTTTCAATTTTTGGTGCTGTTTAAAAGTTTCAAACATGAGGAATATCATAATTTTGTTGAGATTAACTACTAAATCAGGTTTTTCCAGTAAAACCTCAGACTACTTTTAAAACCACATATTGTAGATAGAGGGGGGAAGAAGATTTGGATTTTTATTCTGATTTAGTGGGTTTGAGTCATCACATAAAAGTGGAAGATGAAATAAGTGGCTGTGGAAGTGTTGATCCACAATCCCAAAGAAAAACTGGGAAAATCCACAAATTTAAAGGAATGCCCTTGGAAAAAAACAGGGAATAATAATCCCAGATGGAAAGCAGAGTTCTTACAGGGGTGGAGTTTAGGACAGAACTAAGATCTGCCTGTAATAAAAGGAGAGGGAATTTAAATGTAGGGAAAAGGAAGAGATCATCACTGGAAACCTGCATGGCTCCATCATGGACTGGCTCCCCAAAGACTTTAAATATTAGAAAAAAAAAGAGGAAAAAGGCAGCTCACCTCCAAAAAAAATGGTTACAAAAGGAATAGCACCAGTGTACAGAGCCAAAATAAAGAAGGAAAGGAAAATCCAGATGGGAGTAGCAAGAGACCCAGAGAAATCCATTGATGAGTACATTAGGAATAAGAGGAAGACCAAGCAAAGTGTTTGGTGTGCTCCTTGAGGGAAGCAGGGAGCCATTAGCAAATGAGACTGAAGTGTTCAATGACTTTTTGCGTTTGTTTTCAATTAAAAAGAAAAAAAAAAAATCAAAAGTGAGCAGATGGTTTGCACAATTAATACCGGGAGAAAATGGATGAGATCTCAGCCTAGGAGATCTACTGCCAGAGTCCTGCCTCTTTGAAAAGGCCTGATTGTTTTAATCTGAGCATGCTTGAGGGACTGGCTGCAGCACTGGCAGTCACACTTCGGGAATTCCATGGAGGCTGGGAGAGCTCCTGGATCTGGGAGGAGCACCTGGCCTCTACCTTTGGTAGAGGGGCCGTGGCTAAAGGAGAAAAGGAACCTGGGGAATGGTGGGATTTGGGTTTCCTTTGGTTTATTCTAAATTTTTAATTGCAAGCACTTGGGTGGTACCAAGGAAGGTGTCCAAGGCCAGGCTTGGAGTAGCCTGGGACAGTGGGAGGTGTCCCTGCTGTGGCAAGGGTGGAATGGGATGAGCTTTAAGGTCCTTTCCATGATTCCATAAGGAAAGGTGCAACAACCATTATGGACCTAGCAAATTATGGGTTTATCATTTTCTTTTTTCCATAAGTGAGAAGAGGAAGATGTTTTGATTTCCAGTAAGGCTTTGGACCTCCTCAGATGGTGATCTTGGTGCTGAGAAATGGCATGAGCTGGCACAGTCCTTAAATTTGCAGGTGGGAGGGAGTGGAGGTTCACTACAGGGTGGAGTCTGTGTGTAAAATAATCCTTGTGCACTAACAAACCAGTCTGAGTACAGGTGGTGCAGCTGAAAACTCTCAGCTGTTTTCTGAAGGTCTTTATCAAGATTAATCAACCAACGAGTCCAAGGCAGACAGCTCTGGGAGAAGACTTTCCAAAGGAATTTTTCCAGAGCCGAACTTTTCTGTAGTTTTTCCATTTACTTAATTGCTTGGGTTAGTGTCTTCTGCAGGTTAGTTGCATTTGATTTGGTTTTTATGATTTAGGTGACACTTACTTGAATCAAAAATACGACTTTATGGCTAGAGTGCCGTTTTGCATTTAATTTCCTAACTGCAAGGAAGTTAAAAAGTTTTAAGAAGTATTGGGGGGGAAAAAAATCGAGGAAGACAGTGTGGGAGAATTTATTTTACTACAGTGCCAGCAATCACTTAACACATACAAATTATGAAATGTATCTGGGAGTGTAGATAATGTATCTTAAAGCATCTCGAGTTTAGGTTCACGGAGAGCTCTACTTAAAATCAGAAATGCATGTTTTATGGTAGATTAGCACGTCCATCAGTGTGTAACCAGTTCACTTTCTGGAGTTACTATGCACAAATATCAGTTGTATATAATGCCATCGTAAAGCAAAGTGCATCCAGGTAGAGTTACTGAGCCCATCATAAATAAATATGGTGCCTTTCTTCATCATCAGTATTAAAAGCCATGTGACTTCTTTATTGGCACAAGAAGAGGGTGATATTTAAAGCTTTAACAGGCTGAGATTTGGGTTCTTGGGTG
>OU383781.1:61629062-61646562 GCA_910950805.1 Acrocephalus scirpaceus scirpaceus
TGCTCGGGGTTGCACTGGAGCGACGACCGAGGCGGGACATCCCGGCAATTCCGCGCGCTTCGGGCGGAAAGGGAAAAAAAATTCGCAGAAGGGAGATTCTTTCCTTTTTGACATTTTGCAAATAAAAAGAGATGCGGGTTATTTATGCTGGGATGTTGCTGCAAAGTCCTTATCTCCATGTGGCACTAAACAAGGATTTGTTGTGGGATTTGAGAGGGCTGTGTAGTGCTTCAGTGTTAAGCACCCAAAACTCTGGGGGACTGGCACTAATTTCCTCTCTCTCGTAAAACAACATAGTATTCATAACAACTCGAGAGGCTTGACATAAGTAATGATGGCATATGCAGGCGAAGATTACCACCCCAACAGTGTAATCAAGGTGCTAGGTACTAATGCAAGTTAAATTGAGACAATAATGCTGAAACTTGCATTGTGGGATTAGGAGAGTACTTGAAATGCTGACATCGGCATCTCCTGGAAGCGCGCCTGTCTTCCTTTCAATTCCTGTTTATACTTAATGACCTCAAAATTTGTATGTCGTTAACACCGCGTTCTGAAGTGGGAGAGAACAAGGTTTGGGAGGGAGAAGATTCCCTGCCTTCGTTGACTTTTGTCTCTCCTGGTAATTGGCGGCACGTCGGGGCGGGCGAGCTCGCGGGGGGCCCCGGGGGCCCCAACCCACCCACCCACCCAACCCCGTGGCAGCGTCCAAATCGAGCCCTATAAAAATTTGATGCTCAGATCAATATTGTGGCACCCAGGTAATTAAAGTGGGTTTGTTTATTTGGCTCCTTATAAATAAAAAGGGCTTAATACAGACTAATTACACTGAGCCCTTCGCCTACCGTAGGATAATAATGGCGGCAATTTAAAGTGATATTAAATGAGAATTAATAAAGGAATATTGAGTCACTTTGACTGCATTAAGCTGCGTGAAATGATTTCTTATCTCAATTTAACTTTCTGTCCACAGTTTAATGATTGATAAGCTTGAAATTTTTATAGAGGTAATCTAAAACAATATTTGATTGCTACGTTGAATTAATAACAACGAGCCCTTTTTTCTTGTTTATCAGCACATCGGGAGAGATGCTCCCTTTCACTTTAATGATGGTAATTTGTATTACCCTTCCGCTGGATATTGTGCTTAGTTTATGCATTTAAATGATACTTTGACAATATTTTAATTAGTTTTGCACAAAAATGCATATTTTCTGGGCAGTTTGTACTTCTGTGTAACACGTGAGGTTTGTAAATTATTCCAAGAGAACGAAAGCAGGTTAAAAAAAAGGTACGAGTCAGCTTCAAGTGAAAATTGAAATCACCCTTAAATTCTGAGAGGAGGATAGTTAATCATGATCCTTTAAAGTCACCCCTGGAGAACTGCGTGGCAGAGGGAAACACTGGTTTGAATGTTCCAAATCCGAACGTGCAGTGGCCTGGATTTACTCCCAAAAGCTGTTCTTTCTGCCACCAGATCATGAGGCAACTTGTGCTGGAGTAAACCCCTTCGATGGGAGAGGAAACTTCTCAGAGGCACTTTTAAACTCTAAAGGGGCCAAAAGGCAAAGACACAGATTTTGGGCGCAAATCCACTTTATCTGTGCAATTGCTGCATCTAAATCTGTTCAAGTTCTGGTCCTTTGTTGCAGCTCCTTGTGTCTCACGTCCCACCCCGTTAGCACCCCGGCCTCCTCCGAGCTGCAGAGCAATGCAGGAGGTCAGGACCTCATGCTGAGCCCTTTTTTTATATCCATATAACAAATTGCTGGTATTGTTCATTAATTTCTGTCTCCGAAATGCCATGTCAAGCCTGCCAAGGAGCCCACCAGTGTCCCCTGGACAGCTTCTCACCATGGGCCAGCGCGAGCTGCTGATGAAATTACAGGTGCAGGGAAATGCAGAATTAGAAATATATCTGATGTTGCAATACTTGTGAAGCTATAGCTTTGTTGATGACAGGACAATTCCGTTTTTGACAGTTTAATTTACTGTTGCCAGTGGACAAGAGCAAAAGGAGAACGTGGGGTTAGGCACCTGCCCCCTCGCGCTGTGTTTCACATGGTGGGTTGCAAAATCATGACTCCCTCAACCTGTCGTGCTCAAATGAGAAGGTTTTCAGCTGGGGAAATGGAATACATCAGTGCAGGTAATATTGCCTGACCTCATAAAACAAAAGGAAAAATTGCAGATTCTGACAGCCATTATGAATCTTGTATCAGCATCCAAACGGCTCCGAGCCGAGGCACGGTGCATGTTTGTAAATAGGAAAAAAAAAATACAAAGACGGGGTTGCCGCATTGACTCGCCATACGGAGCAAAAAAATGACTTGTCAGTAATTCGTTGTGGGATGTTAAAGAGGCTGTTTGGATTTCCTGGCTCTCTCCACAGCCAGGGTTTAGCCTGGAGCAGCAGGGAAATGCTGCTCGCTGAGGTGGTCTCAGCTCGACCACGGGCTGGGGCGGCCGGGAGCTGCCACACGGGGAAAGAAACGCATATTTTAGGCAAGTTGTGTTGGTTCAGAAATCCCCCAGCCTTTTTAATGGGCACGCCATAAAAGTGCCCGCTCTTTTCCTCTTAACCAAAAAATTTTGGTTTTGAAAGCCTTTGAACTACAATATTTTCTTGATAAACATGGCAGGAGGGCTGGAACTGTGTGATCTTTAATGTCCCTTCCAAGCCAAACCATTCTCTGATTCAATGAAAACCCAAAGTGTTACAGTGTCAGACTCTACACCTAATTAGAGTTTTATTTCTATTAAACGAAGGAACTCTATTGAGTGTAGTTCTTTCCAATTTTGTGCTAAGGTTTTCTTTTCTCTTAATTTCTTGACTACTCGTGTGTTTTCTTATTTGATGGTGTACCTTCATCGGTCTTGTTCTTCCTTGGGCTTCCTTGTGTTCTGTATTTCAGAAAGTTCTGAAAATGAGCGTTATTGCAGTGATTTGGTAGGGCAAGTAAATTAAGGATGGAGTCAATCATTAGAAATTAATTAGACTATTTGTGTACTTGAAAGGCCTGGAATTCTCACAGACTTTCACTGGTTGGGCTGTATTTGATAATAATATCCTGGGAAAAGTCTGTTAATCAGATTAATGTAATATGCTTTCAGTGACTGTATTTAAGTTTGAAATTCCTCTTTTCTCTAGTGAAAGAGTTTTTGACTTTAAAATCTTCTGGATGACTCTAGAAGCAGCAAAGGCTTTAGTGAGGGTGAGCTTTCAGTCAGGCCTAGGTCAAGGTGCTTCTTCCTTTACCCTCAGAGCTGAGACTGTTTCTTTCCACACTTTTCTGCGCTATAGAGAACCACTTCTAATCCACAACAACAAAATTTCATCTTCTGCACTGCCCCCCACTTCCAAATTTCCTTTATTGGGGGCGATGGGTGTATCTTTAACGCTGGATGCCACACTGGACCACCCCATAGCTTCATCTCTGGATGCTGGAGAGCCTCTCTCTGCCTTTTTTCTCGGGCTCCTCGGGGAGCACGAGCTCTCTTTGCCTCGGCTAATTGGGCTGGTGTATGTGTGGGCAGGTTATCCTCTCACGCCGGCCCCGCGCTGATATTTACCCAGGGCCCCTCCTCGCACGGAGCCCGGCGCTCCCGCGGCTCCCGGCGCCTCCGTGTTTGCTGGAACTCGAGTGCACTTGAATTAAATTGCAGCTCATGAATAGCGGGGGAGCGCTGTGGGATGCTGAGGGGAAGGGAGGCTGGTGGGGCAGGCAGGGCCACCAGGAGCTGGCAGCTCGCTGTCCTCACCCCCCAGCCATGGGACAGGGAAGTGAGAAAGAGTTTGGAAGGGTAAATATGGGAAACGAGCCCGGCAAATTAGATTGCAGTATTATTTTTTGCTTCTTGAACATCTTAAAAGCATCTGAAATAATCTCCTTTTTTTCATTCATGAGGGTTGTTTATTTATGCAAGGTGAAATATCTGTTGTTACATCGTAGAATCTCATGTTTTGGGCTGGAAGGGACCTTAAACCCCATCCAGTGCCTCCCCCTGCCATGGGGTTCTTCCACTTTCTTCTCTTCCACTATCCCAGGGTGCTCCAAGCCCCATCCAGCCTGGCCTGGGGCACTTCCAGGGATGGATGGGGCACCTGGGATCGATCACCTTCATGGTCCTCCTCTGGACACACTCCAGCAGGTTCATAAATGAATTTGTATATGAATTTTAGTGACTTGAAGGACCTTTACCATTATGAAAAAAAAAAAAAAAATCCAAACATGTGAAAGAAAATATGCATTTGAATCCAAGTATTTGAATACATATAAGGTGCTCAAATTCAGTGAGACACATGGTAGATTAGATGGAAAGGTTATCCAACAAAACTGAGCGCAGCCCAGAAAGATTGAAAAACATTGAATTGCAGAAGGGTGTAAAATGCAAGATTTCCTATTCAAATACTGATATTTTAGCCACCCAGGTATTAAAAATGTCACTCCAGTCTACAGCCAGCTCCGCCACCAACAGCAAACATGAACTTTCTGCATCTGCTCGGAGGTGGCAACTCCAGATTCCCTCATTAATTTAGGCTGATGTGGCTTTTGAGGTAATTAAAGCACAAAGATGATGACACAAAGGAAGGATTAGGGCTGGAAATACCCTGTTATTAACTTGTGCCTGGATGTGGCTGCTCCTTAGGGCAGTCTCAGTGAGAGCTGCCCATGGGCGAGCCAAGGGTTGAGGATCTCAACGAGCTTGGTGGTCACTGTGTGGGGATGGAGAAATCATGAAACTCAAATTATTGTGGAGAAGGAAAACAGGAGCGAGTTGAGATTCTTGTGAGTTCAAAGACAATTAAAAACAGAGAAGGTTCGCACTGTTACAGTGAGGGGGTAAGGAGGGCAGCGGGCACCTGAAGGAAATTTGCACAGAAATTCGTTGCAGTGACACGTTTGCAGCACGTGGTCACAATTTCTTAGTGATATTGTGGAAAATCTCTGCAGTTTTGCTTTTACGTAACACTACTGATTGTAACAGGGCTGTGGCACTTTCTGTGTTTGCAGCTGTTTATAAGTTGCTATTCCATGAATTATCATTTCACGTCTTCTGTTGGCACGAGCAAACCCCAGCTGATAAAGATTTTGAGCTGCTTTAGAAAGACGTTGCTTTTTTTTTTTTTTAAATAAAATAAACTCTGAGTGAAAAAGCTGCTCTTAAAAAAAAATCTTTTCAGGGAGTGAAAAATCCTCTCTGGCTGATAGTGCTGCAGATTAAGGACAGGCAGGACTTCCCTCTCCCCTTCCATCCCGTTTCACATCACGGGGTGACCGCGGCTCTGCCTTTTAACGGCTGAGATGGTTTTGCAAAGGCCACTTCAGGTTTCTTGGCTTTTCAGTGCCTTTTGTGTGAGACTGTCAGCGCCCGAGCCCCGGCCATGACATGCACAGACCGGCTGGTTTTTCTCCTTCAGATCAGCGCCTCTGGACAGCTTCTCTTTCTCTGGCAGCCGCTTCAACCTGCTCTGTCTTGTCATCTTCGAGTTCAATATCTGCTGCTCTGAAGGAAAAAAAATGGGATGGGTTGGACCATTGTATTTGGTCTTTTGACCCTCCATGTTGCCCATGAGCAGTGAAGGATAACTTTTGACAAGCCATGTCAGATGTGACAGGCAATCTAGTTGGGTTGAGTGGAAATGTGCTGTACAAGTTTGAAGCCTTAGTTGGGGGCATTTTCCTGGTGTTCAGTGCATTTAAATTGACACCAGACCTCAGTGTTGTTCCTTGCAGAGCTCCGCGTTTCCAAAGCGTGCGGTTTTATCGGCTCAAATGAAAACCTTTCATATGCATTTTGCATCTCATTCCACCAATCCAAGGCAATATAGCCCTTCCCAGGGTTCGTTTTCCATCCCTCAGGAACGCACATTAAATTTAGTTTTCGTCTGTGAGGATGTTTGATTTTTATTTTCGTGTAGGAGGTTATGTTTTACCCTTCCGTGGGTTTCTGTCTTTCCGTGGGTCACCTGTGTGTGATGTGATAACACAACCCCACGCACATCGTTGTGCTAGAAGTCGCTGAATATTGCAAATTACTCAAAAAGCATTAAAGGAACCTTGCTAAGCTTCAAAGTGCTTTTATTTCCAATTAATTATTCAGAAATGTTGATAGTAGAACCTTTGTGGGAAGCACATTTTCTGCGCCGTTACATAGACTGCAGTCAAGATCTGTTCTTATTGTATCCCTTCATTAATGGGTTGTGATATGCAGTTCCTCTTTTATTTAAATTAATTCTCATTATGGATGAGAAAAGCTGGCAGATAACATCCTCCCTGGTAGCCAGCAGTGGTGGTCTGGCTCACTCTGAGTTTCCTGGCTCTGACCTGCTGCAAGCATCCCTGGTGCTGATCCTGTGCTGCCAACGGCTTCTCCAGGGCAGATCCCCTCTCACCCCGCTTGGATCAACCCAGGGCTCTGTTCAGCACAGAGTTTTGATGGGCAGCAACCAGAAATTCATAAAATTACATGAAATTGTGATATCCCAGCCCACTCCAGCCTGGACTCCCAAGCAGTGCTGTCATTTCCATCCCTATTGCCTTGGTGCTGCCTTGCTTTTCCCCTCCCTGGTGTCACGGAATCCCAGCCTGGTTTGGGTTGGGAGGGACCCCAAATCCCATCCAGTGCCACCATGGCAGGGACACCTCCCACTGTCCCAGGCTGCTCCAACTCCAATGTCCAACCTGGCCTGGGGCACTGTCAGGGATCCAGGGGCAGCCACAGATGCTCTGGGAATTCCATCCCCACCCTGCCAGGGAACAATTCCTGCCCAAGATCCCATCTAAACCTCATGTCTGTCAGTTGTGCGGGAAAACCATCTCCATACATCGTTGGCTCCATGTCAACTTGTGAGTTGTTTAGAAAACATGGAATTTGAAGTGGTTTAAGGGCATTATTATTATTATTATTATTATTATTATTATTATTATTAGCTCCATGTCAACTTGTGAGTTGTTTAGGAAACTTGAAATTTGAAGTGGTTTAAGGGCATTATTATTATTATCATCATCATCATCATTATTACTATTATTAATTTCATTGTCTGTGTGAATATTTTATATTTGCCTTTAAGATCCCTTCCAACCCAAACCAGTCTATGATTCTGTGACTGTAGCTTTGCTTCTGTTTTTGTGATGGAACAAAACATGGCACCAAGAGGATCACTTTTGTGCTGGTACAGAGGCCTTTCAGGCTCATCAGCAAGGTGACACTTCTGGCTGATGATTATTTTTCCCCAAATATTGCTGATTTGTTTATTTCTTTCTTCGTAGTAGATGTGATTTTCCTCATAAACCATTCCCGTGTGAATTAAAAACAAATTCGACTGCTGGGTCAGTTAAGTCTTTAAAAAAAAAAAAAGAAAAAAAAGACACGGAGCAAGCAGTTGGCAATAAACTTGTCCTTTTTGGCACCTGGAATAAAAACAGTAACATAACAGTACCTTTATATAGCACATAAAAATATAATTCAGGATAAGAATTCAGAGGTCATGGCAAATGGTTACCTAAATAGCTCTGGGGAGTTAAAATAGTTTGCTTATACAAAGATAAGGTGATATTTTATGCAGAAAGCCCATGTGTGGGTTCCAAAGCCTGATGGTTTTATACGCAGTAAAACAACTTTGAAAACAACGTGCAGAAAAAGTTAGAGAAAATAATTTTTACAGATTGTAAAACGTAGACATCGAAACTTGGGAGGTGATTCTGCTCCACTTAAAAATGTCCATCAGCCTTGGCTTTAAAGAGTGCATTGTGGCTGGATTGTTTCTGACCCACAGCTCCCTTCGTTTCGTTGGCCACACATTGTTGTAAACCCAAAAATGAGGTTTCTTGTCCATGGTGGTGGAGCGTTTTGAAGGTGTAAAATCCACAGGGGCTGGAGTTGCTCTCCCAGCATTGACATTTGGCTGCCAGATTGAGGCTCCTGAGGGTCCCCTGTACCCAGGGCTGTATCCACTGGAATTGCACTTCAGGTTCCTCCATACAGGTTCCTCCTGCTCCTCACCACTTTCCAGGAGAGGTTGTCCATGGGATGGAGAAAAACTCAGGGGTCTGGGGGGTTGTGTGGCCATTCTTTTAGGAACAGCAATCTTTGCCATGTCTTGGCTTGCAAAGCTATTGAAAGTTCTTACAAATCATAGAAATCCCAGACTGGGCTGGGTTGGGGGAGATCTTAAAGCTCATCTCACTCCAACTCCCTGCCATGGGACACCTTCACTCACAGGGTTCCTCCAAGCAAATGTGTGGTTATATATGGAATATGGATATATTAAATTAAAATAACCTTTGCAATTAACAGGCAGCATTGAGGGACTGGGGACAGGGGATGGAGGGACGGGACACAGGGAATGGCTCCCACGGCCACAGGGCAGGGATGGATGGGATTTTGGGCAGGAATTGTTCCCTGGCAGGGTGGGCAGGGAGGCACAGGGTGCTCAGAGCAGCTGTGGCTGCCCCTGGATCCCTGGCAGTGCCCAAGGCCAGGTTGGACATTGGAGTTGGAGCAGCCTGGGACAGTGGGAGGTGTCCCTGCCATGGCAGGGGGATGGAATGGGATGAATTTTAAGATCCCTCCCAACCCAAACCATTCTGGAATTATATGATTTAAAGTCATTTGTTCCATATTTTGATGTGCTTTTCCTTGACCCTGTGGATTTCACATCAAAATTGATGTTTGCAAACACTTGAAAACCATCACTAGAAGCAAACCAGCAAGAAAAGCCCTCACCAAAAGCAAAGGCCACTGATTTTGCAGGGGGTTGGGCTTTGCAGTAGGAGATCCAGCAGTGTTTTCTTCTTTCAGCTGTAAAAGTGTCGATTTAGATCTGGAAGCTTAATTTCTTTCATCAAGGAGTTAAGCACTCAGTTAAATTCCACGAGAACATATTTAAACATCTTGAAAGATGTCCCCAGTACATTCCCCCTAACGCCCATAATAATGTGGCCGTCCAGGGCTTCGGGCATTGGGGCTTTTCATTTACATGGGCTGACCTCAAATTGGATGTCAGTTTTTATATCTCCAAATTAATGCATTTGTTCTCCATTCGTGGAGGGACCCTGGTGAGCAGGGCTTGGCCGTGGCCTCCAGCTGCAGGCAGATGTTGCTGGTGGTGGGGAGGTGCTTCTCTGTGCCCTTCATGGGGTGCAGGTGGGGAGGGTCTGCCTGGGGGAAATTCTGCTTCACATTTTGGTCCAGATCCAGCCCTTCAACGCTGGTGGAACCACTGAGCATAAAATAAGTGCTTTTCCTTTGCTCAGTGAAAGTATTTCTGCTCTGATGGATGGCAGAGAAGTACAGACCAAAGCCACTTCTCCCAGCTGCTTGCCCCAGTTACATCTGCCATGAGATAACTTTTAAAAAGAGAAGTTTTGGGAGGCCTTGGCTTCTTTGTTTCTCCTTTTGTGTAGAGGAGAGGACAAGACTGTGGACAAGCAGGAGTTCCACAGCTGGAATCAGGGTTCACATATTTGGGTGGTCTCCTCTGTCCCTGTAGTCGTGGTCATGGTGGTCACCTTGTCATGGCCTCCTTTAGCCACCTTGGATTAGTTTTTCTACTAATGCAGACTTCTTCACTGGGTAAAATTATAGAATCATAGAGCAGTTAAGGTTGGAAAACACCTTGAAGATCATCAAGTTGAACTGTCAACCACCACCATGGTCACCATTAAAATATTTGTGAACATTTCCAGGGATAGTCACTCCACCACTTCCCTGGCCAGCCATTGATGTACAACCCTTCCCATGAAAAACTTCTCCCAATATCTCATCTGAACCACTAATCATCCTTCCTTCTGTGTCAGAAGGAAGTTCAAGCACACCAGTTCCTGAGCAGGAGGGATGTTGTATTTGATAAATAACATCTTTGTGTTCTTATTTGATCCTTGTGTTCTATAACTGCAAAACAACATGGAAATCAGGAGGAATTTCTCCATGGAAAAGGTGCTCAGGCCTTGGAAGTGCCCAGGGAGGTTTGGAGTGCCCATCCCTGGAGGTGTCCCAGGAATTCCTGGAGGTGCCACTCAGTGCTCTGGGGACAAGGTGGGGATGGGGCACAGCTGGGACTGGATGATCCCTGGAAGTCTTTTCCATCCAAAATTGTTCCGTGCTTCTGTTCTATAACTCTGTGAAACAAACTCCCTTTAATTAAGGCAGGTTATTTCTGGCTGCTGCCGTGTCCTTCCTTTTCCCACCCCAGCTGTGCCCCTGCTCCCAAGCCACCGAGGAGCAGCTTGTCCTGTTCCTGGTGCCACGGGGCTGTGGTGGCTCCCCCTGCACTTGTCACCTCGTGTTGGGGACCACACTAAGGCTGGGGACAGAGGCTGCAGCACCAGGGTCTCACCCAGAAGAGGCCTCTCCAAACACCCCCTTCCCTGGGCATTAGCAGTGCTCCCTGCTTTGGCTCTTGTATAAATATCTGCTGCATTTCCACCAGGAGTTATTGCTGTTATATATTTTACAGACACTTTACTGTCATCTAAGTGGTTTATTTTATTCCCACAGCTAGGAGGAAACTACAAAAGGAATTTTGTAATCTGAATGTGATTGTGGGCAGAGAGTAATGTTTTGAAAAGGAGCTGAGAGTAAATTATATCAGTGCTTTATTGTGTTTAAGGAGACTTTTCTATTGTGCTAGGAGTTAACATTAGTTCTCAAAGTTATTAACTGGATGTGGTTTTATTATGGCTGTGTGTTTTGTCAATATATGACTTTTTTTGTTAGGCTTTTCGGTGCCAGTTCGGCTGCAACTTTGGCACCCTCCAAGTTTAAATATGTAAACTCAGCTGGTGTTGAAAGTTTGTTTAGGTTTAACTCCCTCTCCCATGCAGCAGAGAAAGTAACCCCTTTTTTTAATCCCTGCTAGGCTATTTATAGAGGGCCTTTCTCCAGGCAGGCTGGGTTGTTCTGACAAATCCCGTTTGGAGAACCAGACTCCAAATATTTGGAGATGGCTTTTGGTGGAGATGGCAAAATATTTGGAGATGGCTTTTGGTGGAGATGGAAGTTGTGTGGCTGAGGTGACCTTTTGGGCTGCCTCTGGATGGGTTTTTGGCAGAGCTTTGATGTGAGTGTGGCTGGAGCCCGTGGTGCCACCACCAACACTTGGCACCACCACCAGCCTGAAGCTCCTCTTCAAAACACCCCAAAGAACACATTTAAATAATACATGTGGAAACACAGAATATTTGGGGTTGGAAGGGACCTTAAAAATTATTGCATGGACAAGGATACACTCTATGTTATATATTGATTACCAGCACGTGACATTGTGTGTCTGGGTTTTCAGGTTTTTCCTACTTTTGTACAAGATATTAAAGCCTCTACCTGTGGAGAAAAATAAACAGCTTCAAAAAAGCTTTAAAAAGGATAAGTTTGGGAAAAAAAAATTAAAAACTCAAATCTAGCCATCAGAATAATGCCTCCCCTTACCAAAGAGAAGTGTTTGAGGTTGGATGGGGCTTGGAGCAGCCTGGTCTGGTGGAAGCTGTCCCTGCCCATGGCAGGGGGTAGCACTGGATGGGCTTCAAGATCTCTGCCAGCCCAGAGCATCCTGTGATTCCCTGATTAATTGCCTTTCACTAATTCTATAAGGACACCATATGGCTGCCAAGAGGCCCCCACCTCCTTCCCATGGTATCACCTCCAGTCAGCCTTCATGGCTGCCCCAGGTTTTCCTCAAGCCGTTCCAAAGATGAATTTGTTTTAGTGTTTATCTCCCTCTCTGAGCACACAGTAAAACTCCCCACATTTGCAGCGTGGATTTACTGGGCTCTTCAATATTAAACATAAAATGCAAGGATGGACCACGTAAAGCAGAAATATTCCGTGGCATGTGCAAAAACATGGTTGATGGAGCAGAGGGGCTGCTCCTGAGCCAAGTGAATGCCATCCATGCAGAGCCCAGTAGATCTCCATTACTAAATGAAGTGCTCTCATGAAGCCTAATGTGCTCCTGTGAATTACTCCATTACCTGGGAAGATCCATGTGGATGTGGCTGCTCACGCTGCTCTTGGCCAAGCTGGTGCCTGTGCCTCAGAGTTCACAATTAAAGCCAGCCATTCATTTTTCCCAAATGTCCATTGCAAGGTGTATAAATTGTTTTAAATAAAAATATATTTTGGAGTCTCAGGAACAAACCTCCCTCGTTACCATGATTTTCCCAAATGTCCATTGCAAGGTGTATAAATTGTTTTAAATAAAAATATATTTTGGAGTCTCAGGAACAAACCTCCCTCGTTACCATGATTTTCCCAAATGTCCGTTGCAAGGTGTATAAATTGTTTTAAATAAGAATATATTTTGGAGTCTCAGGAACAAACCTCCCTCCTTACCATGATTTTCCCAAATGTCCGTTGCAAGGTGTAAATTGTTTTAAATGTTTTAAATAAGAATATATTTTGGAGTCTCAGGAACAAACCTCCCTCCTTACCACGATTTTCCCTATTTTTCAATGAAGGCTGCTGTGGTTACAGGCACTGTGGACAGGCAAGTGGAGGAGTTGCTGTTTTTTAGGAGCTCTTCTGCCCTGTGATTTGTACAGATAAGTTTAAATTAATGAATTTAGCTGGTGTGGGGCAGAGGGAGCATCCAGAGCTGGGAGCACAGCCCAGCACGTGGGGATACCCCGTGGCCCCCAGTGCTCCTCTGGCTCAGGAATGAGCACATTTTATTGTGGTGGTGTTTGGCAGCAACCCCTCAGTGCTGTTTTTCTGCAGTGAGTTGGCTCCAAGCTGCTCCCACACAGCCATAACATGGAATTTTCATGTAGGAAGGACCTGGAGAGCTGGAGAGGGACTTTGGATGAGGGCCTGGAGTGCCAAGGGGGAATGGCTTCCCAGTGCCAGAGGGCAGGGATGGATGGGAATTGTTGGGCAGGAATTGTTCCCTGGCAGGGTGGGGATGGAATTCCCAGAGCAGCTGTGGCTGCCCCTGGATCCCTGGCAGTGCCCCAGGCCAGGTTGGACATTGGGGTTGGAGCAGCCTGGGACAGTGGGAGGTGTCCCTGCCATGGCAGGGGTGGCACTGGGTGGGATTTAAGATCCTTTCCAACCCAAACCCATCTGGGATTTTATGGATACACCACGGCACAGAGTCCAGTCCAGCCTTCATTTGCATTGCCAAACTGCAACATTTTGCTCACTGTTATTTCTTCAGGGCCTCAAGAAACTTGTCCATTGTAAATCACAGGTACAAGGAGATAATTCCTGCAGTCCTCACCAAGGTTTAAGCCAGGCTGCTGTGAAACTGAAAGTGATTTCACATTTCTCCTCTTCCAAAGGAAAACCCATTCTGTTCATTTTTCCTACCCAAGAAGCAGCACTCAGTAGCCTGAGTGAATAATTTCAGAATTCCTGAGTTTGTAAAGAAGCCCAAAGCTGGAGTAGAGTAGGTCTTACAGAGTGATTTTCCATTATTAAGTGCTTTGTCTCAATTCCCTTTTTTTTTTTTTAGTTTTGGCCCATTTTTGTTGAGTCATGGAATATCCTGACTTGGAAGGGACCCAGAAGGATCACGGAGTCCAACTCCTGGTCCTGCAGAGGACAATCCCATCACTCCCACCCTGTTCCTACAGACATGGCTCTCATTGTGCTCATTGCTCCTCATTCATCACATCAATCGTGACCTTTAAATATTTACATGCTTCTACCACACCTCTTGCTCTGGACTGCATAACTTAAACATTTCCTACACAACTGAGATTTTCCTGAACTACTGCTTTAGTTGTTTTTAATTAGGTTTTAATTACAGCTTCAAAAATTCATCTTTATTTTTTGGATGCAGAGTGAGGTGCAGTATTTCAGGGAGTGCCTCCTCAGAGGGGCAATGCCTGCTGCTGGATGAGCCCTGCAAGATTCTTGGTCTCTCTTTCACTCAGTGCATATTTAGATCACATTTCCCTGCATTTTGAGGCCGTTTTGAGAAAATTTTAAAAATTGGTTTTTTCTGCAGTCTGGGTATGTCACTGTCCTGTCTGTGAGGCCCACATTTAATCTTGCAGATAATGATTTTCTTTGTCATCGTGCTCTCTCATCATTAATTGTCAGTTTTATCACATTCATATTCCACCTAATTATTAATAAATACAAATTTGAAAAACAACAACAGTCACAGGGAGGCTGGAAGGGACTCTCTGAACCACTTTCTTTGTGGATAATTGATTTTTTTTCCACTCTAATAGCTGCATTCTGCACTTGTTCACGACCCTCCCGTCTTGCTGGCTTGGATTATTTCTCTTAATTCATCAAAATTATTTTGATTTCTGATTTTTTCACATAAGCTGCTTGGACCTTATCCCAACTTGGTGTGCATTGGATTTGTAGGGATACTCTGCAATCAGTTCTACCAGACATTGGAAAAGCTGGAAGTGTAATGCCATCCCAGCTGGCAGCTGGTGTTTGAAGTTCATTTTACTGGCATTAAAACACAGATTTCCAGTTCACATTGCTGCAAAACACTATTTCCCTCTGAGCTCCCCGTTGCCCTTGTAACCAGGCAATAAAAACCTTGCTTAAAATTTTTTAAAACTTTTCTTGGTGTCCACCTCAGACTCTGTTAATGTAAACTGTATTTCCCTCTTTTTTTTTTTAATGAGAGTGTCACAGCAAAGGTATATAAAAACCTTGATAAAGTCAGTATATATTTCCCCTCCTGCTGCCCCCCCCTTATCCATGAGGCCAATTATCTTGTCAAAGGGAAAGATTAGATTTGTTTGGTGGTTTATAACCTTATGAACCTGAGATGCTCATAAATATTTTAATAATTTGTTCCATTATCGCTCCCAATATCAAAGTTTGACTGGTCTATAATTTCTTCCTGTCTCCTTTTCCCCCGGCTTTGTAAATCCTCAGGGACCTCGTCTGTGCTCCAGGAGCTGTCAGAGATGGTCACTAACTCCTCACTGCTTTATCCTCTTCCAGTGAACTGTTACACCAGCAATTAGGAACTGGAGACTGGTTCCAGGATAAAGTCCTGGGGCATCCATAAGGGTTATTTATGGCACTGATGTTTCCTGTTTGGGAAGGTTTAATATTTGTGATCAGGGAACACGAGTGGTTGGAGGAGTTCAGCGTGTAAATGTGGATGTAACTGCAATTTTTAATCCAAATTTAGGGGGTTGGCTCACATCTCTCACCTGCACAGATATGTTAATATGGATTTAAAAGTCCAGTAAAACACAGAATGCACCACATCAAGTTCAGTTCCTGCCCCTTCACCTCGGGTTGATTGCTATAAATTAAATTTCATCTGGGTGATTTTATGCAGCCAACACATAATGCAAAACCCTGTGGTGGGATCATTTTTTACTATTTTATAAATTTATGGGATATTTTGGCTGTTTGGCTGTCTAAAATACCCACTGAGGCTTGGAGAAGCTGAGGAGTGGTTTCTAAAGCTGAGTTGCCCATGCCCTTTGTCCTGGGTGCAGATGTTGATCCCCATGGGCAGCCAACATCTGGATCTCACAGACCTGAGTGTTTCCTGCCCCTGGGAGTCTGTGATGTTCCCACTGCTGTGGACACTGCCCATGGATGGATTGTCCTCAGTTTTCCATCAATTTTATCATGTCCATATCCTATTTAATTGTAAATAATTTCAAATATTCCAAAGCAACAACAACTACAGGTGAGGCTGGAAGAGACTCTGAACTTTGCTGAGTGAAAAATTGATTTTTTCATTCCTCCTGGTTATGATCTGCACTTGATCATGACCCTCCTGTCTCGCTGGTTTGGATTATTTCTCTTAATTCTTCAAAATAGCTTTGATTTCTGATTCTTCCACATAAGCTGCTTGATCTGTATCTCGAGTGGTTTTTGGAGATGTCCAGGGGGATGTAGCTGGTGAGTTATCCCAGTTAAGCCAGACTGGTGCAGCCTGGTTGTCTTTAAGACAAGGAAAACAGGGGAAGATTTATATTCTGTAGTCCATCCTGTATGCTATTCATGTCAAGTATCATTTAGACTTTACCATAAATAAAACCCATAAATATTTCAGTGGAAAGTTGCCCAGATTATCCTTTCAAATCAGTTTCCCTCTCCATTTGTGCAGCAAAATTTGTATCTCGCCCCAGCACCTCCAGTGCTGCAGTTTACTGGCAAGCAAGTCTATGTTTGTGCATATATCTTTTGTATTTGTTTAAATAATTAAACTGGATCTCTGTGATAATGTTTTGTGCACCACAGCAATGTTTTTACCACAATAAGTACCCCAGCAAGAGCCTGGATGTCACAAAAGTGTTGTTGTGTGTGGTTCTACCTCAGCAAAGAATTGTTCCAGACCACACTTGTTTTAATGAGAGATTCCTAATGGCTAAACCATTATGAATATTAAATATTTCTATTAATAAGCTTTGTTGTGCAGTACCATGGTTGTTCACACAGAACAGGTGTCTCAGAATTCCAAATGAATGGTTGCAGTTTTGTTGTTGTGCAGTTTAGAAGCTCCAGCGTGGTGCTGTGATGTTTTTAGGGACCTACACAAAGGATCTGGGTTTGTTGTCCTGCAGGGCTTTAAAAAATGTGTTAAACCCAGGGCAAAGCTTTGGTGCTCCTGCAGAGATGGGCCTCGAGCAGAGCCCTGGGGGTCTTCACGTTCTTTTCATAAAATCACTGAATGGTTTGGGCTGGATGAGACCTCAAGGATCATCCAGAGCCACCCCAGCATGGCAGGGACACCTCCCACTGTCCCAGGCTGCTCCAACCCCAATGTCCAACCTGGCCTGGGGCACTGCCAGGGATCCAGGGACAGCCACAGCTGCTCTGGGAATTCCATCCCCACCCTCCCAGGGAATAATTTCTGCCCAAATCCCATCTAAATCTGCCCACTGTCAGCTTAAAGCCATTCCCTGTGTCCTGTCCCTCCATCCCTTCTCCACAGTCCCTCTCCAGCTCTCCTGGAGCCCCTTTAGGTGCTGGAACGGGCTTGAAAGTCTCCCTAAAATTTGTTCATCTCTGCCCAGGAAGGAGTGGGGTGAGGCAGGGAACTTATCCCGGAGAGGCACAAACCTTCCATGGGATCATCTCTGCCAGGATCCTGCATGGTTACGGAGCAAAACAGGAGAGAACATTTTTTCCCCGCAGATCTTTAAAAATGAGTGACTCTTTTAATTTTGCATTGTCAAGAAAAAGACAGAGAAATGAAGTAATATTTTTACTTCAGTGATTTAAAACAATTTAGTCTGTGGAGTAAGGCAACTGCAGCTTCACTCCAGTGCAATTGAAATAAAACATGATGAAATATTAAAATACTGCATACACGCACCACTAAGATTAGCTAGTCATTAGGACTGGAATATTGGCACCCTGTTAATTATTGCATTGCAAGTGTTTCAGGCAGAAAACACATGTTTTCTTTTTCCCAGATGAAGTCCAGCAAATTAAAACCTGACCTAGAAGTGATAACTTCAAATATGATTTATTTTGCAATAAGCAAACAGAGTAACCCCACAGAGATTGTCAACAGTCAAACAAGAGCAATGATAAAACGAAGGAACGTCACCAG
>OU383781.1:61651562-61689062 GCA_910950805.1 Acrocephalus scirpaceus scirpaceus
AAAAAAAAATGAGGGATAAAAGGCTCATTTTGATCACATTTAATCTTGCAGAAAGTATTTCAAAGAAACACTCAAACACTGGAGGTAAATGGAAGGGAGATGATGCTTTTATTGCCCAGTTAGGTAAATGGTGTTACGTTGATTATTGTGAGCTGTCGTATCGTTGGCACATAAATGGTTGGTGGGAAATAAGTCTCGTCTGAGGGAATATTTTCTGTTTGCATTGCAATAATCTGGATGGCACATATTGTATGTGAAAGGAATGAGCAGCAGGTTCCTCCTACAGCGCCTCTTCAGGTCTGTAATTAAATCAGTGTTTTGATTAACAGCGCCATTGCTAACTGTGTAAAAATGATGGCTAGCTTTTAGATTATTTTTATTTATTTATTTTTATTTTAATCAGATGGGGTTTTTTTGAAGTGAAGAGAAACTGGGGTCTGGCTGAGGGTTGTGTTCTGGATCCATGGGGTCTAGGATGTGACAGCAGAGCTGGGGAGCATCCACCTGCCCACCACCCTGGTCCCATACAGAGCTCTTCCCATGGGTGGTTTTGGATGAGACCAGGGAAAAAAAAAGCTGATTTAAAAATGGAAAATCTGGGCTGTTTTGATTTTTTTAATTAAAAATTGGATAACCAGGCATTAATAAGGTAAAGGCTAAAGAGCATTTTCTGCAAGATGAAAAAAAGAAGAAAAATAAAATAAAAACACAAAAAAAATAGGAAAACAAACCAAAAAAATCACTATTTTAGCTCGCAGACATTATCATCCATCTGGGAAGAAGAGTGAGAGTGAGGGATGCACAATGAAAAGCCACCACCCCGATACTCCCACAACAAAAAGCCCGTTAATGGTGAGACAGAAGAAAAAGCAAAGTTCAGTGAAGATTACTGAGAAAAAAAAAAGAAAATAAAAAAGCAGAGCTGCAGGGCAGGGCAGGAGCCCCGGCGGAGGGGCCGGCGGTGGCCCCGAGCCCGGAGGGAGGCCGGGGGTTCCAGTACAGTGGGTCGGAGGCAGCGCTGACAGCCCGGCCGTCCCCGGGGACCCTGCACTCCACAGAGAGCAACCCAACGATGGGCCCGTTGTGCCAGCCCCGGCCGTGCTGGGAAATGCAAGTTTTTTGGGGGAGATGGAGAGGAGAGGGGGTTGTGTTGGAGCGCTGGGGAATCGGGGTTTTCACAGATGCGGGATGAGCGTCGCCGTTTGTCGCCCAGCGGGGTGGGGTGTGCTGGTGAGAGGGGTTAGGCTGATGGTAATGGTCAGATCCAGGAGATTTCTAGGTTGATTTGATTTGATTTGATTCCCCTGTCAGAGCAGGAGAGTTGTGCAGAAATCCAGCTCCAGCTGGATGTGCAATCCCAATAAGGAAAGTCAGGCTTAGGTGCAGCCGTATCCAGCCAGGATTTGTGAGCGTTGTTTTGATGCCTTGGGAAGGCTGAGCTGGAACAGAGACTGGGCAGAGCTGGAGAATAAAGTAGGGATTTATTGAAAGGCCTCCAGAACCCACCTTGGGCAGGACAGGGCCTGGCCAGGGCTGCACCCAAGGTGGGCTAAGAATGGTCGCAAAAATGGCTAACCCGTCATGAGGTCTCACACTTTTATAGGTTTTGGTCCATTTGCACCTTGGGGTTGAATTGTCCAATCCCAGCTCCAGGCTGTGAGCTCCCATCCTTCTTGTTCCTCCCTCCAGCCACCCTTGTTTGTGCTGTTGGGCTGAAAGTTGTCCTTGGTGTGCAGCAGGACAAGGATTTGTTTTGTGTCCCTGCTGTGTGCAGAGAGCTGAGTGACCCTGACTGTGAGCTCAGAGCTGCACCCTGGGCAGCACAGAGCCTGAAATACAGAAAATAAAACTTAAGGCATCAGTTTGACCCTGCCTTCGGACCCACTGCTCCCCTGCCCACACTCCTGGGTGTGTTTGTGCCCTTGAGATGTGCCACCTTCATGGGCCATGGGGAAAGGCTGGCACCACCTGGCAAACCCCACTGTGACACCTTGGGGCTCTCTGGTGTCTCCAGGTGAGGTGCCTGTGGTGGAGTGTGGAGCCTGAGCTGGGACAGGGGACAGTGAGGACATCTGCCAGAGGTGCTGCAGTGAGCACACCAGGCAACAGCTGCTAACAAAGCACCAGGAATGGGCCAGGATAGAGAATCCAGAATCACTCAGGTTGGAAAAATCCTCCAAGATCCATTATGGCCACCAATGCTCCACGTCCCCAAGTGCCACATCCCCAACTCTTAAATCCCTCCAGAGATGGGAACTCCACCACTGCATTGGACAGCTGTGCCAGGGCTGGACATTTCTCTAAATATCCAATCTAGACATCCCATGGCACTGGAGGGATGAAGCATGAGGCAGAGGAAGGGATCACACTCAGCAGAAGCTGGGGTAGGTGTTTTTCCACAGAGACAAAGCTTCTCCCAGCGCTCTGCAGACTTTCTATTCTCTTTTTTCCCTGTCAGGCTTCCTGTGGCATTAAGGCTGACGTGATCGTGCTGTTAGGTCCTTCTCGTTTCCTTTTTTCCAGTTCCTTCTGAGTTTGATGGATGGCCTCAGCCCGGTGTGACCAAGGGCTAGGAACATGATTATATTCCTCCAAACCCCAGGCAGGCTGGTGTCCACGAGCAGGACAGCCTGGAGCCCCCGTGCCTCTCTGGGGACACGGGTGGGGAGGGCCTTTGTGGACACTCGGTCTGGGGAGCGTGGTTCAACACACATCAAATTTAATGAATCTATTAATTTATTAATTGCAATACTCATGGAGCAGCTTCCCAGCAGCTGTGGGGGGATTTTCCCAACCCCTTCGCAGCGGGTTCCTGCTGGTGGCAGGTTGATAATCCCACCAAAATCACCGTGATTCTCAGTTCCATCAGCCATCCACTGTCTCTTTTTGGTCCTTTTTTAAGTCCTGTGCTAAATTGCAAATCCCAGGCTAAGTGTGTGTTTGTCTGTCCTATCAATAATGCATCGCCCCGAAGTGTGGAAGGGGGAGCCACAAGTGAAACTGCCCACGGTAATTCAGGGCTATAAATCACATTTCCTGTTGGGTTTGGAGGCTGAGACTGGCTCGGCAGGATGGTTTGTGCCACTTTATTGTGATACTGCAGGAATATTTTTTTATTTACCCCATTCCTCTGTTTGTGTGTCTATATGTGTTTATATATCTATATATATCTTCCTGCTTCCTTTTCAGCTGTCAGTGGAGGGTAAATCCTGGGCCTGCAAAAAGTGTGAGCTTTCTTTTTGTAAGGCAAACGTAAATTTCCTTGAATGTCAGGTGTCTTGTATAAAATCTTCAAAAGAAATTAGAGTTTTATTTTTGGAAGAGATGCAGAGCTGAGCCGTGGCTTGTTGTCCAGATTTGGGGCCTAATTGAGATGCTGATCTGCAGAATATTCTGTGTCCAGTAGTGCATGTCTGGTGTTCAACTCTTATTTTCTGTCCTGCAAGTCTGGCCTGAGCTGAAACATGATTTTCAAACGAAATATTAAAAAAGGATAAAAACCAGATATTCTTTTACTGGTGTTTAAACCCATCCTGGGGTCCCAGGCTCTGGGGAAGAATCTCCCCGAGCTCCTGCTGGAGCAGACCCAGCACTGATGGTGGGATCAATGGGTGTTTTCAGAGGTGGATATTTTCTTTTTCCAGTAGTATTTGCAAGCAAACACTTCTTGAAACTATAAATTTATATACTATTTAGCCTTCAAAATTAACATTTTCTCTGGCATAAGCACAGTTTTCACTTCTATTTGTTAATTTAACTAATTGCAAGGAGACACCTACTTGTTTTTTAATCCTGGTGGCCAACTGGAAAGGTCCTGATTCTGACAGAATCGTAGAGTAAAATCACAGAACCATTAAGGAAAAGATCTCCAAGATCATCAGGTCCAACTTCCACCTGAGTGCCACCATGCCCACTAAACCATAATAGTAGATATTAAATAATACATATCTAAAGCAGTCCTGACATCAGTGATATGCTCTCACCAGACATCATCCCCAACATTTTCCAAATTAGCAAAACTTGGACATTTTATTTTTTGGAGGAATCCTTTTGGGGGTTGTGTCTACCTCAACACCTCTTTGTGACATCAAATTCACCTCCATGTCACTTGTCATAGAACAATTAAGGTTGGAAAAGACCTTTCAGACCATCAAGTCCAACCCTCAGTCCTTCTGCTGTTGGGTTTGCCCATCCCAGACTGAGTTATCCCATAACCTATGGTAATTTCCCACTCAAATTCCCAGTGCAACGGGAAAATGTGGAAAGCCATAAAAACATCTGGTGCAATACATTATTTTAGGGAAATCCATGGGATTAAACCCACCCCAACCCCAGTGCAGGAATAAAAAGTTGAGTTTCTAAGGAATGCATATGGAAGGCCTTATTTCTGCTGTAAAGATTTCCTGACAAGCAGAAATATAATGCTTTTTGAAAACCTCATTAGAAAATCAATTATATCGTGACACTTAATGTTGGGTTATTTACAGGCGAGATGCCTTGTTGGGAAAAAAACACAATAAAAATCCACACTTAATCCAGAAAAATGGGGCAGCATAAAGAAGAGTTAGGCTGTGTTATTAGCATGTTCAAAGGAGCAATTACCACGGGGCAGAGTTTGTGCTCCGTCAGGAACAGCAATGAGATCTGATCGTGGAGGGACACGAGGTTTCACCCCTCAGAGGGAAAAGGGCTGAGAGATCCTTTTGGGGCAGATAATTGTGGGTTTATTTCTGGATTTGTGTCGATGCCCAGTGCCCAGGGCGTGCTCCTCCTCTTGTTTTTCCTGGTGAACCATTAATGAAATGAACGACACTCACACGCTGAGATGTCCAAGGCAAAAAAAGTGTTTATTCCCAGACCTTGACATTTATAGACTTCCAAAAGTGACCATGGATTGGAGGATGAAATTGTCCTCTCCAACCACACTGGTCACACCAACATCCATCAATCCTTTCCTCCTCCAGAAAGGAATGTAAACCAATCATTATATTGACATAAAAATGAGTGAGAAACTCCACTACAAAAATGTAAACATCAAAAAGATTAGGAGAACTCTAGAAGAGCAAAGCAATACATTAAGGTTGGAGAAGACCTCTCCAAGTCAAGCCCAACCATCCACCAGCACCATGTTCACCACTAATCAGGTCCTCAGGTGCCACATCCACACATTTGGAACACTTCAGGTGACTCCTCCACTGCCCTGGGCAGCCCCTTCAATGTTTGACAACCCCTTCCATGGAGAGGTTTTCCCTAATATCCAACTTAAACCTGCCCTGGCACAACTTCCATCTCACCCTCCTTGATTTCTTTGGGTTTAAATGCCTTCAAAAAAGAAAAGCTCACCTTGGCACCTGGGGAATGGCTGCTGGGAGGCTGTGGCTGCTAAACCAGCAGCTTTCTTTGGAGAAAAAAATGGGAAAACTCTTCCAATTTCATAGAATCAGAATGGTTTGGGTTGGAAGGGACCTTAAAGCTCATCTCTTTCCACCCCCTGTGCCATGGGAAGGGACACCTTCCAAATTTCTGTGCTGCTAATTAGGAACAGATGACCTCAGTTGTTGATTTTTTTCCTTAACTGTAACAGTTTTTAGGACTGCACTGTTTTCTTCAAATGGAAAATACTGGATCTGAAGCAGAAAATGTTGTTTGTCATGCAAATATGAGCAAGATGCAGCTAATCTAATATCCCCTGCATCGTTCCCACTGAGGGAACTAGAGAATTTCTAGCTGAAATCCTTGTCTTACATAGCCTGCAATCTGAGTTTGCATCAGATGCAGAACTAATGGTGCCTGTTTCCTGCAGAGTTAAACCTAAAACGTGTAACTACAGGCTCATGTGTGTGTTTGTGGCAGAGAAGAAATATTTATGTGTTTTCATCTTTCATTCTGCACAACGCCTGTGGTAGTTCACTGTCTGCAGCTGTAAAGTTTCTGTGCTTTCCCTGGTTTTTAATTTAAAAATCCGTGGGATTGATGCTTTTACTTCCTAATGAACAATTGGGCTGTGGGAAGAACATTTTTGGCAGTAATTAAATCGAGGAAAGGTGACTTGAAACATCAGAGGAGTGTTGGAGGTGAGGCTGAAGGGAAGATGGAGAGAGGCTTGGGACAAGGGATGGAGGGACAGGACACAGGGAATGGCTTTAAACTGACAGTGGGGAGATTTAGATGGGATTTGGGAAGGAATTGTTCCCTGGGAGGTGGGGATGGAATTCCCAGAGCAGCTGTGGCTGTCCCTGGATCCCTGGCAGTGCCCCAGGCCAGGTTGGACATTGGGGTTGGAGCAGCCTGGGGCTGTGGGAGGTGTCCCTGCCATGGCAGGGGTGGCACTGGGTGGGCTTTGAGGTCCTTTCCTCATCCTTTGTGGGATTCCACGAAGACAGGACACACTTGTTTTCCTCCAATTTCAGGAAAATCCTCATGAACAGGCTGTAGACTTTGATTTATTTTTTTTCTAGTATTATTAACAGTAGTATAACCAGCAGTGTTTTATGGGGGGTGAGTGCTCCTGAAGGGGAAAGACTCATTCTTGCTTCGAAAAAACTACAGAAGTTTCTGTCATAGCACTGTGTGTGTTTTTGTTAGGAATAGATGTTCTTCTCCCTCTTTTGACCTCTGCTCACCCCCAAAACCACTTTGAAGCTGGTTTTTTTTCTTACTTTCTTATGAGTAATCAACTCTTCCTTTTTGTTCCATAAGACTCAAGAAGAAAAATGCAGTGTCAGTAAGACAGAATGAGGGCAGATAAGACCAACTTACCAACTCAGTTTCATTTCTTTTGGAGAATTCAGATATCTCACAGTTGATATTTGTGTGCTGGGGGTAGACTTGACCTGTGGGCTGAAAATTTGAGCACCTGAAATCTGATTTTGGCTGAGGTACCCTCATTCTTTGCCCAGCTGGGCAACAAAGGGGCAGGTGCTGGATGTCTGGAAAGGAGAAGTACCAGGACAAGCTTGGGATGCTCCTGGAAAGGGCAGTGCCAGGATCATTGTCCCTGTCCTCATGTGCCATCATCCCCTCCATGCAGGGAGGTTTCTCCTCCATCAGAGGCTGCTCCTCATTTTCTGCTCAGTGGTGTTGGTAAAACAAGGGAAGGGTGTGGAAGGGGATGGGGATATGGATATGGAGGAATTCCTAGGGGGACAGTTGGGATCCTGTCAGCAGCACTTCTCCTGCAGTGAATTTCCAGACCTTGATCACCACAGGCCAGAGCAGCTCCTCTCACCGGCGAGGCCTGAGCTGACCACAGGAAAAGGAGCGATAAATTTAGATTATTTTGGCATCTGTAGGTCATTATTGGAATTATAGCAGCTGGCTGCTAGGTCATAAAGTTACTCTGACAGGTCATGAATACTGAAAGTACTCTAACTACCCTGCCTTACTCTTATCGTCCTCATTCATTACTGTCAAGAGCTCCTCTCACAAAGAGGGGTATAAAGTTTAAGAAGGGAGAGGAGGAGAAGCTTTTAATGATATTCCTCTTCTCTTCCCTCTTTCTAAAAGAAGGGATGAAAGGCAAACTTAAACTCCTGGAAGAGAAACGACCTATTGAGTTTGAAATGTTTAATTGTTTATAGTTATCAATTTATTAATTTGCTGCATCTTTCTGAACCATGAGGCTGTGCCATCATCACAGCTCATGGGGAGGAGAATTTGCCAATGTTGGTGTCACTGTCCAGTGTCCTGTGTCCAGTTCTGGCCCCTCAGGACAAGAAGGACATCGAGGGGCTGGAGCTGTCCAGGGAAGGGAATGGAGCTGGGAAGGGGCTGGAGCACCAGGAGCAACAGAGATTTTCTATTTAAAATGGTACAGGATAAAACCTGAATGAGCCAGGGAATGTACTTGGGGTAAAGAAATTAATGGGTTTGGGATGAGCTCTAAATGGAGAGTGGGAACAGGGAAGGGAACAGAGCTGGGAAGGGGCTGGAGAATTCCTGAGGGAGCTGGGAAAGGGCTGGAGAATCCCTGAGGGAGCTGGGAAGGGGCTGGAGAATTCCTGAGGGAGCTGGGAAGGGGCTGAGCCTGGAGCAAAGGAGGCTCAGGGGGCCCTGGTGGCTCTGCACAAGTCCCTGCCAGGAGGGGACAGCCGGGGGGGTCGGGCTCTGCTCCCAGGGACAGGAGGAGAGGGAACGGCCTGAAGTTGCATCAGGAAGGTTTAGATTGGATATCAGGGAAAATTCCTCCCTGGAAATGGCTGTCCAGGCCTGGCACAGCTGCCGTGGGCAGGGGTGGAGTCCCCATCCCTGGGGGGATTTGAAAGCCCTGTGGATGTGGCACTTGGGGACAAGGGTCAGTGGTGGCCTTGGCAGTGCTGGGGAATTGTTGGACTCCTTGAGCTGAGAGAGCATTTCCAACCTGAACAATTTTTTTTTTCCATCATGAGCTCATTCTGTCACTCCATTCCTTGTCCAAGGTCCCTCTCCAGATCTCTTGGAGCCCCTTTAGGTACTGAAGGTGCCCTGAGTGAAGCAAATACCAGGCAAAATAGAAATTTATGCCTTATTGGCCCTTTCCAGTGTGGCCATTACTGGTTTGGTTCCTCTTTTTCTCCCCACAGCCTTCCCAGCTGACACCAGACTCAGTGCAGGTCCAAGCTGCCCCATTCCCATTCCACAGGAGCTTGGCAGAGCCTCTCCATGGGCAGTTCCATAAGCTCCAGTCAAATGACACAAATTACAAGACTTCCAGAATTTCATTAAAAAAAAAAATCAAGCTGAATATTTTGTGTTCTTATTAATTATACTCCTAATTATAATTATTCTCCTAAACCCATCTGTAATGAGGGGATGTTTCCTATGGCAGAAGTTCTTGAGTGTATTTTACAACCACGGCTGTGAAATACCAGTAGCACAGAGGATTTTAATCCACACTGCCACTGCTGAAAAGAGAGGGCTTGATCTTATCCCAAAACATGCCATATTGCTTGGAAAATGAGCTGCTGTGTTTACAAACACTTGCACTCTAACTGATTTTCCACAATCTATTGCGGCGCGTGTCGGAGGGCAAGGAAAGCCTGGAAGCTTTACTAAGCATTACTAAGCGTGTACAAATAATTAGGGGGGAAAAATGAACTGTTAATTTGGAAGAGAAATGCTGAGCCCGAGCCCATTAATGCGATTTATTCTGCGAACAACCTTGTTGTCATTATTTCAAGCCAAAAATGTAGCTTAAGACAGAAAGGGGGAAAAAAAATACGGTGCTTCTGTATGTGTGACAACTTCTAATATAGTATATAAAGTACATGGAATTTCTCCCTGACATTGATCAGATTTGAAACTTCATACTTTCTTAATTCAATCTGTTATTGACAGTAATATATTTTAACTCGAGAATGTGTTCATTCAGTGCATATTGACTCAGCTTGTTAAAATTTTCACAGTACATGCTAACATTGGATTTTCTGTCACAGTGACTTAAGACACGGGGACAGCAATGAATGATTCCTGCCAGTCAATGAACTTTAACTGGAACCCTACTTGAATGGTAATAATCTGCTCCCGTAATTGCTGTGGAAAAGAAAAAACCTCTGGAGGTTTTACATCTAATCATTTATTTATAAATCCGCGGATAGCAGGCTGCCGCCCGCGCGCCGGGGGTCAGCTTTGTGCTCAGCCCCCTCGCCTGGTGTTTACATTTCCCAGCGCCTCTCTCCTGGAGTTGCAGCCTACACGATCAGTCAAGCACCGTGGTTCACTGGATAGCTGCTCCGCGCACCCGCGCCGTGGCCCGACCACTTCATTACCCGTGCCTCAGCAGAGGCCGGTTCCCCTCTGTATTCGCTGAAATATGCATGTTTTTCCATCTCATTAATTCAGCCTACATACAATTAATTTTTGCCTATTAATAAACCCCTCGGTGTCGGTGACAAGCGAGCGGCGCCGCGCGCGGAGCGGGGGAGCGGCGGTGGCGCTTTGGGGTGGCTCGGGGTGCAGGTTGGTTTTCCTGTTGGAGCCGCTGGAAATGGTTTGGAAACTGGCAAAGTTCAAATCCTGCCCCTTTTGTTTCAACTTCAGCTTGATAAGTTTGTGTTAATGATTAGCTCGATTCCAGGGCCTAACGGGGCTCCGGGAAAGCTGGAGAGAGATTTGGGATAAGGGATGGAGGGACAGGACAAGGGGAAATGTCTTTAGATGGAAGAGGGTAAATTAAGTGGGATGTTGGGCAGGAGTTGTTCCCTGGCAGAGTGGGGAGAAGCTGGGATAGAATTCCCAGAGCAGCTGTGGCTGCCCCTGCATCCCTGGCAGTTCCCAAGGCCAGGCTGGACATAGGGACAGTGGGAGGTGCCCTGCCTTGGCAGGGGTGGCACTGGATGGGATTTAAGGTTCTTTCCAACCCAAACTATTCCATGATTCTCTGACCATCAGTGCATGGCAAACCTCTTGGGGTGCTCTCATGTTCATGTGTTCAGCATCAGGATTTTCCCTGATTTCAAATATTTGTCCCCTCTGAAAGGGAATTGGGGTTGCCCTCTCCCAGGCTGGAATGTGCTGGGCACTGCAGCCACAGCACAGGCTCAAAGATTTGGGGTCAGAGCATGTAAATCAGGTGTCACCCTTAAATCTGGCCAGGGGAAATTGCTCAGCTTCTCCTTGCTGCTTCCCTTTTATTCAAATAAAGCTGCTTTAAGCTCTCAGCTGGTCCTGCCCGTGGTGTTGGGCACTAGTGTGTTTGTTTCCATGTCCATACTGTGTGTTGTGTTAGTGTGAGGGTTTGCCAGGCTGATTTTAACAGCGGAGCAGTGGCAATTCCAAGGATTTTGCTGCCTGGTTGTCTCCAGAAGCAGGCACTGCTGCCCTTCCAGAGCTGCTGAGGAGCAGGGGGAGAGCTGGGGGGTGCAGAGCCCCTCTTGTCCCCAGTGGGGTCTGGATGCAGCACCTGGATGCTCCAGGGAGTGGGTGGAGGCTGGGAATAAGAAGATGGAGCAAAGATGTGAATTATATCATCCTTCTGCTTCAAGCTGCAGCTTTCCAAGCCAGCGACAGTATTTCTGATTAAAACAATTAAAGTTTTCATTCCATTTGTTTATGGCGGTATTAGTAATCTGGAAAAGAGATTTGCAATAATAATAATGTACATTTTTTTTCCTACTGTTAAGGGCTTTATTACTCTGTCCTTGCCAGAAAGCACATTTTAAGAGCTTGGATTCAAAATTAAATATGACCTCAGTGTTTTAAAATACAATTACAATAACTATCCATTTAGTAGGGTTTTTTCTTTTACTTTTGACATATGGTCAATATACTTATGCCAGTTATTAAAGACATTATTTTTTGCCATGCTAACTATTTAACATATTGCAGCTGCCATGGTAAATACAGGCTGGTGACAGGGGGACACTGAGGAAGAGCATGACATGAACTCCTCCTCAGGTTAAATTGCTGGAGTGTCTCTACATAGGTAAAGAAAAAAATCCACCACATTTGATAAGAGAAATTTATATTATTTATACGGAACAGAACAAACCAATTTACAAGAAAGGCACTTAAGTGGGGAGCTGATTTATTAATGAGTGTAGTACACAAGCTAATGGGGTTGTAATGCAGATGCACCTAAAGCTCGGAGGACAGCGGTCTCCAGGCGCTGCGCTTCGAACGGGAGAGGGGGGAAAGCAGGCTGGGAAAATATCCCTGCCCCATTCCAGATGGAGTTTTGTGAAGGGTTTTGTCTGTCTCCTCTTAGCAGGGTGGGCTGTCAGCAGCTGTCCCATCACAGAGCGTTCTGGGGTGGGAATGAGATAGGATGAGAGGGATGGGATGGATGGGAATGGCTTTGAGCTGAGGGAGGGGGGATTTGGATGAGATGTGAGGAAGGAATTCCTGGCTGAGAGGGTGGGCAGGAATTCCCTGGCACAGGGTGCCCAGAGCAGCTGTGACTGCCCCTGGATCCCTGGCAGTGCCCAAGGCCAGGTTGGACATTGAGGCTTGGAGCAGCCTGGGACAGTGGGAGGTGTCCCTGCCATGGCTGGGGTGGAATGAGATGAGCTTTAACATCCCTTCCTACCCAAACCATTCCAGGATTCTGGTGTGGCTGTAATTCCCTAGATCCCACTTTATCTTCTTCAAGGAGTTTCAGATGTGATTTTAAGGTCACAGCAACTCTGCATCCCAGGGCAGCACCTCTGCATGGAGGAGTCCCAAAACTCCTGGATCCAGCGATGAGACATCCCCTGGGATCCAGAGATGTGTGGGAAAATGGGAGAAACAAGAGCCATGCTGTGGCCAGGGTGGTCCATGAAGGTTAGAAAGTGTTTAAATTACAGTTCCTATGCTCAGCCTTTAACAAGCTTCTTCTGAGGTGGCAGTTTATAGACTCTTATTTCAGTTAATTATAACAGCACTTTTTGAAACAGTATTTTTATTGGTTTTATTGATGTGCCCTGCTGGCTTTCCAATCCAGTGATTGGATCCTGCTTGGTTACCTGAGAGAAAAGCTTTTTTTTCCTGGATGCAGAGGATGCAGAGATGGCCTGTGGCAGGGGAGGGCTCCCTCGGCCCGTGCAGGAGAGCCCATCCTGCCAGAGGTGACCGAGGCACTGTGGAGTGTTGGGAAGAGCAAACTCCACATCAGTCCGATCCAAATGAAGGAAAACACAATTTATTCTTTGTTCTCCCTTTGTATTTTCGTGGTTGAGGCCAAATTGGTCAGAGGTACAGGCAGTTCTGGACTGGGTGATGCCATTTGGGGAACAATCCTGCTGATGTGGGTGGTAGCAGCCTCAAAGCCCTCCAGAAAGGCTCTGGAGATCTCTGTTAACTCTGCTGGTTTAATTGGGATATATTGGTTTTTCTGAGGTGCTCTAAGGTGTCCCCAGAGTCTCCTGTTCTCCAGAACACCCCCAGCTCTCCCAAGCCTGAGCAGAGGGGCTCCAGCCGTGGAGCAACTTTGAGGCCTCTGGACTCGCTTCAGCAGGAGATGCTCAAGGGTCACAGACTTTACACCCACACTGGGAACTGGCTTTGAAAAACGTCCTGGCAAGTTGAATTCTTAAGAGGTTCCTGATTTATCTGTATCTTAATTCATTTTAATAGGCTGGAGGATCTGCAGGTGCTGTTGATTATAATTCTTGGTGCTCACTGTCATCTGGAATTCATGCACTGACGCGCGTCAAGGTGGACATCCAAAGTCAGGGCCCAGTTCCAATAATTCAGCCTTAAGTTTTTGTCCTTCAGTGTCCCCGTGCACCAGATCAGAGACCTGGGTCTTGCAGTGTGAGGGTTGTAATGTGTATTTTAACTCCCTTAGGCTTGGTGGGGTTTTGAGTTTTTTTAAATCCATGCATAATTGGGATTATATCTGAGATATGTAGAAAAAAATGTAAATTTGACTTGAGATACCAGTCAGCAATTGGGTTATCACTACGAGGCAGGGTGCTGGGTAGGGCTGGTGGGTTTGGGGCTGTTGCAGAGGGCTGGGGGTGGTGGAGAATCCCCAAAAGCAGATCAGGGAGTGCGTCGTGCGGTTTGAGGGTCCCCTGCAGCCAGCCCCAACACAGTTAATTGCCTGCGATAAAACCGACCTCCCAGCTCTGATGGGAGGCTTCTTTTATACCAGAAAAAAAAAAGTGTTTTGTAACAATTTCTTGTAAGTGCTAAAATTAACTGACTTTCTTTTAACCTAATTAAAGCTAGGACTGATGATATCACCTATGGTTAATGTTGCCGAACATCTCGGGCAGAGCGTGCTCCCTCCTGGAACTTGGCTCCAGTTCTGCTTCCTGCTTTCAAACTCTTAATGTGAAGCATGTGCTCAGTTGTTGCTGGTTCAGGGTGTGCTCCATCTCCCCCATTCTCAATCTAGAACAGGGTGGTCCTTTCCAACACAGAAGATGCACAGAAATTGGGCTCTTTTGTATCTTTCCAGCAAATTTTTCCGGTTGTTTTGCTGCCAAACTTACTGATTTGAAACGGAAATATTTATGGAGAGGTCGCTCTGATATTAGGAATATTTGTGCTCTCTCAATAGGGCCCAGCTGTTGGTTTTTGAAGGGTTTCATTCATGGAGGGGAGTGGGGCTCTCTGGGGAAGGTCTCTGAGCTGATAGAACTCGCGGTGCTGATGAGCACCAGAGCTGACTGTGGTTGTCTTGGAGGATTCCTGCTAACACAAATGAGGCAGAAACGTGCAGGATGAAATCTGGAGAGAGCAGGAATTCGTCTGGAAAAGCTGTGGGTGGGAAACAGGAAGAAAGCAGTACTGGAATGGGTGACCAGCGTGGAGGTGGAGGAGGAAACCTTCAGCAGAGCTGTAAGGTCGGGCTGAGCAGGGCAGAGATGGTCCAGACCGTGTGAGATCAGCAGGGTGGTGGTGACCAGCACAGGGAAAGGGCAGAACTTTAAAATTGGGCTAAGGAGAGGACACTGTGGACAGGAGTGACAGGGCACAGGGAATGGCTTCAAACTGCCAGAGGGCAGGGATGGATGGGATATTGGGGAGAAATTCTTCCTGTGAGGGTGGGGATGGAATTCCCAGAGCAGCTGTGGCTGCCCCTGGATCCCTGGCAGTGTCCCAGGCCAGGTTGGACATTGGGGCTTGGAGCAGCCTGGGACAGTGGGAGGTGTCCCTGCCCATGGCAGGGGTGGAACAAGATTGTATTTAATGTCCCTTTCAACCCAAACCAGCCTGGGCTTGAGGGAAGGAGGAGCAGACAACGAAGAGCACTGGGATGCACAGGAGAAGATTGAGGTGGTGGAAGAACCAGAACTTTGTGGCTCTCCTTCCACCTGGCCGTTCCTTCAACAGAGATTTGTTCCTAATGGGATTCACTGCTGTGAAAACACAATAAATGCTCAGGGAGAGGGAGCCAAGCCCACACACACGGAGCATTGTTTTCCTTGGATGTGTTTCAGGTGCTCCTCGGGAAGTCGCCGCCGTGGTCTCGCAGTGCCACATCCCAGGGCAGGATCTTGTTTGAGATCTGTGTCTCCCTGTATAGGATTCCAATCAAAACTTTAATGGTCCGGGGCAGTGAGGAGCATTTAATGACCTTCAGTGCTATCACTTGAGTCTTTTGGGCATTGACATTGATTTTCCTTATCTTGGCATGTGGAGACAGGAGTCTCACTCCATCCTCTGAAGTGTTTGCTGGTGCACACCAGGAGCAGGGAATAAGCAGGGAGCAGCTTTGCAGGGATCATGGGCTTGGGCAAGCCCAGTTTGGCCCCCAAATTTAATGTTATTAATTGCAAAAATCGGGGGGAAAAAAAGAGCCTATTTGGATATCTTTGTATTTACTCCAGAGGTGTGTTTATTTATTATTTATTGTATCAATAATTTAGTCTATTAATGTATTATGTAATTAATTATATATTTATTTATTTATTATTTATTTGGAACTTACATCATGGATATGATGCCCAAATCTCTGTGCAGGTGTTTCTTTCCCAGGTTTAATGTGAGGGTGCAGAATTTCTCACCAATCAGATCCGTAAGGATTTGCATCCTCCAGAACAGATACAAACAGAATCAGGAAAACATTGCACAGGTTTTATGACAAGGACTAAGCCTGACTCAGCTCTGGCTTCTCGTGTTCTTCCCTAAATGCATCAATTTTTTCTTAATAGGTCTTAAAAGGAGCCGTGTCGGGGCTGTTTGACAGAAATCGGGGGTTGTTGCTGTTCCTTGCAGCTCTCATCCCTTTTTTAATCTCTCCCTCCCATCATAGAGCCACTTCATTTATAAGCAGCTAAATTAAACTGTGTCAGGATGTGCTAGGCCATGAATTTTAAACCTAAAAAGGCGCTTTGTTCCTTGATTCAGTTGTGGGGAGGAAACGCGGCGGAGCCACCCCGGCTATTTGAACTCTTTATTTGCCACATTTACAATATTAATAACACTGTTTCCAGAAGTTGTCACATCAAGTAAAAGATCTTCATTCCCGGGTTGTCTTTTGGGGCCAAATCGAGACTGGATGCATGCATTTAATAAATTGTAGTCTCAAGTAGTCATTTTGGTAAATAATTAGCTTGGGTGGAAGAATAAGTTAGCATATTGTATGCATCTAATGCTGCAAATGTACACCCAGCAAACTTTGCTATTAATCAACAGTCAAGCACTGTAAGTTGGGTCTCATACATAATGAATTGTCCTTAAACCTCCTGGGCTTCATTGATAGAAAAATAAGAGAAAACACCAGTGTAGTAGGCTTTGGAATAAAATTTAACGAGATTGCTCTGCATCCCGTAATCGGTTTGGAGTCATTAGAGACCAGATAATTCAGCTGCAGTTTTGGGGTGGCTTTAGCCTTCGTCTATCAAAGGAAGGCTGCTGAAATGACATTTAGGTGTGGATAAAATACATTTTTTTAGTTCATTTCACAATGAAGGCTCCGGCAAAAATACCGACTCACTCTGTGTTGTTGTGGAACAAATAATGCTGCCTCACTAAGTGCCATTGTAATGTTAATTTCTGTGTGCTAATCATCGCTGATTCTTTCATTTGAAAGGTAACACACCAGATATTTCTCCAAGAGAAAATCAGTTTGGTAAAATAAGCACAGATCTATATAATTGTAAGGAAAGGACAGCCTTCAGTTTTCAGACAGTGCAACTTTTTTTTTGTTGTGAATTCACATGTGTGAGAGTTATGTGACAACTTGTTTTCAGTCACTTGCTGATAAAACAAAAAAAAAAAGGATTTAAAAACCAGTAACTTTAAAATTATTCTGGCCCCTCATCTGTATTTCATGGCATGAGTTACCATTCACATCTCAGAGGATCAACAGTGACTTCTCCTGCAAATGTAAAAATCCTAAACTCTGGTTTAGGAGCTCTGTTATTAACTATTTTACATTTATATATAAAGCCTATATAAATATTAAGAATTATCTATACTAATGACACTCATGGAGCTCCATACCAACAGTCTCTTCCCACCATTGGGGAAGAAAATCACAAAAAAAAAAAAAAAAAAACCACAGAAAAAAAAGTAAAATAAGTTAAAATTACAAAAGGACAAAATTTTAAATTATGAAAATTACAAAAAATCTAAAAATTAAAAAAATTAGAATTAATAGCCTAATCTGAGTCTGCCCATGTGTATCAATGGCACTTTGCTGACTCCAGGCTAGGAGGAGTTGCAATCTTTTTTTAGTTGAGGAGATTTTTTCATTTCTGTCTTAAACAAAGAAAAAACATGGAAAATTTTAAAATTGAAGTAAAGGGGACTCTTCATTGCCTCAGTTTCTAAACCTCTCATTAGGCAAGCCCCGGGAAGGTGAGGTGGTTTTCCAGGGATAAAACACTCAGGTGTGTTTGCCAGCTGGCAGTGGAAGTGGGATTTGGATGTGACGTTCAACCAAACAATTTTATTTTAATATTATCAATATTATCAATTAATATTATTAATCAATTTAAATAAAACTAAATATTTTAAATTATTAATTGTCTATATTATGTTTTTATGTGTTTGATATAAACATATAATATTTTATATATTATATATCTCATATTTTCTATTTAAAATATAATATATTTACTATATAATGTATAATTATCATATATATTATATTATATTATATTATATTATATTATATTATTTATATATTATATTATTTAATTTCTATATTATATATATTATATTATATTATATTATTTAATTTATAAATCATATGTTATATATCATATGTTATATATGATATATCATATATCATCTATTGTATATTATATATTATATTGTACATTACATATATAATATATGTTAACATATATTATGTATTATATTATATGTTTTTATATCATATATCATATATCATATATTATATTGTATACTGTACATCATATATGATATAATATATGTTATATAATATTTTTATATAATATATTTAAATTTTGAAATGAAAAATATTTTATAAATAGACATATATTTTGTACCTATATTATGGCAGCTGCTGTGACATTCTCATGGTATTTATTTATGCTAAGGAAGCTGCCAGCCCTTGGTTTTCCCCCATGGAATGTCCCAGCAGAGTCATTGTCCCTCCCTCTCAGCACAGCTCAAGGTCCACCTTGTTTCCCTTAAGTTTCTGGAGCACTGGGGGGAAAAGCAGCTCAGAAATAAATCCTGAACCTCCTGCCACTGCAGGACACGGCAGCTCCCAGCATTTCTCTGCTTTTCATCCTGGCTGAGCTATTTGGGATGATCCCCGAGCCAATCCGCTGCTTACATGTTTACTTTGGAAGCGCCTTAGAAACTTCCCGTTCTTGGCAGTGCCTTTGGAAGGAGCCTGTGAAACTGGAGCAGGTGCTGCTGCTGCTGCTGCTGCTGCTGCTGCTTCCTCCCCCTCTGCTCAAACCAGATTTTCCTTCTTTTCATCCCTGCAAACAGGAGAGGCAGGGCTGGGATGGAGATTTGGGAAGTCACCTCTCAGCTGGGTGGAGGCAGGAGCCAGCTGGCTCCACAGGCTTGGGCAGCCTCAGGAAAGGACTGGAAGTGAAAGGAATGTATAGGATGGCTGGAGGGATGGTGTGGAATGGCTGTAGGGTGTGAAACCCCTCATCCTGTGGTGGATTCCCATGTTGGGATTGATCTTGGGCTCTGTTGGACATCCCCACCACGGGCTGGGGATGGGCAGCAGCACCAGTGAGTGCCTGGCCTGAAAAAAAGCTCTTTGTGACACACATCCAATTGGAAAAAATACATATTTCTTTCTAGATGTCTTTAGATAGCTTAAAATGAGCTTTTATTTCTGATAAAGGAGTTTGTAGTTTTAATGACATCCCCCTGCAAAGCCATGTTGGTCACGTGGAGCTGAATATCCATTTACCCCAAATATCCCCAAAAAGTTAAGGCAGACATGTGACACTGCTGACATGTTAGAGGGCACCACGTTACAGCAAATAAAAAAAAAAATCTGGGTCAAAAAAATTAAAATGAAATTAAATGAAATAAAATAAAATAAAATAAAATATAAAATGCACACTAAACCCCAACAACAATTTTTTGTTGACCAGGTAAAAATACAAAACCCTCCACTCTGAGTTTTTTGGGATGCCAGCACCCAGCATAATTCAGGAATGAAAACAAGTGCAGTGACAGACTCTGAAGAAAGTGGAAGCGATTTAAATAATATTAATGTGGTTTAAATAAATGTTTATCGTGATTTCAGCCACATTGCAAAAAATAGGCATTGGTGGTTTTTAAAGGAAAAATAAAAGTGTTCTCCAGGGTGAAAGCAAAGCACTCAGATTTCTTACATATTTTGTTTGGGGTTTTTTATTTTTCAATGAACACACTTATGTTATTTTCCTGTATAAAAGTAAAATTGCATCTTGTTGATTGCAAGTTTAAGACTTAAATTTTCAACAGGTAAAACAGTGAATGGCCACTCTGGCCACCACCCTGTGTGCTCCTGGGGTGTCTGTGATCCCTTCCTTGGGGGTCATCCAGGACAGGATATTTTTTATTATTATTATTATTATTATTATTATTATTAAGAAAGGCCCTTTTTTCTTTTTCATTCCTAAAGTTCAGGCCCAGGAAATTCATATTTTGTTTTTCTCTAAATTTCAACTTGTTGCTGTCCCTCTTGGCTCAGAGGTGCTCAAAGATCCGTGCCTGGTGTTGAGAAACCCAAGGAATCTGATGCCGAGCAGAGGGATTTCCTTCCAGGGGGAATTTCCCATGATGTAACTGCTCTGCTCTTCTTACCGAGGTTTTGAGACCACTTTGACTCTGCTCTTTGAAAGGTACTTAAGGCTTTGAAGCCTGAGAAAATCCTTTAAAAGGCAGCTGGTGTTTTCAGTGGGATATTTAATGCTGAGGTAGTTTGTGGAAGTTTGGGAAGGGGAAGGGCAGGGAGGGGAGGAAGGCCAGCAGAAGATGCCCCTGCATGAGTGGTGTGCCTTCTTTTCCTTTATTAAAGCCATCAAATCCCCAGGAATGGCTGTAGCCATCTCTAGCCAAGCAAAATTAATAGGAAGGTTTTCCCTTTTTTCAACTCCCTGCCAGTTTGAAGCTCTGGGTGTGTGTGTTGGCACGTGGAGTTGTATCCTGCAGGAAAAGAAGTCAGTGCCTTCCTGGAGAGCAAATTCATTCCTGCCTTGCAGAGCATTCCCTTTCCTGGCCAAGGTGGAGGTGGCAGGTGCTGGGAAAGCCTCTGGTGTGGAGTTGCTGGGAGGATGGCCCCACCAAAAACATCTGGAGATGTTCAGAAGCAGCAGGGCAGTGATTGAAAGCAGCAATTAAAGAGAAAATTTAAAATAAATTCTACCCAAACACTCCTGCCAGGGAGCACCTGGAGAAGTGAGGAATGTGTGTGGGGTGGTTTGGCTTGGAATGGAACCTCAAAGGCCATCCAGGGCCACCATGGCAGGGACACCTCCCACTGTCCCAGGCTGCTCCAGCCTGGCCTTGGGCACTGCCAGGGATCCAGGGGCAGCCACAGCTGCTCTGGGAATTCCATCCCACCCTCCCAGGGAGCAATTCCTGCCCAATATCCCATCAAAATCCCCCTTCCTTCAGCTTAAAGCCATTCCCTGTGTCCTGTCCCTCCATCCTTGTCCCCAGTCCCTCTCCAGCTCTCCTGGAGCCCCTTTGGGCACTGGGAGGTGCTCCCAGAGTTGCTCCCCACTTGTTTTGGGGGTGACTGATGGTGGCTGGGTGCCCTTGGGCTGGTCCCTCTTGGCAGAGCCTGGAGCTGCCACTCCCAGAGCCATGAGGAGATGGAGTTTTTCTGTTTTATTTGGACATTACAGCCCAAATGATTTCCAGACTCCCAAGAATGGGAAACAGGATGATGTGAAAAACATGAGGAGATCGTAGCTTTGAGCACACTTCGTGCTCTTCTACACAAATGGAGCAGAAAAGTCTCCCCACTTCTCTCCCAGGTTTCAGAGGAGTTATTGTCATTATATTCTCTCATTATGATTTTGTTGTAGCTCCAAGAATTCACAGTAAAACAGAGCTGTGCTCTGCTGTGCTGTACCTGTGTGAAATAATGGGTTATCCGTGGTGTTGGGAGCTTGGTTTGAAGCCCATTCAGGGGGAGTCATGTACAAAAGTTTGTGCATGGATTCTCATACCTGTTCTTTTAGCAGAGATGTTATTAATCAGAAAACCAGCATTAAACAGACACCAGCTTTAAAAAGCAACTCGATCCTACTTCACATACATAAAGGAAAGTCAAAAGCATCAATTTGATAAATAAATGGAACAAGAAATACTATTAACATTTAACTCGAACCAAACTGGATCCAAGGCTGATTCTGCAGATTTGTTTTGCCTCTGCTCCACGCCATGGACTCCTGTGCAGCTGCTGGAGTGTTTTAATTGTCCTTCCCCGCGCCCCTCCACTTTCCCATCAGTAATTACGTGGCCTCAGTGGCTCCCAATTAATCAGCAGCTGAGGGGAAGGCAGAGCTGTTTGATCAGGCACCAGGAGAGCCAGGGCTGCACTGGTGAGGGGGCCGTGCCCCAGCCCCTGGCACATCCCTGGTCCCATCCCGAGGCTCCGCGGATGTTCCCGGGATCCCAGCTCCGTGCTGGGCTGGATCAAGCTCTGGAGATGTTGGGTGTCCCTGCAGAGCTGCCCCGTGGCTGGAGCAGAGCCAGGCTCTTTGATGTCATTCCTGGGGCATCACTTGGTTCGTTTGCTTTGGCTTTTTGCTCAGAGTCTCAGGTTTCCTTTCCCCTGCTCGCAGCACGCTCAGGAATTGGGGGTGGTTTGCTCTGTCCCCTTACCCAGCTGGCACAATCACTGAATTTCTCTTCCCTTGTCTCAGGCTCACACGTATTTTGATGTTGCCACAGTTTTCATTTTCTTGCTCTGGGGCACATCAACCCCTCCCCAGAAGACTCTGCTGTTGAGGTCTAGCTTTGAGGAACTTCTGGCTCTGGCTTTATTTCCAGCTGGCAGAAAAAGCTGCAAGAATCAGGAACCCTTGGATGGCCCCTCAGTGGTGGTGAGGGTTCTGGATATGAGCAGATTGCTGGCAGGGGTTGCTGTTCTGGCCATCACCCTTGATGTTGTGTCCATCATTTCTCATGGATGCCCTGCTCATGGGCTGTGTGGTTATTGCTGAGACCTCACACAGGTCTCTGAGACATCCCCACCACACCCCATCCTTGGGAAGCACCAGGAGAGCACCACCACCCCTGTCCCAGCACCCCTGGAAACATCCAGCTTGGAAAACACAGCTGGATATGTGCAAATCCAGTGTTCCCTTTTTCACTGCTCTCATCCACACGTTGCTCTTCCAGAGGGAAAGAAAAAAAAAGGAGCAAGGGAGGAAGCACATTTTTATTTACAGGTGCTTTCTGCTCGCTCCCTTTGCTCCTCAGCCCCTGCAAGCACGAGCTGCCATTGAAAATCAAATGAATTCTCAATTGCTTCCTTCCAATTCAATCAGGGGAGGGAAGCAGAGACCTGCCACGGCGCTGGAGGAAGCGGGGCCGGGGAAGGTGTGGAGCAGCCGGGAGGGAGCTGCTTCCTTCCCTCCTTCCCCAGGGATGGGCCTGGGGACAAGGGACTGCACCCCCAGGGGACACAGAGGGGGAGCCTCACCTCCATCCATCCTGGGAGCACAAGGATGTGTCACCCACCATGGCTTGGGTGGTGTTTGTGCTCCCTGACATTTCCCACATGGCTTTTTCCTCGTTCTGTGGATTTCCTTACAGGTGTTTATAACACTGAGTCCTCTTTGCGTTTGTAGGGGTGATGAGGGTGAGTTTTCCTTACTGCTGTGAGGAATCCCTTCACTTTGAGAAGAAAAAAGGTCTGGCTCCAGATGAAATGTTCTGAGGTTTTTGTTTTGCTGGTACAGAGAGTGTGAACACTCAGTTTTTAGAGTTGTTTTGGTACCACATTGTTCCACTCAAGGGACTGGGCTGTTCAGAGCCCTGTCCAGCCTGGATTTGTCATTTCTCCCAGTGTAACTCTGCATTTCTCTGTGTCTCAGCAGGGCAGAGCCTTCAGTGGCGTGCGAGGTGTGCGAGGGGCCCGAGGAGCTGCCGGAGCCGCTGCAGCAGTGCACAGCCTGGCTCCGAGCCTACTTCTGTGAGCCTGCCAGCACAGGGGGCCTGCCCGTGCCAGCTTTCCACCACCCCCTGCTCCAGAGAGGTCAGTGCCACCCTCCCTGCCCTCTGCACCAGCCACAGCCTCCCATCTCCCTGTCCCTGCTCTGGGAAATGATGTGCGTGCTGAGAGCTTGGGGTGTGAACACACCCGGAGGGGTTGTGAGCTGCTCATGGGGTGGTGGCCACTCAAAGTGGCTTCTGGCCACCAGGAATGGGGATTGAGGCTTTGACATCACTCTCTACAGCTCCCTGAAACTGCTTAGAATGGTTTCTGGCCACCAGGAGCGGGGATTGAGGCTTTGACATCTCTCTCTACTACTCCCTGAAGCCACTCAAAATGGTTTCTGGCCACCAGGAGCGGGGATTGAGGCTTTGACATCACTCTACAGCTCCCTGAAGCTGCTCAAAGTGGTTTCTGGCCACCCAGAGGGGAGGTTGAGGCTTTGAGATCATTCTCTACTACTCCCTGAAGCCACTCAAAGTGACTTCTGGCCATCCAGAGGGGAGTTTGAGGCTTTGACATCACTCTCTACAGCTCCCTGAAGCTGCTTAGAGTGGCTTCTGGCCACCAGGATTTGGGATTGAGGCTTTGACATCACTCTACAGCTCCCTGACAGCCATTCAAAGTGGTTTCTGGCCACCAGGAGGGGAGTTTGAGGCTTTGACATCACTCTCTAGAGCTCCCTGACAGCCAGCAGGGATCTGGCTCTTCTCCCCAGGAATAAAGGATAGGAAGAGTGGAAATGGCCTCATTGTATCAGCAGAGGTTTAGGTTGGAGATTTGGGAGAATTCCTACCTGGAAAGGGCTGTCCCAGCCCTGGTACAGCTGCCCTGGGCAGTGGTGGAGTCTCCATTCCTGGGGGGATTTAAAAGCTTTTGGATGTGGCACTTGGGGACATGGGTGGCCTTGGCAGTGCTGGGGAATGGTTGGAATTGAGGGGCTCAGGGGGATTTTCCAACCTCAATAATTCCCTGATTCTGTGTCCCTGTCAGGAGAAAAATGCCAGGGAAGCATCAGGATAAGTTGTGTAAGATCCCTGTGGTTTTACTCCTCATAGTTATCATAGATAATGCAGCAATACTTTTAAACAAAGAGAATTCTTACAAAGTTGTGCTATTTATGAATTTAGATAAAAGCAACACCCAAAAAAAGTTCCCCCTCACCATTCCCCATTTATTGACTGTGTTCCTGAAGGCCTCACAACAGAAATTAATCATTTGAAACTAAATGGGTCCCATTATATTTAATAACAATAATAATAATAATAATAATCTCAGAAGTCTGATGTTTGCAGTGCCCTCCTGCCTGCCCCAAATGCCATCGTTTCCTGGGGAATAAGGGAATCTCAGGATCTGTGAGCTCTGCACAGCAGCTTTGTTTCCATGAGCATCTTCTGGACTTTCCCATCTTATACAAATTCCCCAATGCCAGATCTTTCACAGTCAGATTCCAGGGTGGTACTGGGGAATTTTTTTGTGAGTTGGGATAAAATTGTCATTTCATAAAATGAAGTGTGGAAACTTTAACATTGAGGTGGATGTGAACGGGCAAGGCTGGGTAGGAAATGTTGCTGCTGCTGCTGCCATCTCTGAACAACAGCAGGGGAATTCTGCCTCCCAGATTATCCATCAGAAGATTATAAAACATTTAAAATAATGCTGTTTCTTTTCATTAGTTCTCCTAAATGGGCTCCTGAATCCTTTTTAGCTTCGTGAGTGAAATTCCTTGGTGTAAGCAGTGCTGATCTTGTTTCAGCTGCTGGTTTGGGGTTCAGCCCTGAGAGGTTTGGGTTTGTGGAAGGGTTTGGTCCATCCCCAGGGCACAACTTTTCTGTGCAGGCAACACTGCAAGGCACTGAAGGGCTCCTGAAAGAGGGAAAATAAGGATATTTGTCAACAGGAAACTTCTTGAGGGAAACAATCAGCACCCTTGAATTTTTGAGAGAAGGGAAAAGGGAAGAGAGAAAAGGGAAGGGAAGGGAAGGGAAGGGAAGGGAAGGGAAGGGAAGGGAAGGGAAGGGAAGGGAAGGGAAGGGAAGGGAAGGGAAGGGAAGGGAAGGGAAGGGAAGGGAAGGGAAGGGAAGGGAAGGGAAGGGAAAAAGGCTCAATCACAACAATGTGAGAGCATTTCTGTTCTTCTGCCACTGTGTCCCACTAATACTTTCATAAAATAGAAAAAAAGATTACATTGGAAGGAATGTGGAAATGGATGTCAAAAATTGGAAGGAACTGGTTTTTAAAATTATTTAAGAGCAAGGTGAGGTAAAAATCAAATTATGATGGATTGCACTTCAGTTTATCTGCACATCAGAATTGCAGTTTTGCTAAATTAGGAATTTGGTATTTATTTACTTTTCCACATTTACATTTGAAAGTGCCTGCTCATTTCTCCAGGCACTTAAAAACGCAGAACAAACATCAGTGAGAGCATGAGGATCCAAAGCCAGAAAGACTTTTTCTCACCACTCTGATTTCCTTCCATTTCTGTTTAGCAGCAGCTCTTCCAGTGGGGCCCTGAGCAGCCTGGGACAGTGGGAGGTGTCCCTGCCATGGCAGGGGTGGAATGGGATGAGCTTTAAGGTGCCTCCAACCCAAACCAGGCTGGAATTCTGTGATTCCATCAGCATTTGGCCCTTCTTTCCCCCCCTTTCCCTGTAAATGTACAGTATTTCTCTTTGACAGAGGATTCTAGTTCCATCCTCAAGTGCTTTTCTGGACTGGCTGTTGCATAATTTCTTCCTGATCAGTGCTTATATCAAATTTTATTTTATTTTTCTCCACTAACTTCACCTGAGGACCAGAAGGGTTTTGCTTATACAAAAAAGCCACATTAAAAAGGTTCCTCATCTAACAAAAAAAAAAGTCTAAAGTGCTTTTGGGATGAAACACTTCTCAATTCCTGGTCAGTTTTCTGCAGCTGCTTTTGTGCCAGCTTTGAAGGCATAGTTCCTTATGGAGAAAAATTGTGGCAATCAAGTCTGGCATAACAGAAGCAGAGAGATTTTCAGATTCAGAAATTAGAGATCATCTGCTTTATATTTACTAAGAAATTCTATAAAAATTCAGTATTTGCTGTTTCAGTGGCTTCTCCTACATCTTAAATTTTTCTGAAGTGCCTTTAATTTTCTAAATGGTTGTTAAATGGGGGAAATGTGTTAAAAGCATTAAAATACAAAATCAACCATTCCTCTTGTAACTTGGCAGTGGCAAAGGTGGAATCTGAATCTTCAGGCAGGTGGGACAATCATGGAATCACAGAACCATGAGGGTTGGAAAAGACCTTTCAGATCATTCCCAGCACCACCACCATGCTCACCACTCATCCATGTCCCCAGGTGCCACATCCACATGGGTTGTGAACATTTCCAGGGCTGGGCAGCTTTTTCCATGAAGGAATTTTCCCTAATTTCCAATCTAAACCTCCCTGGCACATTTTGAGGCCGTTTCCCCAAATCCTGTCCCTTGTTCCCTGGGAGCAAAGCGTGACCCCCACCTGACTCCCAGTCAGGGAGTTGTGGAGAGGGAAAATTTGGGTTCCCAGCACCTCCAGGATTCTCTCCTCACTGGCTCTCCAGTTTATAATGCAGCCAACATATTTATTTTTAAACATGATTGAAAACGTGGAACATCATTTCAGCAACCTGTGTCACAGCCAGCGTTCCATGTGGAATTTCACTGAGTGGAATTTTCACTGCTCTGAGTGGGACAGCTCAGAAAAATCCCTGAACATTCTTAATGGGAAATGATGAATTGCCATTAATATATCCTGGTCATTAGCTCCCTTTGTGTGTGAAGAGGGGAATTGGGCTGTTGTTATTTTGAGGGCTGTGCCTGGGCTGGGTGATTTGTGGCTCTGTGACACGGGGAGGGCGATGCCAGCTCGGCCACTCCTGAATTTCCTGCCCTCCCTCAGTGGTGGCTGCAGTGGCCCCGTGGCACAGGGGTGGCTGTGGCTGTGTTTGCAGACCAGATGGCTCATTAGAGCACAGGAGCAGAGGAAATTGGACACACAGCAGAGTTTTCCTTTTCCCTGAGACGAGCAGCAGCGCTGGGGTTCTGCTGCTGGCCTCACTGCACGAGTCCTTCAGATTCCTGAGGGTTCCTCTACCCACTCCTTGTCCTGAGGGTGCAGGCCTGGAGCTGAGCTGAGCTTTTCCCTCAGTCCTGCTCAGCTTTTCCCTCCTGCTCCTTCAATTCCTATGTCAGGGCTCAGAGGTGTGGAAGTGGCGTTAGGGATTTTAATGGTTTTAGTGGCTTTAATGGTTTTAAACTGAAGGAAGGTCAGTTTATGTTGGATCTTGGGCAGGAATTGTTCCTGGCAGGGTGGGCAGGGTGGCACAGGATGCCCAGAGCAGCTGTGGCTGCCCCTGGATCCCTGGCAGTGCCCAAGAGCAGGTTGGAATGTGGGATACTGGGAGGTGCACAGGGAGTGGCATCCCACGGGAAAAGTGGGGATTTAAATGGATATTAGGGAGAAATTCTCCCCAGTGAAGGGCTGGGCTGGAATTCCCAGAGCAGCTGTGGCTGCCCCTGGATCCCTGGCAGTGCCCAAGGCCAGGTTGGACATTGGAGCAGCCTGGGACAGTGGGAGGTGTCCCTGCCCATGGACAGGAACACGATGGATTTCAGGGTCACTTCCAACCCAAACCATTCCATGATTTTGTCACATTCCAAGCCAAAGGCAGAGCCCAGCTGTGCAGGAGGAGCAGCTGAGGATGGAGAGCTGTGCAGCTGAAATTCCCCGTGCACCGTGTACGTTATTCATCCAAGAGGGGATATTGATGAAACACCTCATGCATAATGGGAGCCTTCAAAGGAGCTGGGAGCAGCTCCATCCTCCCGCCCGGGTGACGTAGCCAGGCCTGTAATCAATAATTACCCTGTGATTTCCTGCTCCTGCAGACACTCACTCTGCCCAGGGGTGCTGGGAAATGCCAGCTCTGGGGTGAGGAAATTCCTCACTTTCTGTGTCACCTCCATCCCTCCCTCCTCCCTGGGGCTGTGGGGCTGTGGGATCTCCCCTCTGGAAAAGCTCCCATGGAGAAAACCTTTCCAGAACTCATCCTGAGTACCCTGCACCCTTCCAGGAGTGGCACCAGCACCTCTCTTTTACTCTTTTTACAACTTTCTAAACTATAAAAAAAACCCAGCTGGCAGCAAATTAAGAAAGAAAAGTAAATTTTTCAGTATTTTCTGACTGTGACTCAGCAAAGGCCAGAGTATTTTTTTATTCTTTTTGTGGTTGGAATATTTAAATCACAAAATTATGGGGCTGTTAATTTGTCTACTTGTGAGGTGACAAATTCAACATCCCCTGTTGCTTACATTTAAAAGGGATTTCAGTGATTTCAGATTTTAGGGTGCTGCTCACCCTAATTATGGTATCCTGAGAGTAAATTTTTCCCACGTACAATTTATCCACAGACCTTTTCAATATATAAAAATTATTTCAATAAGAAAAGCATTTACATTAGTAAAATGAATTTCAGATCTCTTTTCCCTTCCTTTAAATTAGAGTAAGAAAATTTGAAAGAATCATTGACTTGGTTGAGATATTGTCAAGAAAAGCTGGGAGGTTTGAAACTTCAGGTGCCAGTTTGTGGATAAACTGCCTGCAACTTTTTTTAATGCATATTTTCATATTTCAGGCATGCACATGTTCAGGTTCAATGCGTTTAGTCAGTCCTGTGGTGACCTTTTTGTTCAGGTGTCATTAAGTTCAGACTTAGGATCAGATTTTCCTTCAAGGAGCAGTCCCTGGGATTTCCTGTATATTAGAGATATAGATTAGATATAGATTAGATATAAATAGATTAGATATAGATATAAATATAGATTAAATATAGATTTAGATATAGATTAGATGTAGATATATATAGAGATATATTAGATATAGATATAAATATGGATATAGATTAGATATAGATAAATTAGATATAGATATAAATATAAATATAGATTAAATATAGATTTAGATATAGATTAGATGTAGATATATAGAGATTTTAGATATAGATATAAATGTAGATATAGATGAAATATAGATTTAGATATAGATACAGATTAGATGTAGATATATAGAGAGATATGTTAGATATAGATATAAATATGGATATATATTAGATATAGATAAGATATAGATTAGATATAGATAAATTAGATATAAATATAAATATAGATTTAGATATAGATTTAATATAGATTTAGATATAGATACAGATTAGATGTAGATATATAGAGAGATATGTTAGATATAGATATAAATATGGATATATATTAGATATAGATAAGATATAGATAAAATATAGATAAATTAGATATAAATATAAATATAGATTTAGATAGCTAGATATAGATAACATATAGATTTTTATATATAGATTAGATATAGATTAGATATAGATATAAATATAGATATAGATTTAGATATAGATATAGATATAGATTAGATGTATATATATAGAGGTATATTAGATACAGATATAAATATGAATATATATTACATATAGATAAGATATATATTAGATATAGATAAAATATAGATATTTATGGTTAAAGCATAACCATCCTTAAAAGGAAAAGCAGCAAACTCAGCCAACAGGGAGACCAGGAATCTTGGTATCATCTCTCCATGGTTCCTTTATTTCCAGTAAAAATGGAAAATTCAATTCATTCATCTAGGAAAGTGGGAATCCACCAAGTTAGATAAACTGCCAGAGACACGGATAGATGGGATGTTGGGCAGGAATTGTTCCCTGGGAGGGTGGGATGGAATTCCCAGAGCAGCTGTGGCTGCCCCTGGATCCCTGGCAGTGTCCCAGACCAGGCTGGACGTTGGGGCTGGAGCAGCCTGGGACAGTGGGAGGTGTCCTTGTGTGGGACTGGATGAGCTTTAAGGTCCTTTCCAAACCAAATCATGGCATTCTGTATTAATATTTGGAAATCCTGAGCTGCTCTGTTCACTTGCTGAGGAGGAGGCAGGACTTGCCCTTTGCTATGCAAATACAAAATGTCATTTTTACCACTGATTTTAGCTGCAATTTGTGAAATTCTCTTAATTTTTGGTACTAGAGGTTCAATTCATTAAAGGGAAAAAAAAAAAGTTGAGAAATGTTTCTGATTTTCCCTTTCTCAACCCTGCAGCTTCATCAGACATGCAAATACATTTCTATTTAGGCTTTTAGAAAGTGTTAAATATGAAATAATCTGCTCGGAAACGTTCGTACTTCACATATCTGGACATGGCAGATTCAAGTGCAGAGAGCTGACAAGCTTTCCTATTTCTGTCTGCCAAATCAAAATTCAAATTCCAGAGACTGGCATCTCCTTTTATTACCATTTCATGTGAGAGGAGTTTTGATAAGCAGAAAGTCACTGTTTTGTGAGACATTTAATGGATTTTTACAATCCAATACTTCCCTACAATTTTCTGCAAACAGAAATCAATCCTCTCCAACCTTCAAAAATGGAAACAGCAAAACCCCAAAATAGCCCAGTTACTTTTATACCTCTAATTCCTTTTTTCCAGCCCAGTTGGCCCATTGCTTTCTCTCAACTATATGTATTTAAAAACAAACCTAAACAAAACAAAAAAAAAATCAATACAAATGCATTCTGGACAGAAATATCTACAAAATTCTTGACCCAGTTGAATTCACATCAAAATTCCCGTAATTTCCAGTGGAAGCCTGTGTGTATTTTTAAGTTTATCTTAAATCCTTTTATTGAAGTCCATAGGGGAAATTCTCTGCCCAATGGGGGCCATTTAGGACAATTCTTGGGTGCAAATTTCCTTTTTGGCAGGAGTGATTCCAGATGTTGGTGGGGTTTTGGTGGAGGCTTCCAGGGTTTCCATCACTGATGTGACCTTGGAAGAGTCTCAGGGTGGAGAGAGCAGTGTGTCTGTCCTGTCATGGGGAAAACAGTGAAAGGGTCATTTATTTTAAAAAATTAATTTTATTTCCAGTAGGGCAATCATTTCTTGCCAGTGTTCTTAACATTATTACAAGTAAACCATAATTAGAATAAAGGAGCATTTTATAAAGGGTTTTTTTAGGTAAAAATGGGTTGAAGGCCCACAGCCAGTGTTCACCTGTGGCAATATTTTTACTTGTTCTCAGAGAATTTGAGGGTATTCAACATTCAAGAGTGAAACAGCTGCAGAGATGTGTGGATTTTGAAATTATTCCAAACTTTGGTTTAGAAAGAAAGGGTTTGTGTTTGGGTGAGGGGGTGCTGGGAAGGAATTCTTCCCTGTGAGGGTGGTGAGAGGATGAAATGGAATTCCCAGAGCAGCTGTGGCTGCCCCTGGGTCCCTGGAAGTGTCCCAGGCTAGGTTGGAGCACCCTGGGACAGTGGGAGGTGTCCCTGCCGTGGCAGAGGTGACACTGGGTGAGCTTTAAGGTCCCTCCCAACCCAAACCATCCCATGATAAATATTTGCACAGAACTGCAGTTGGACCAAAAATCAGGGCAGCCTCACTCTAAAATCAGCAGCTCTGGAAGCCACCTGCGTGTGAGGCTTCTTTATAAAGTGAATTTGCTCAAAATCACATCCCTTTTCTCCCCATGAAATGAAAGGAACCAGTTGACCCCGAGCTAAGAAACATTTTGACCAACCTGGTAACTTTTGACATTGCTGCTTGTAGATGAGATTTAGATTAAAAGGTAAGAATTGAAGGTGGAAAAACCCCACCAGTGCAGGAAAATGACTTTTTTTGTCCAGAGTCGTGTGCTCATCTTCACCCAGAGCCCCAGACCTCAGCACCTGCTCTCATTGCAGACCTGTGAGGAATAAGTTTAATTTAATTCATTTTTCCTTTGATTTGTTGGCTGGCTTGCCACACATGCAGCCCCACGTAACCTTTGCACCCCTCCTTAATAAAAACCCATGCAATCAAGATAAAAGGAAAGGATTTTATAAATACAGCCTCCCACACCCGTTTTATTAATGAACTTCCAGGCAAGTTTACTTAAAACCCTGTATCGATAGGAAATACCATCAATACTCGTGTACATTTAACCTGTTTGGTGTTTCAAAGGTAATGTGCTTAATGGGACTGTTACTATGGTGAGCACCTTATTTCTAAGTAATATTGTTAATTTTTTTTCGGGAAATGACAATGCACTGACATTTCTGACAGCTTTTTTATTAGGGGCGCATAAATAAATTCGTCCGAGGGGAAAAAAAAAATTATAATAAAGGTATTTTGCTGTTTCTTGACCTAAGGATGCCCCTTTCTGACCCGTTTCTGAGATGTTTTGCCACATCTCCTGAGCAGTTTATTTGCTGATCATTTTATTCTGGGGGAAACAAGATCTCACTTAACTGGAAAAACACACTTTTCACTAGAAATTTGCATCCCGCACTCTTCCCCGAATAAAATATGCAAGAACAACATAAATGGCATACTCCTTTTTTTCCCTTTCTTTCTTTTTTCCCCATGAATTGGGCCTTTGATGTTCAAGAGGAGGCAGTATTAAAGGACATCCCTAGAAGGCTGTAGAAATTGTCCCTATTTATGACAAATGTAAAATAGTACAAATCTAGCTGAATGTGATGGTGTCATTAGTTTGTGAATCGCATCCTCGAAAATAACTGTGGAGGAGCCAAATCGGTTTAAAAGAAGATAACAAAATGGTTTAAGCTACTTAGGTTGAATGCCAATTATATTTTAATATTCAACTGAGCATATTTTACTAAGAAAAAAGGCAGCGTCGACGCATGCATAACTCATTGGCAGCGTCGACCAGCTGTGCCACTCTTCTCTTCGAATCACTTTGTGCATTTTAGTAGCATGGTAATTTAGTAGAGAACTACCTGAGTGATGGCATTTTCAATGAGCAGGTAATCTACAGAGAATTTTTATATGGTTATGAGTTCTGTGCTTCAGCCTGGCAACACAAAAATACATCAAGACCAATTACGGTATCAACTTTCAGCGTGATACCCTTGCCACGCAAGTGCATGTATTTCTGCCCCAGGCATTTCAAATTGCATCTAATTTGAAATCTTTGGGGTTTTAATTAAATTTCAGAATATATGGAATTCTTCATTAGTACCTGCTCTGAATAGCAGATTATACTTCTCTCAGTCTCTCGTTAAAGAAGTAGGCTGTGGTAAATAGCATGTTCAAGAACTGATCATTTGTGGTGCCTGGATATTGGGAGCAGAAATAGTGAAATGCAAAATAATATCAAAAAGATTATTAGTCCAGTGAGGGACTCTTGATTTGTATTTTAATGGAATTTTACATTTCTCTTAATGATTTGCAAATTGTCCTCTGATTATAAGATGCATTAAGCTTTTCATTTTAATGGAGAGACACAGCCATTAGCAGAAATTTTTTTTTCTGTCTTCTTTTTAGAGTGCTTCCCTGCAGCAGATAAATATTGAAACCATTAACACCTTTTGATGTACTTTATAGTGCTGCAGCTTGGACCAATACATGAATGAACATCACCCTTTTATATTTTAGCACTTTGCTGGAAGCTCCTGGTCGTCGTTCCGTAGGTGAACAATGACCGGAGCCCAACGTTTCCCTACGCCTGTTTCCTTATAATTAACGTTCCAAACGTTTCGGGGAACATCATTCATATTTAATGCCAAAAAGAAGTAGTAAAGCCAACAAAAGTCAAGATCTGAAATGCAGATGGAGGGTGCAGTGACCTTAGCTCTGACCATCCTTCCGGGGAGGAGGGTTTGTTAGGGATCCGCGCCGGGCGAGAACACAACCGCCTCCTTTGTTGCGGGCTCCAGAATGCAGGAGCACTCTTCATTTGTCAATCTGAAAGTCAAATTTCCTCCTCGCTTTCAGCTTAACGTGAACCCTTAATGTTGTATAAACATGTTGTGCCTGTGCTGACTTCATTGGGTTTGGCAGGAGAGCACGGGATGAAGAGCAGCCTCTTCTTTGTGGCGGCTGGCGAAGCGCGAGGAGGATTTTCCTGATGCTGCAGGTTTATGTAAAACAACGGGGCTGTTGCATCAGGTAAATGTGTGATTGTGAACCCTATCAGCTGAGGAAAATCCTTGTAATACTCTTTAGGTGCTTTGGAAAATCAGATCATTCTTTAAAAGGTGCAGGACTGGGATGTTTCCCCAGCCCCAGCTGCTTCTCACTCCCCAAATAACCCAAATTTCTGCCTGTGCAGACTCCTCCTCTCCTGGCAGGTTACCTGTGAGAACTTCCTCCAAGCAAGGCAATGATTTTAGGGCTGCCTGGTAATTGAGCAACCTGGAATCTCTGAAATCCCATCAGGGGTCACTGGTAGGAGTGCTCCTCTGTTTGCTTCCAGGATGTCTGTTTAAATAATTTGGATCTCGGGAATTCCAGTTGCAGTTCATTTGAGCAGCGCTGTGTGATGGCTCTGGGATCAGTCCAGAGGCTGAGTGACTTCATGGGATCACACTTCACCTCTTCCCTGTTGTTTTGTTGGCTGCTTAAATATATAATCCTTGAAAGAAAAAAGGAAAAAAAAAAGCCAGAAAAAGCAAAAACACACCTTAACTTTGAGACTGAAGCCAGAAGATTCTGGGAATTATTTGCTGCTGCTGCAGCATTCTTGGAAGGGTGTTGTGAATTAGTGTTTGGAAAGTGCTGTGTACATCTTAGCTCCATTAGTTATAACTCAATAATAAATTAATACAAATAAAAAACAAATCAGTACTTTGATACTGACTTGGTTTGTATGCAGTGAGGAAATAGTTCCATTTTATTGCATTTAAGCACTTTAATGAGAATTATTTTTAACGTGCACATTTACAAAGGAACTTACAGAAAGCTGAGGAATTTGCTGTTCCTTTTTTTAGCCCAGCGAGGATCTCACACATTGTTCACGTAGGGGAGCACATTTGCATTGCATGTTTCATATATTAATTTTCTAGGCCAGGTTATCTTTGGCAACAGGATCTTCACAAAGCAACTGAGGGTGCAGATTTCTTGATCCAGAGTCCTTTGGGAGTGGATATTTGGGGCCGTGCCGAAAAATGAAACGGTAAAAACACCTCATCACAGTAATTCTAAGTGGAATTATAGAGAAAAAAGCAATTTTGTAGGAAGCAGGGAAAAATAGAGGAGAGGTGCTGGGGCCTCCCAGCCTCCTCTGCCATCAGCCTTGCTGGAGGAGAACATCAGGGTGCCTGTGCTGATAATCCAGTGGTGACCCAGCGTGGTCAAAGGTTTGCAGAGAATTCATGTGTCCTTTCTCCCAAATAACCTGGCTTGGTGTTGCCCTGCTCCCTGGGTGGATATAAAATAGGGGAGTGGAGGTACTTGGGAAGTGCAAAGGATTCCTTCTGGCTGAAAGTGTTGGATTGGAAGGGAATTTAAAGATCCTCTAGTTCCAGATCTGTATAACATCCCAAATCCATAGCAGGTGATATTGCAGTGTGGGAGAAGAAATATCCCTGTTATTTTAAGATAATAAAAGAAATTCCAGTTTGCAAAATCAGTTTTACACAAGCTGATGTCAAAATCCGTGGATTTGTTCCCCTTTCAGAAAATCCCAGATGAGTTTGGGTTGGAAGGGACTCCAAATCCCACCCAGTGCCACCCCTGCCATGGCAGGGACACCTCCCACTGTCCCAGGCTGCTCCAGCCCCAATGTCCAACCTGGCCTGGGGCACTGCCAGGGATCCAGGGGCAGCCACAGCTGCTCTGGGAATTCCATCCCCTCACAGGGAAGAATTTCTTCCCAATATCCCAACCATCCCTTCCATCTGGCAGTGGGAAGCCATTCCCTGTGTCCTGGTATTTTACCCCTTGTCCAAAGTCCCTCTTCAGCCTCTTTCCCTTTCCCATCTCCTTTCCCTTTCTCTTTCCCTTTCCCTTTCCCTTTCCCTTTTCCTTTCATGGGAGTGTGTTGGAGCCCTGCAATAATGACCAATAATCTTGTAGGACCCATCTATGAATTTTAGAGCTTGTGTCTCACACTTCCTTCATGGTGGTTCTGAATTTTGTGTGCTGAGGTGGGATTTGAGGTTCTTATTAAGATTTGTCACTTTATTTCTCCAAATTTGCCCAGTTTGTGCTCAATTTTGCTGACCAGTTTTGCACTCCCAGGTTTAGTTGATGATCCTGACCAAGACCTCAAGTCAAACATCCTGATGAATTGGAAATGTTGATGTTAGTGAGCTTAATTTACAGGGATGAGTTGGAAATTGTGCTTTATCAAGGTGTGTGAGTATTGAATCCTTTATCCACACCTTGTCTTTTGGATTCATTAATATTGGAGTGGCACTTGCAGCATATCCATTAATTTGGGGAGTTTTCTGCAGAACCTCCCTGCTTGTTCCAGTCCAACTCTGCCTTCCCATCAGTGCAATCAGGAAACTGCATCTCCTCTGATTTATTTAGGAGCTGTGGAGGGTTTGGGTGTCTCACTGGCAGGACAAGTCAGAAGAGCTGCAGCCCCTGAAGCTGCTTTTCTGCTCATTTCCAACAATGCAGATCGAGGTAAATTCAGTTTAATTTTTTGTTATTTCCTCTGGAGAAGGAGAGCATTGAGCTTCCCAGGGCTGGCAAAAACAAGAACTCCAAGAAAGGGGAGTAAAAAAAGGCACTAGAGGTGGGACCAGGAGGTGCATTCAGTGTGCAGCACCAGGAATTTCTGAATTTTGAGTCAGCTGTTGGCCAGTGGTGCCCTGCCATGAGGGAGAACAGTTCAAGCTCTGGCTGCAAGGTGCAGCTGATGAGGAGAATTTTGAAGCCACTCAGGTAAAGTTCTTGGTGAGTCCCAGCTCCCTGACAAAGAGAAATAGACCCAAGTCCCTCATTTATTTCTCTCTTGAATGGGGAAATAGAAATTTAATTTTCTGGCCCAGTCACTTAGAAATTGCAGCTGAGCTGGTGCGTGGTGTCTCTGGAAGGCCCATTCTGTGTCTGTTCCAGAACAGGAGGAAGGGTTGGAGAGCAGTAAATAATGATAAAATATGGCCAGTTAAGCTGAGTTTGCAGTGATAAGGCAGTGGTTGAGTTTCTCTATCTGCAGGTCTCTTGTATTTATGTCAGCATCAGTTCCTATGTGGGTTTAAAATGTCCATAAAGTCATTAAAAGGTTATTTTTACGTACTTTGCACAATTTCCTGCTCCCAAAATTGACGTATTTGAAACAAAGCAAAAACTATTTGCTCCTGGAATGAGATTTTGAATGGGAAATGTTAGCCTGGAGAAGATTTCTGTCCCTGATCATTCACCCTGGAGTGAAGGCATTGTAAAAATACCAACAGGTCTTTGTTGGTGTCCCAGGTTTGAGTTGCAGAGTTGGAACTGCAGATTTGGGATCTGTGTCTCCTCTCCTAAACCTCTCCATGCTCCCTGCAGTGCCCAGGTAGGAGTTAAGACATCCCCAGAACAAAACTCTGAGTGTTTTGCTGATTTTAAGCCACTCTAGTTCAAATGGAGAATGATTTATGGAAGTCTTGCTGTCCCAGAGCCTGCTGGGAACAACTTCTCCATGAGGTGCTGCCAGGAAGCTAAAAATGCA